>JANRMT010028174.1:15789957-15806570 GCA_026402145.1 Polypterus bichir lapradei
ACGTAGGTTCTGTTGTAGTGTGCAGTGAGCTTGGGGTGATCCCTTGTTGATCCGGTCTTAAGATGTTTTTAATCTCCTCTGCGACTTAGTATTTGTACATTTTAGTTTGTACTGTCTTGTGATAGGGGCGAGTCAATGTTTCATTTTGGAATAATAATATCTAGCTTAACTCTGCCCCTGACTATGATCCCTGAACAGACCCTGGCCCTTGGACTCGTATTCAAGAAGTTTGCAGACACTTGGAATCGCAGTTCAAACTTACATCCCCTTGACCCTGAATGCTCCTAAAACCAAGGGTGCTTTTTCACAAACAGAGGGGAAAAGCAGTTTTCAATGATAGTTCAATGATAGACAGTTTTAGTAAAACTTTAATCCTTGTGCTAACGCGTATAATAGATATGATGTAACTAGTCACTAAAAACATTTTCCATCCTGATTGGCCTAACGTGTCCAAAATAAGCCTAATCATCATCAGCCCTGTGGTGTATAGGCTCCTATAACCTACTATAACTGTTCTTATTTTCAGGGGATCATAACTGCTGTAAAATGGAAGGCTATTACCAAGCATTCACAGAATTTCTAAAACGTTGTATTATACAAAGCCCCTGAGTGCCAAAGTGGTTATAACCTGTTGTTGAAAATGATGTTTTAAATTAAAGCCTGAACAAGATAACTGTTTTCTAATCATCATATAAAATGTTTAGTAAATAAAGAGAGACTAAATACAATTTATAACAAAAATGGAACACCGATGGACAGCTGAATAAACAAGAGAATCTAACTTAGCTTGAAATGCCGCAGAGCGTTTTACAAAATAAAACCCTACACAGTGGTTCTCAAACTCTGGGCGGACCCCACTAGGGGACGCGAAGTAACAAAAGGGGGACTCGAAGATGTGCAAAAAAGAAAACCAGAATCGAAAATATGAAAAATACATCTATTGAACCCAAAACAAATTAACTTAAACTACCTTCTGATACAGAAAAATAAATATAGAGATAGATAAATGTCGATACAAGTTAAGTAGGTATCATAAAATATGCAAGTAAAGTGTCATGGGAATAAAATATGATTTTTTCATGATTAGCAGGCCAAAGATTTGGCCATTTGAGAAAAAATAATCGTACATTTGTGTTGTAAGCGGAATCTGAATGACTTGGACCGGCAACAAAAGATATAGGATAGAAGATATCAGATGTCTCCAGTTCCTTTAGAGACTTTATACTGGCTATTATCATTTAAAAGGAGTACAGAAATTAAGTTCTATGCTTTGTTTGAAGTGGATATGATCAGAAAGGCACTAATGCTTCTAAAGATCCGTCAAGAAAACTGTTGGAAAAATGGGTAGAACTCTTTTGGAAACAAGGATCTTTCTTATAATGTTTTTAAATCGGACCTTTACAAAGATGCTTTTAGATGTTTTATTTTCTAAAGATGCTTTATTTTCATGTTAAAGCAACCGGTCGTTTTACTTGGCTACTGAACATGTATTTTTGTTCACTAACGCTTTAGTGTTTCATTAAGAATTACCTGAACATTTGATCATTAGTTTAGGAAGAAAGAGTAATTAGCTCTGCTATTTTGTGAGCTATACAAGCGTGCTGAGCGGTTGGCTCCCATTTATGAGGTCACTAGCATGAGCTACAGCTGCTGATTTTAAGAACATGATTTTAGTTCGATGAACTTCAGAGGTGCAAAAAGGGCTTCTTACATCCCCTGTCTCTAGTTAAAGCAGCACACCTCACTATAGCCTCCTGCGCATCCTAATAAATCTCCGTTTAAATGCACAAGTGTATTTACAGAGTTTTCCTTTGTCAAAAGGCTCCTAGGTGATAGAAACGAGCTAAGCAAAAAATTAAAAATCAATGACCGCAGCAAATCCTAAAACACACGTGGAATCTGTCTCTCTTGTGTGGTGGGGGGTTACTTTTTAAAATAACTTCATTATATTATACTTACAAAATGAGTAACCTAGAAATGTTATGTATTTTAAGGGATGTCAGGTATGGGGCGGCATCTCGACATGTACAGGACCTTGTTCATTAGCCTAGGTGCAAGCCCGTATTAAACCTGAGGCCACGGAAGGAATAGAGAGCTTTTACAGGCAGAAGTGTTAAAAAGAGACACAATGCGTTTGTAGCACGAGACTGCTCCATGTCTTTAAAGGTGATAAATCAAAGTGGAGTTTGTACATGACCTAATCCTAACAAATTCCTGAGACTACCAGCCGGTGAGCTCTCCGAGGGTCACCCAGCTGGGGGTGGGGTGCTCGAAACGGGGTGGCTCAGTTGTTTGCAAGCGAACTCGCAGAGTCCTTGCCCCGAGTGGGGTGCTTGCAGAGCCTGACTTTACTTTCTGTGTGTAGAGAGAGAGCAGGGGCTGCTTGCAGGGGGGTCGGCTAAAAGCTGACTGGGTCTGCCACTTGGTTTTTCTCTCTGGGAAATCAGCTTCATTGCTAAAACTGCTTTTTACTGCAGAGTCCGTCACTGGGAAACCTGATTTAGCTGAAGTGTGAAATCGGCCCGTGCTGGAACCATCACCCCCATCCCTGAGCCATGCGGTCCGCTTGCTTCCACAAGATGTTTCCTTAGGGTCAGCTGAAGATACCTGTATTTAAAATGTGGGGTGAGTTTGAATAGAAAAAGGTCTTGTTTTAGATCGATTGTTATACAAATTTTAATAAGTAATATACTTACAAATTATACAGCCCAGGCTAGATTTTTTAGACGTCTCAAACGTGATTTAAAAGGGAACTACTGCCTATTAATTAACTATGTGTGATTTTTAAAGGGCTAAACTAGCAGTTATCTCAAGCTTTACAAGCTAATCTTTAAAAATCCCTTAACTTTAAAAGATCCATCCGTCATGGGCTGAGGTCTGTGCGGTGTTCACACTTTATTTTATTTTATGACACTGTGTATTTGACCTATAATCTTCTCTTGCCTGTCATGGAGCTTTGTCTAATTACCTGAAGTTACAGGAATTGGGAAGTGATGAACTATTTTGGTAAGAATATGTTTTAAGGTCTACATAAGTAAGAGTATAAAGGGGAAAAGTGTCACCCTAGGGCCCCATCATGACAAAACAAAAATCATAATTGGGCTTTTCTGTTTTTAACTTTTTAATTAAAAATAGTAAAATGAATTCTAATTATCACCTGTGTAAATAGAAATAATTTTAGTTTTTTGAGTAGACAGAAAATATCAAAATTTTGCACTAGTGTAACAGTAAGTGCTTTTACATGCACGTACAAAACTGGGATAAGGTAGAAAACCTGCTTTCTTATAAATATCCGTTGAAATGCACACGTGTATTTAGAATGGTTTTTTTTTTTTGTCTGATTTTTAGACAGACCCCGGACAATAAGCCCTAAGGTTAAGCTCTGTATATATGTGAACATTTTTGATATCAGCCACCAATCAGCCCAGGCTAGACGTCTCAAACGTGATTTAAAAGGGAACTGCGGCATATTATTTAACTATGTGTGATTTTTAAAGAGCTGAACTAGCAGTTATCTCAAGTTTTACAAGCAAATCTTTAAAAATCCCTTAACTTTAAAAGATCCATCGACAGAGGGTCTGCGCGGTCTCGAGCCCGCTGACATATGGGGGTAGGGGAGTTTACCGACAGCTGCTGACAAGCGGGCGAACTCGCAGGGGCTCACCCAGCGGGAATGGGTGCTTGAAGCACACAACTATCCGAAGGCGATCGCGCTCCACGCTGCAGCAGGGGCTGTCTCAGAGAGAGAGAGAGAGAGACAGAGCACACAGGCCTGCTTGCAAGGGGGTCTGCTAAAAGCGGGGCTGCTTCATTGCTAAGAATGTTTTTACTGCAGAGTCTGTCACTGGGAAACCTGATTCAATGTTGGTTGAGGAATTTCTGTGAGATAGAAAAGGAAGGACCTGTAAGTGATAAAGCAAAGATGAGATAGATATTTTAATTGCGTGTTCATATTAAAATCATAGATAGAACCGAAGAAAATGCTTTGCTTTTTTATACAGCACTTTCAGAAGTGGCTGGGAATTGGTGGGGAGACCGGCCGCTAGGTGCGGCCTGACCCCACGGGGGGGCCCAGAAACAGGGTGCGATCACGCTGACTGACTCAGACCGTGTCTTTGATCTCATAGTTTGTTATCTGTGTGTGAGATGGAAAAAATAAGCAGCTGCCGTCCTTTCTCTATTTAGATCCGAATATTGTTGCGGCCAGACCTTGAGTTGCCCAGATAAGGGATGGTCCTAAACTCCCTTAAAAGAGATGAAAAAATGACATAAGCAGCTTCAAAGGGCCTTTCTTTACACCCCGAAGGACCTCAAAAGAATTCCTCAGCGGCGTGGGAGTCATCCTATGAGTTGCACAGCTCAAGGATGCAATCATCCCTGCCGGAACCTAAACTTCACTTTAAAAATGAAGTACGTACAGCTCATGACTTTATGGTCTCAAGGGGGATGGGTGCTCGAAACGACCAGAGAGAGAGCGCTTGGCACATGGCAGTTAGGGGTGTGAGGGTGAGTTTTACCAGCCCCGTGTCAGCGTTCTGAAAGCTTCAGGAGCCGGCACGCGTGCAGACTTTCCTTTCTGTATGTAGAGAGAGAGCAGGGCCTGTTCGCAGGGGGGTCTGTTAAAAGCTGACTGAGAAATGCTGACATTTGGTCTTTCTCTCTGGGATTCTCTCTAGGATTTTCTGTGAGATGGAAAAGGCATCTTGACTTAGATGAACCAAAGATGAGATAGATATTTTAAATAATAGATACAGGGGTTCTTACCCAAAGCAGGAGAGGCTATAAGGTAGCTCGGCCCAGGTACAACGCTGGGATCTAGGGCCTAGATTCCATTTTCCCGGCCAGAGTCTTTACAAAATACTTGGCTGTTTTATTCCGCCCTTTCAGAAGAGGCTGGGAAGTGTGGGAAGGCTGCCCGTCAGGTACGACCTGACCCACGGGGACCGAAACAGGGTGCGATCGCACTGGCTGGCTCAGACCGTGTCTTCCAGCTGACAATTTGTTGTCTGTGTGAGGGGCAAAAAAGCAGCTTGACTTAGAGAGGCCAAGATGAGATAGATATTTTAATTTCGTGAACGTGCTGGGACTGGTGCGGGGTGACTTTGGGCCTGTCTGAACCGGTCAGGACAGGCCCCGGGCCTGTCTGGGCTTGTGCCAGAGAAAGGGCGGGGGGCCGAGACATCCCCCGGGCATGTCTGGGCTTGTGCTAGAGAAAGGGCGGGGGCCGAGGCAGCCCCCGGGCATGTCTGAGCTGATCAGGACAGGCCCCGGGCATGTCTGAGCTTGTCGAGGTACAGGCTGTCACTTGCCCGGGCTTGTCTTTCGGGAGAGGGGGGGGCTAGGAAGTGGGTGGGGGCTGGTGGGGAGTTCAAGGAGGGGGTAGACATCCATCAAACTGCCCTTGACAGTTTCCTGGGCAGGCAGGTGGGTGTGGGGTGGGAGCGGGTTCAAACAGGGGGCAGACATCCATCAAAATGCCCTTGACAGTTTCCTGAACCAATCCGGGGCCGGGGGAGGGTTCAAGCCGCGGGTAGACATCCATCAAAGACCCCTTGACAGTTTCCTGAACCAATCAGGGGCCGGGGGAGGGTTCAAGGCGGAGTCTGGGCGGGGACTGGGGGCCCTTCACCCAATCGCCACCAGGGGGCGGTGCCAAAGGGGCGGAGATAGGTCACGTGAGGGGCCGGGACTTTCCGGAGTGACGTCATCAGGGAGCGACGGGCGGGACTTCCGGTCTTGCGTCATCGGGGCTTATGGGCGGGACTTCCGGTATGACGTCATAGGGGGGCGGGGCTTAAAAGTCATTAATCATTATGATTGACAGCTCTAATTGCGATTTTGACAGAACATCCCTGCCTATAACTACTAATGACAAGTATGAAGGGAAAAAAATACAACCAATAAAGAGATGCTAGTAAACTTTAATTTTCCACCAGGATAACAATGGCAGTCTTCACAAAAATAGCTTTGCCTCACTCTATCTTAAGTGAAATTCGTTAATGTTTAGCCTTCACTTCACCAAGGCATGACGGTAATGTAGATTGACAAATAAAGATGAATGTAAGTTGATCTTTTAGGGCGGATGTCGACTTTTTTCGACAGAAGGGGTTGAGGGCGAATGTCGACTAAAGTCGACATCCAGGGATAGAGGGCGATAATCAGCTGTTAATGGCGACAAATCTCACTGTCACGTCACAGGCATTCCCTCTGTGCTTGGAGGAATGCTAGACTCGTTGACTCAGCAACTAATCCTTGCGTGTGCGTGAGTTGCGAAATGTAAACAATGGCAAGATGGCATCCACATGTGATGAGGGAGCGAAGCGAGTGCAGAAAAGAAAACACTCGGCAGACAATGTTTTGCGCATTATCACGGAGTCGGACTCTGATTTTTCAGAATCGGATTTTATTGACAGTGATCAGGAGATCGAGCAAGAGAGTGAGAAGCCAGCATCAGCTGATCAAACACCAGCCGATGCCGCGCTAGCGGATCTGCTGCCAGTTGAGCGCTTCGCGCAGCTGATACATCTACGGCAAGGTTCGTGTGGGATAAATACACAGACATTGATCTGTTGAGAGCCGATCTGACTGCTGGACTTCACAAGACGGCATGGCTTGCTGTTAGACACGACAGATCACCAGCTGCTGTACTTCAGGCTGCTCTCTCCTGATGCTGCTTTTCAGCTACCGTCAGACGAGATAAACAGGTAGGCAGAGAAATTTTTTGAATCGCGGGCAGCGTTTGCATCGCATTCTTGTTTTTCAAAGTGTAAACCCACAACAAAAGACGAGATGAAGCGTGCTGTGGTATTACAAATAGAGATGGGACAGAACTGGTGATATAACTTCAGGGAGCATTGGTCCAAACGTGCTTTGTCCCCTGGTGGCTTTGGACAGGTTATGCAGCATGGTGATAGGTACCTGCTGCTGCAAAGTTTTATTCACTTCTGTAATAAACAGAAGCAAATCCCATGGGGTGAGCCAGGCTATAATGCCATGCATAAAGTTCATAAAGTTTCAGAAGATGAAAAGAGGTGACAATACGGTTTTCATGTGGGCAGAAAACTTGGTGGCAGTGGAATGGCACGATGGCAAAAGGGTGACTTGTCTCTCTACAGTACACACTAACAATATATGTGAGAAAGTGCAGCAACAGACAATTGAAAAGTAGGCACCAAAGCAACATGTATTGTAAGCAGTGCAATGTGGCAATGACTGAAATTGGCTGCTTTGAGCGAGATCAGACTTTGCAGGACTTTGCTGTGTAACATGTATGTGATATGTATGTGAAATCATAGAGTATGCAGGCTCATACAACATGCAAGACAGTAACATTTGTCAAAAGTAAATATTTTTTGTTGATTTGATATGTTAAACAATTGCTTTGTGTTCTTTTTTAAAAAATGTTAGTTTTTGGAAAAATATTCAGCCCTGGGAGATAAGAAACAAAAAAAAAATTAGCCCTAAAAGAGTTAAGAACAGAGTCAGACTTGATCCCATTATTTTGTTTGTCCAGGCCGCATGTCTTGCAAATGAGATTTGTACAACTCTTTTGTTCTTAACTGAGCCTTTGACAATGGTGAACACCGACATGTATTTCTCTTAATTTCACAGACCCGGCAAAAAAATATGAACTCATACTGAAATTTTCAACAAACCCTCCAGTACTGTGTGAGCCGAGATTATAACCTGCAATTACACAGACGCTGGCCTTGACCACATGCTTCCCACAATGAATTCCACTGTCCTCTAGCACTGGAATCCCTTAAGTCTATGAAAAAACTCATAATCCCGGACCACCTTAAATTCATTCGCACCTCTCCATCAGCGTCTTTTGTTTTGTAAATGTGTCAATCAACACAAGGAGCCTGCTATCCCGCAGCTCAAGTTCAAGTCAAGTCAGGTCAAGTCTCCTGATCTGGGTGTGAGGTGCCTGAAGTTGTATAGGGTAAATAATACAGTATATCGTTATTTAGAATACATGCATTTTATGAGCGTTCTGTGTCTACAAGGATCTTGGTAAATGTAGGATAACAGGAAATGCGAGGCAAGAAATTCTGAACACATAACTAAAACAGAAACTTTGCCCGTGCTATAGTACTAATGATGTGAAGTGTATAATGTGTGAAGACTTTAGTCCAAATATCAAATAAACTTATGCGCTTTTATTCAACAACATAACCAAAGAAAAAAATCATTCACTTTACATGTTGCTGTCAATGAGTTGAAAACCCAAGCTGAAATGTTAATCGACAGAGGACAGGCATCATCCTCTCCCTCCCGACTCTGGCTCCTAGAGCAGTGGCCGCGGGCCTTTGACACATCTGTCCTGAGGTACTGCTGGGGGCTCGTTAGCGTGGTCCAGAAGCACAATCTTTTTTCTTGTGGGTCTCCTTTCCCAAGCTTCTTGAACAACTAATTTGATATGAAAGTGATAAGTTACTGTCAACTTGCCATGAACTGTCCGGCTTGACAGCAGCTTTAACTAAGAGGGTGTTATAAAACTCAAATGCCTTTAGATCTGAAAGATGCAGTTTTAATTGAATTGAATCCTGTTCTTTCTACAGAGACAAAGAAAAATCTGCCATTTCCTGTGACGTTAACATGGATGTGAAAGTCGAGACGTGTGAGGCTGACATGAGTGTCATGGAGGAAAGGATCGTAAATGTTAAGGAGGAGGAGGACCGTGAACTGGGGTCAGTGACTGTAAAACAGGAGAATGAAGAGGAGTGTGTCAGCACTGAGATGCACAGCTATAGAAGTATGGAGAGTGTTGAGGAAGATGACCTTCCTTATGGGCATCAAGATGGAGCAGAGACCGGGTTGGTTTCTCCTTATGGCACACACTCTTCATTTCCAGAGTCTTCTATCAATGTAAAATATGAATCATTACCGACTGACAAACAGAGTGAAGCAATGTTTTCTCCTGGAACTGAGGAAGGTCAGCCATCACCTAAGACATCATCTACAACAAGTGAGTGAAGAATAAAAATTGGTGTACATGTATGTTTTAGGGTCAGGGTTATGGGCCTGAAAGGGCTGTCTTGTGCTTTCTTTAAGAGAATGTTAGACAAATTTCAAGCTATGTTAAACACACAATAAAACACAGCAGTTTCACTGTATTATACAGGTGTAGGAATTTGCTGATCTTCCATTACAGTGTGTAGTAACATTTTGCAAACGCTCTAAACCTGTCCTTAGTAAAAATAGTGTTAAACAAATGTACAGTTGCAAGAAAGTTTCTGAATCCATTGAAATTTCCATTTATTTCTGTGATAATTCCTCCTAAGAGTGTGGTCTGATCTTCAAATTAGGTCTCAAAAACAGACAAACACAATCGTATTAAGCTAATAACAAGCAATTAGACTTCTTGTCATTCCTGAGTGCAGTGTTTAAACATGAACAGTCCAGTTTGCGACCCCTGTCTCTACTAACCTGTTGATCCTCCTGAAGCTCTAATCGACTCCACCAAACATTTCCTGAAGGTTCAATTTAAGTCCATTCCTTCTTTCCAAAGTGCTCCGTTCCTTGATGTGTCTGGAATTCCATGAATGATCAGCTGACTTCAGGTAAAGCTCTGGATTCTGATTGGCCAGTCCAGAACACCCATTTTCTTCTGTTTAAGCCTTTCACTTGTAGATTTCTTTCTTTGCTTTTACTCATTGTCTTATTTCATCACCGAACATCAACTAAGCTTTCTCTATCCCGACATTCTCTATTTAGGTTTCCTCATAACAATTTTTATTTCAGTGTTATGTTGATGATGGCATCCTGTCCATGTCCTACAGAAACGTCTACCATGTGGTGTCCATATTCATTCAAACCTCTGTGCTCTTGGACCTCTAAAGCAATGTGCAATGAGGACACAAATGTGGTGAAAATGGGTGACAGGCCTTCAAAAGACCCACAAGCCAGACCAAGGTCACATGAACATGAAAAAATGAAAATATGAGCATGGCAAAACAAAAACAAAAAAAACAGTAAAATGTGTATGCCCAACAAAACCAGATTTATAAACCTGGTGTCTGTATGCACATTTCTACACTATCACAATCACTTTGCTCATATGCATATATGAGGGTGCCTCGAATTGTCATCCTGAAGCCGTCACACATGCAGCATGCTAGTCCATCTCAAACATATGCACTCATCAACACATATTATAATAACACATTATAATAAAGGCCCAGTGAAATTAATTCTTACACTTGTCATGCTATGTCTTTTTGTTGGTGGTCACTGCATTAATACTTCACTTTGTTCATTCCTCTGGTTTGCTTTAGTGATTTAAATAAATTATTGTCATATACGTTTTGGAGTTGGGGGCCATGTGACACTCGGTGGAGTGTGGCTGCATTGTATGAGTACTCCACAACTGCTCTTTTTACAAATTAATTTCAAATTTCTCATCAGGGTCTCAACATACCTTTTTGGTCAGAAAATGCACCCTGGTTCTTCTCATTCTAGGCCAGTAAAGAAGGAGTCTGATTGAGGCCGGCAAGGCGGCAGATACCTCTAGAGCAGCTTCCATTGTTGGTCAGTTGAAGGCCTTTACATTGGAGTAAAATGCAGTTCAAACTGTGATGTTGGACTCGCCAATACAGAGAGGCTTTCCTGACATTTATAGACAGATAGATAGAGCTTTATTTGTCCCCAGGGGAAAATTTGGCTTCTTAGAGGAAGCTCTTTAAATAAATAAATATCTCTATTATAATAAAAAATCCTGGGTCGAGATGTGATCTTCTCAGAAAGACACCTTAACGTCCCGCTAGACAAGGCATTGAGACAAAAGGACAGCTGCTGTACAGGCTTTTAAATGATCAACAAGCAGAACACGCAGCTCGGCAGCAGCAGCAGAAAGACAGCAGCTGATCCGACCGCATCTCCTCAGTGTGTGTTCACACGAGTGGCACAAAGTGGCTGTAGTGTAGCGCGTGCTGGGGGTGTTGGGGGGATGTGGCGCACGATAATAAATAAATAAACATACTTTGGTCTGAACACACACTGGAATTACTACAGAGACAGAAAATTTCAAAAGAATGAAAAGTTCCGACATGGCTGTCTCTGACACAGTGATACAATTGTGATGCATTATGCGGGTGTATTGCTGTTGGTATATAGGAGTCGTGTTTCTTGACACACTTCTGCTAAACGATTTGTTGACTAAAAGTCCTCAGTGTCCATGCATCACAGAGAGAGGATGTGCAGTATTGTTCCTAATGGCAGTCAGTTTTATTTTAAACCTCTCCTTTGCTACGACCTCCATGGGATTCAGAGTGTGTCCCATAACTGAGTCTGCCGTTTTAATTAGTCTTTTGATTCAGTGGGCCTCTCTTCAAGTGATGTTACCTTACCTTCCCAGCACACCACAGAATAGGAAATCACGCTGGCCATCACAGAGTTGTAGAAGATGTGAAGGATGTCACTTCATACATTAAAGGAAGACAGTCTCCTAAGTAAAAGAGTCTGTTCTGCCACTTCTTATAGAGTTCTTCTGCATTCTGAGACCAGTTTGACCTGTCATTAATGTGGACCACCATGTACTTGTAGGAGTGGACAAACCTCTACATCCACTCCTTGAATAGTGACCAGACGTAGGGGCCATTTGGTACAGAAGTCAAACATCAGTTCCTTCATTTTGCTGACGTTGTGTTGCAGACAATTCTCTTTGCATCAAGAAACAAACTTGACTCGTCTCCTCTGTCTCATCCCCTTTATCAATACACCCAATGCCTGTCATTTTGTCACTGAGTATTGTGTTAAAAAACAATCACTGATTATGTCCAAACACTCCTGGTTTTGTGCTCTGCTATTTGTAAGGTTATCCCAGTTAATATTTAGGTAGTTAAAGTCCCCCAAGACTGTAAAATCCCCCTGTAAACCTGCTCTTGTAATATTACTAAAGAGATGTATTTTTACATTACACACTCCTAAAAGAAGACCTCATTCCCTAATGTTTTACAGATAGTGCCACATGTCCTCTCTAAGATGGGGTCATCATCCACCTGAAGAGGACTTGCATTTAAATTCTGTTTGACATGAACAGCATTCTGTTACAAAAAACAAAAGGTCAACTCACTAGAGCGAATGTTTGACGTTAACACAAACCGTTTACATCAGTTTGATTTGTTTTAACCTGAATCCATGTAAAATGCATTTTTCCACAGTTGGTTTCAGTGACACTACAGTAGGTGACGTTCTTTAGGCTTCCCAAACATCGTCATCGGCACAAACGTCTGACCTCATGTGTGACACACGGCACCGGTTGGCTCATTCGAGGCCGACTGTGTAAAACACAAATCATTCACAGAATCAGAGCACAGGGAAGTCCTGTTAAATGACACTGGTGTGTGTGGCCAGTCGCATTGGGCAAACCAATCAGCTGGAGTGACATTAGGGCACCACACCTGTGGCAGAGACTGGAGCTTCCTTTCTGGTCGTGTCTAGAATCCAGAAAGTGATTCATGAAAAGAGTTCTTATTTTATCTGGTTATTTTTATTTTATTACCATGCCATTATTATTTAGTTGTGTATCCAGTGCTTCCATCCTGGCTACATTACTAACTGCAATGTGAGGTTTCTTGGGTCATGGCCCCTCAGTCGCTGTTGTCATTATCATGACTGTATAAAATACATAACTGGATTTCCTCATGAATAATTCACTGCCCAACGTTGTGGACACCTTTAAAGAATTCCAGTATGTGTTACTCTTTCATTCCTTGCCAGTTTTTCTCTTTACGATTTTGTCTCTTCCTTGGGTTTTCTTTGCAGTCACTTTTCCGTCACTTCACTGCAGGTTTCCTGTGCTTCTCTCTGAAGTTCCAGGTTCAGTAACTCTCAGTTCTGTTGTCACCTTGTTTGTGTCATAACAGATTGCTAAATGAACATCACATGTCTGCCTATAAAGGAATATTCAAGTCATTCTGAAGGACGTTCCTGTATGCAGTTTACACTTGTCACATTGTCACTGAATATGTCATTGTTTTAAGTGTTTGAGGTCTGGCATTCTAACATACTACATTTACAACCAAACTGGACGTCAAAGAAAACTTTTTCTACTATTTAAATGTTGATATTTAATCATGTAATGCAGAAATTCAGAACAGTAATGTCCTCGGGCATTGGTCTCCTATTCATTATCTCATAAGTTTTCACTCTTTCTTAATAGCGGACATATTATCGTCCTGTTATTACAGATCAGGTGTTGTTTCCAGTTCAACTGCTGAAAAGACAACCACTGTGCCTGTTACATGTTCTTAGGTCCCATGATACACCTTGCATCCCATCACTTAAAGTCACAGATACTCCACCTACAGATACTGCCCTCTCGTCCGTGTAGTTCTGAGCCCTCACAGATGTTCTCAGTGATCTGCTCTCTGGGCTGCTTACATTTTACAGCTGCACACAAACTTAATGGACTGCCTCAGTCTGTCTTGAGCTGACGGTGAACACTTTGTGAAACTGATTGGGCCTCAATTTAGCAGCAAGGCTTATTCAAGCAAGACTTAATCAGCTCAGTTTCATAAACGCTCTTCTTGGACTACACTGGGAATGGAACTGAGGGCAGAGGCAGCCATTGTGCCTCCTACCTCATGTTAAAGTTGTATTTATTTAAAAATATTTCAATTCTTTGTTTCATCGCAGATTTACATTTGAATGTCAGCTTCTCACCATCTTCATCTGCTCAGCCCTATCTTGAGTGCCAACAGCAGCAGAACGAAAAGGACAAAAAGAAAATGAAGAAATCAACAAGAGGATCGGAGAATTTGATGACAGCCTCCTTCCAGTGTAGGTCTCTTTCTGTGAGAGAAGCTGTCAAAACTGACCAAGAACAAGGGAACAACACGGATCAAGTGGCCTTGTGTGCTGCTGCTGCTGCTGGTGAGTGTGGAGAAACTGTTAAAATAGAGATATTGATTACCAATACAGTCTAAATACTATAAGCATAAAATATACTCTTTGAACATTCTTGAAATATTAAGATAGTAGACCCAGGGAATCGTGTCAGAAAGTGGCTCTGGATAAGCACAGTAAACCCTAATACAATAATAACAACAGCAACAATAAACCAAGGCTATGATGTTTAACTTTCTTTAAGCTTTTTATACCGATGTTTTGGTCCATTTATCGATCTACATTTACATTTCTTTACTTGTCTGACACCTTTATTAGAGTAACATTTTTAATTCCTTGTACCATGTTAGTCATTATAAATGTAGTGAACAGGTGTCATTTTGCTTGACTTAATTCTGTGGGTAAATTCAAAGGCAGATTAAGACACTTGGGATATAATTGGTTACATTTCGTTTTCTTAACCCAATTGAAGTAAAGGCAGATAAAGCGACTGGCTCAAGGCCACAGAGTGTCCCACGGTGTCAGCAGATACATCTGCACCCACAGCCTCACGGTTTTTAGTCCCAAGCCGTCACCACTACGCCATTCTTCCTTTCTGCTCCTTCTACTTGTTGCTCCACGATTGTGCCCTCTGAAGTGTTATTCTGTGCTATACATGTCGACACAGCCGCATGTTCTTTCTCTTTACTCAGGCGAGACTCTGGTTGGACTTGTCAAATTTGGCACACTGACAGGTAACCCACCCTGCACTGGACGAACTGCGGTGGTCAGCAGCAATCTGAGGTGAGTAAATCCCATCATGTCACCTTTTAAGTAGCCTGTAAACCCGAATAAGTTAGTAAAACTCAGAAATGAGGCAATACGTCACCACAAAATTATAATAAAGTTAAATAACTTAAAATGATAAGTTTTCAGATCTACTTTATTGAATAAATGACATGTGCCAGATCATTCTAGAGAGTCTACAGTCTGGGTGACAGTTTGCCATCTTCCAAACCCAGCAGAATCTTTTGAAAGAATTCAGAAGTGTTTGTCAGGCCTTTGAGATAACTAAGATGTAGTGTGTGTGTGTGTGTGTGAGAGAGACTGAACATAACCACAAAGGCGTCGACAGATCTAAGAAGGGTAATTACAACTTCATTTTCAGACTGGTCGAGAACTGGACTGTTGCCGTTGTCACTGATGGCTGTCATAAGAGCCAGAGGTGCATTGATAAGCGCTGCCTCATCGATATTCTGACCCCCTCTCTATCAATAACTTGTAAGAATACACAATCACAAACAGGACATTTAATGTCTAGCAGGTGTGATACAAGTTTATAACCAATCTTCCTTGTTTTCAAGAATCCAGACGAGTCCTGTCGCAGAAACACATGAAGTGCATGGAGAACATTAGAATGTTTTGTGTGTCTATCATGTAATTCATAAGGAGAACAGAATTGTAGTTAGAATTGCAGTTTATTGTATAAACTAGCAAAATACCCGCGCTTCGCAGCGGTGAAGTACTGCCTTAAAATTTTTATTAAGAAGAAAATTAAACCTTTTTAAACTGAGGGAAAATATACCAATAATTATTTGTTAAAGATCTCTTTGTATGCCACGTTGTCAGTTCGGTCCTCCAGTTGCAATATAACCAAGCTGTAGCTGTGCGCTGAGCTTACTCTTGAGCATGCAACGTACAGTTGGCCATGTGAACAGTAATCTTGTTTCAAATCTCACAGCTTGGAGTGCTGCTGTCATAATCAGTTTGAGGTTCATGGTTTGTTTCAATTACGACAGTATTTGTAGGACTTGTGTTGAAGAGACATTCGGCATCTGTCAAGCGTTGTAAGTATACAACCAGTTTCATTGATAACTTCACATCCAGCTTTTGAGAGTTTAAACATTTCTAAACATCAAAGTGTCCACTACTGAAATCGTCACCTGTGAAGCTAAGATGTTTAAGAGGCATTGGCGGTTGTCCAAAGGTGTAAAATATTTGGCCATTTCGGTACACTTAAGCATTTCACTCTTCTAGTGCTCCTGTGTAGTATAATTATCTCCTGTACCGTCATCAGTCCACACCTTGAACCTGTCCCAGTCATTCAATACATAAGACACAATGTTCCTCCGGATATCAATAGTGAGCCTGATATGGCTGTGCAATATGTAACAAAGAGAATGGAAAGGCAGGTGCCATCTCCGGGCATGGAAACCACTTGGTAAGTGACAGTTCTTTGATCGATGGTGATTACCTCGATAGACATGTTAATGGGGGTACGGTTGGAATGATAAAGGAAATGGGTACCTGAACAATGTAAAGTAAGTCTAAAATACCTATACAATAACTATAATCATAATAAACGAACAATAAAACAGCGGAGAAGCCGTGGATTAAATAAAAAGGCTGTAGTTATCAGCAGGGAGACGTGAATACCGTGGCGAAGCAAGGAAGGGAATGTAGAGACTGGAGCGACAGACGGCCTTATATAGGCAGGCAGCCAACAACGTGGGAGGCGTTGGGATGGGGGACCCAACGCCGCCTCACACGGTGACCGAGCTGCAGGCTATGGACGTATATATGTACGTAAGTAGGATTCAGTTAGCGTTGGGAACCCGCGTACCAAATTTCTTGAAGATGGGCCCATAAGTAACAAAGACCGTTGAAAAGTTCAATATGGCAGCCGACAGTGGCATCATATCACCGAAATAAGTACCAAATTTCAGCCTTCTACCTATGAATAAGAAAGTTCAACATGGCGGACGTTGTTGACCGTTATGACC
>JANRMT010028174.1:15822369-15840567 GCA_026402145.1 Polypterus bichir lapradei
GAGTTCACACCGGAGAGAAGCCATATTGCTGTAATGAATGTGGTAAAGAGTTTTCACGAAAGGATAATCTACAGAGCCACACTAGAGAGAAGCACAGCTGAACTGTCCTGTCTAAAGAGTGAGGTTCACTCCTGCCCGGACACTAAGTACACGTGACCCACTGTAATCCATCCTACTCCGTGTTGCGTCAGAAACAAGTCAACACAGAGGAGAATCAGAAGTTTATACCCTTTTTCCTTTTCCAGAAACAAAATAAAGAACAGGGCGTCATACAGAGAGCTTCTCACCAAAGCCCTCCAGCCTCCACCATGCGCCTAGCTCTGCTTTCATAACATACGTATTACATATATATTACTATTTACAATATATTATACCCATTTCATCAAAAAAAAGAACACTTTACAATATACATAACCTGACATAATAAATCATAGTTCAGTTTTATAATATTATATATTTTGCTATTTTAATGTAACAAAAAATAAAATAACATACTTTGACAAAAACCCAAAAAAACAAAAAAAACAACATACAAACAGCTTCTTGCCAATGCTTATTAAGTAATAAATCAAATCAATTATTAATAATTCAAACACAAAGTATTAATACAAAATCAATAAAATGAAATGTAAAATACAAATGTAAATCCAGAATAGACACATGCTCATGCTGTGCACCATGCTGAATGATGTTTTAACACTGTGGCAGCACACTAAATGAAGAAATGCTTTTTTGAAATTTTATTTTGTTTTGTTGGTTTGCTTTTGATAATAAAACATGCAAAAACTGTATAGAAGAACTTAGTGGGGGGAGCACATAACTAATTTAACACTTGAGAATTACCAAATAATATACATGTTAAATAAATAGAATAAAATTAGAAATTGGGGCGAGCTGAAAATACGACTTACCCCTACAGAACCCACCATGCGTCTGGTGGTGCATGCAGTCTGTGGACAGTAACATTAATTAGCATCCGTACTCCAAAATATGACTCTACATTTACACAAACAATTGCTTTTGGGAAAATTCATAACTAAAAGATACAAAAAAAATTAAAAAGACAGAATACACTTTACTACACAATTTGCCATTTTGCAGTACTGGATGTGGACGACGAGTCTCACAAATCGGAATCTTCTGGGCCAGAAAATAATTCAGACTGGGTGGCACCTCCAGAAGTGGGCTTAGCTGGAGAAGATCTACACCGGGGGCTATCAGCCCTTTGTCATGGCGTACCAGCCCCAAAAATATAAATGTTCTGAAATACCTGCATTTTATTTTGGTGTTAAATTGTTAATTACTGAACTGTTATGTTAAACTAAAGATGGAATTTCTTTTTCCACCCAGAAAAATGTTCTTTCAAGGAGCTTTCATAAGGTACTAGCAATGGTAGCCTGTCAAAGGCGTGTTTGAGAATGAATTTCAAAAGGATTCGATATGTTATGACTGATAGGCACTGAGTGTGTCACCATGAGGAGGTCACTTCACCTGTCTGTGCTAATAGTGAGCAAACAAAAGAAATGCCAGCAATTGTGTCTCAAATGTTGTAAGTCTTCTCAGTGTCAGTAAATATTTTATTATTGTCAAATAGTTTAGTAAAGTCACACCTTTTGACCAGAAGGGGTTTCCTGTTCCCGAGAGACTTTGCATTCCGCTATCTTGGTTTACCTACAGTTTGCTTACTTTATTGTTGTGTATTATTTGTTGCATTGAATAAATTACAATCACCTGTCTGTTATCTCCAGTCATCTGTCTGTGACTCCTGCACTCGGCTTTCTGTTGGCCAAACCCTGTGGATCAGCACATTTTCCAGAGGTCCTCTTTTACAAGGTCTTTCAAGTCGGAAGTTAAATAGACTGACTGAAACTAAAATGGTCAAGGCAGTGTGTGCGGAGGAGCCTAACCTCATCTCTAGTGCACTGGGCATCGATGTCGAAGAGAACATCTGAGCTGATATCTCCACATTCAACCAAACCCCAACTCACACACTGCAGACCACCCATCTGTGGGCGCCACTACGGCCTTTCAGACAACGGGCTGAGTGCACTAAGCTTGAAGTGCTCGGCTGAGGCTGCTGAGAGACGACGACTCCATCTCATCTTTCGGATGTGAGATGCTGTCCTTCCAGAGGTAACGTGTTGTCCATCACGAGCTCCAAGCAAAGCGCAGATAGCAAAGTGAGAAATGCAGTTAAGTAACCGATCAGTTAAATCACATCATGGCAGCAACACATGCAGTGTGCATACAGCTTTACTCCGACTCTCAATCGAGACAAGTGAGGAAAAGAAACGCGCTGAACTGGAGGAGATTAGGATTTTGTAAGTGATGAGCAATGTAAGGAATGTAATGTAAGTAACGTTTCCCAGCACTGGTCGGTTGCGAACATTTGTTTTTGGATTTTGGATATCATCACTTAAACAATTGGTGGAAATAAACTGATGTCTGCTTAAGCAACTCATAGGCAGAAACGCAATAATGTTTTATTTTTCATCTTCATATCATTTTAAAGACGGAATTATTGACGTAACCAATCAAAGTTCCAAATAATTTGTATTGTTGTGTGGCTGAAAAGTATTAATTAATTAATGAATCCTACTTTGTGCCATTCACTAATTACTGTTGTACTGTTTGTTCATTTGTTTCTGTTACACAAAACTGTTCAGTAAAGAAACCAAAATAATTTAATATACATAAGTAACTGACTATTAAAACTGTTTTGTATTAGAAAGTAATCCCCGAGTTATTTCTGCTTTAAAGAAAATATATAAAGAAATATGACAAATTACAATTAATACTTAGTGACTTTCAATTACAAATTGTGAGATTAATTGCAATTGAATTTTTAATCAGTTCTCCTCGTGCAAGCACATAATTTAGAACCATTACAAATGATGAAAATCATAAAAAATGTGTACAGTATGCAGTCTCTACTGACACAGAGGGCCATTGAAGCCACTAAGGGCCCCCCAAGCTGCAAGTTCAGCCTCAGTATATTTGGGGAGTCTGAACATTACCTGTCTGTTCGTAGCCAGCTGTAGTATAGTGCAAGGCTGGACTTTTGGGGTTCCGTAGTAATAAGGAATTATGGGTATTGGGGAGCTATTAGGAAGTAGATAATAATAATAAGGCCGAGTAACGTGAACTCTGAAACGATCTTAGTGAAAGCACCTGTTAAAGTTTACTACTTTGAACCTGTCTCCGTCGTCTTCCTTTTTATTAGTACAAATTGCCAATTGAAATAACACCAGCTAATCCCCATCATGTGTTTAATGAAGCACTTATATGCTTAAAAATTAAAGATTTGATTTAAACTAAACTAAACTACAGTAGCAGGAAAGCTTTGGCTTGTGTTTGAGGGGTAATTAATTCAAAATCAATGATTATCACCAGACAGTCGTGTCACGCAATGAGTGACGTCTACCGACGGGTATGATGGGAAGACTCACTGAGAGTCAGGAGGAAATTAACAGGAGCGAAAGCCACATTGACACCTAAGATGGCAGGAAAAACGGCTTATCACTCTGGTGCTGAAAAACGTAAAAAGAAGAAACTTGAAGAAAAAATGTCCACAGAATAAAGGTAAAGCATTTGTTAACGACGATGCAATGGATCAGAGGTGGGAAGAACAGAAGTAAAACAACTTCGTTACTGTGCTTTAGTAGAATTTTCGGGTAGGTTATCTGTAGCTTTACTTGGGTATTTTATTTATTTGAGACTTTGAACTCATTAAATTTAAAAGGATAACATAAATAAATAAAACATCCGCAACTTACTATGTAGCCAGTGTGTCAGAATAAATAGAGTAATCTAGATCAGATACATTTATTAAATTATTCGCAAGTATATACGAAGTTGAGGGATTATTCCATTATATTTATTTGCACAATGTATGTCTTTCATTTCTGTGTATACAAAACATTAAGCGCACGGGAGAGAAGCGAAAGGAACAGCAACTGTGGTGATTTAAACAGCCAGGATATCGTCAAACCGATGTGAAGCACCGCTGGGCTTATTGATGATATCAAAGATACAAGTAGGTCAGAAAATACGCCCCTTACAAGAGGTTGGCACAAAACGAGCCATGGTGAATGAGTCGCCTTTTGTCCCAGCCATAAAAACAGGAGGTGAAGGCGTTCAAAATTCACCTTCTGATATTAAAGAAACACACAGGAGAGGAACAACTGAAGAACTTGTGGTTGTGCAGGAATACTTGGCATGCGCAGTAGGGTGTCGATTAAAACACTTGGAAAATAGATTTCAGATCCAAACTTTAATTTGCGAGAAGGGTCTGGCTGCAGCCTGCAATACCTAGGAATTTAGACACGGAACGCCCTTCATATCACGGAACGCCCCCCAGCACTAGTCACGGAACGCCCTCTGATGTCAGTTTTGATACGTCATCATTGTTTTTGTCGGAGTCCGGAGGAATGGTGGACTTACAGTAGAATAAATCTTTCTGAAAGCTTTTCAAGGAAAGAAGAAGAGTTTGAGTTGGAAATTAAGATGGCAGTGAGTTTGTTGCAAGTTTTACTAGTTTTAGGTAATATTATACTTTACTGCTAGGGTACGAATTATACCACAGTGTAATAAAGATGTTGAATCAACTTTCAGGTTCCGTGCAGTACTAAGCGCTCTAAGAAAGTATTAAAAGTTAAACAACAAACAGGATGGTTTGTGTAGCTAATTGTTACAGGGCTAATCGGAATACTCGATTCTGAGTAGTAAATCGACGGATTCAGCAGTCAATAATTTTTTTATAACAATTGTTATAATATGCAATTGACCGTTGTTGAGTATAATTAACCATAGCGAAGTGTAACGGACTGTAATCAAATATAAGTGACCATGATTAAGATAATTGCCAGAATATCATTCACCATTTGTCCTGTATATCACGTATATGCAAGTTAATCAGAATCAAAACCTATCAGTAACTTGCTATTTTAGATATCAAAATATATTTCAGAAAGACAATACAGAGAGATTGAGCCATTATAAGGTAATGTTCCACAGAAAGCTTATTGTTTGCATAATTTTCTAAGACAAACACAGTTAATAGTGGATATACTGGTTTTTCAATTATAGTAATGTTGGTAGTCTGAAGTTTGAATATACTTAGGTCACTTTAGATGATCTTTTTTCATAATTCTGTATATATATTTACAGTACACAACTAAACATTTTAATAAGTAGCTACAAACAAAGGGCAAGTGTGAATGCAATATTCAATTTCCTTCAGTTCAAGAAAGTTCAAATTAGATTGTAGACAATAATGAGGAAAAGAACAGCCAGGATAGAATCATGTTGTTGTTGTTGTTGTTGTTGTTATTTATTTTATAAAGTTCTTTCAATGATAGTACAGTTTGTTTGAACTCTTAAAATAATAAATGTTTCATGCCCACCTCTCCTGCATTCTTCAAAAATACTGCTTTTGAAGTTTTTTTTCAATTGAAATAAAGTGAAGTGATTGTTCTCGTGCATGTTTGTCAGTTTTAAGAACTTTATATCTATTTTATATTCACCAGAGACACAGAAGTATATTGAATACCTCAGATGAACCTACAGTTGTGTTTGGTGCTCAGGAGTTTGCTTGTCTGTTTTGCTATAAAAGAACAGATTATGCAGGCATCATCAGCCACTTACAGAGCCACAAAAGGACAGTAGCTGTTCATGCAGGGATGTGAAGTGCTCTAGAATATATCTTGTAACTTGTAAAATTTGATTAATTGACACTTTTATGCTGCTAGATATTCACCTTAACAACATGATTTTATTTGACAAAATAGTATACTGTGTACTTTTTAACCTTTTGAAAAGCTAGCTTTGAATAATTTTAGATTAATTAATTCATGACTGTGTATTAACAATTTTCTCTTTTAAACTATTTAGTAGAATATGACAAAGATCATACTACAAATACTTTAATTTTTCATAATGTAAGTGTGGAATTACATTGCCTACAATTGACAGGCAACATATAGTATATTTTCATACATTTTTAAAAGCATCATTGACAGAATCTTTAATTAGTTTGTTCTGTTTAAAAGAATAATAGGACAGGATTTGCTTGTTTTAACTCTATTAAATTAAAGGATTATCTGAATTTCTTTTGTTAAGTTTTAAATGTTTAGCAAAATAATTCTGAATATTAACCTTTTTTTATCTTTGTACTGTTTCAGGTTTTAAAATATACAAGTGTTCACTGAATTGCCAGGGATCAGGCCATTACCATTGCTGTTATTGTCAGAAAACAGTAGTTCATAAAGATCAGTTCCTCAGGCACTTGTCAGATTGTGGCAAAGGTCCTAAAGTGCTCCCTCTGCCCTCCATGCCTATGGCACTGGTCACCGCCCAGCCTCTTCCCTCCATGCCCACAGCACCGGTCACCACCCAGTCTCTGTCCTCCGTGCCCACGGCACTGGTCGCCACCCAGTCTCTGCCCTCCATGCCCGCTGCACCAGTCACTTCCCAGCCTCTGCCATCTGAGTTCAAGTTCTTTGTTCTTGATCTTTGTTTAACTGTTCAGTTCCAGCATTCAAAAGTTTTAATGTTCTTTTTTTTAATCTTTGTTCATATGTTCAGTTCACTCAGTTTGAACCTCAGCCCAAATTAGCATTTTAGCAGGACTGTTCCTTATTTACTCTGTTATTTCTGTCACCTAGTGATGGCTGCTTCCCATTTGAACTATTCTTCTTTACAAAATTTGATCCTAATAGTTTTCACTAGGCACCACGGTGGCGCAGTGGTAGTGCTGCTGCCTCACAGTTAGGAGTTCGCTTCCTGGGTCCTCCCTGCATGGAGTTTGCATGTTCTCCCCGTGTCTGCGTGGGTTTCCTCCCACAGTCCAAAGACATGCAGGTTAGGTGGATTGGCGATTCTAAATTGGCCCTAGTGTGTGCTTGGTGTGTGGGTGTGTTTGTGTGTCTCCTGTGGTGGGTTGGCACCCTGCCCAGGATTGGTTCCTGCCTTGTGCCCTGTGTTGTCTGGGACTGGCTCCAGCAGATCCCCGTGACAGCGGGTTGGAAAATGGATGGATGGATAGTTTTCACTAAGCTATTTTGGAAGAGCTGTGTAAATAATTCATAACGGCACAGTGGTAAAACATCCTCAAGGTTCTAAAAAATCTGTAATGGTGTGCTATGGTCTCGTATGTGAAGCCAAAGTCACTCCCTTCATAAATTACTTGTTCATTTGAAAGTTGCTAGAGATTATATTATCTGATGTTCACTATTTCTCTACCTGTTCTATTACTAATAATTCTACTCTTGCAATCTGAAATGAATATCATTGTCATAAAAAGTGATGAAAGGCTCCAGCTAAATTTTGGTTAAGTAATTCTTTCTTCTGTGTGATAAAATTATTAATTGGCACATTTTCAGAATTAAATATTATTAATCCAGTTCTACAATGATATTCCATCTGCAAAGTTCATATCAACTTTGTTTTTAATATACATTAATATAATATAAATCAATTTTGACAAAACAAATTTTATCTGTAGGAAAATTGCCTCTAAAATAATGCCAGGTAGCTGGAAGGAACCACAGAACAAGGTAATGTAAATATAAATATGTGTTGCTAGTATAAGACAAAAAACAAACACACACACATATCTCCTGTACTAACTGATCACCTCTTAAATTGGTAGAATCTACCCAAACAGACTGGCAGCCTGGACTGCTCATGGTAAGTGGAGGACACTTTGCCAGTAGTAAGATGTAAATGTTGATTTAAAATAATAACGTGCTTTTTGTTTTTAGTATGCTCTCTACATTGCCACTGGAAGAGCATTTGATTTCAGTCAGGTCAGTGGTTTAAGTGTAATATTTGTTTGAATATTGCGATTTTTTTTTATTCATAGAATTTATTGTAATTTTCCGATTTACATTTTTTAGGAAGACATGCCAAAACTTAGAAGATGGTGGTGTCATCTCTTACTTCGCAAAGCCATCATTAAAGGTGTGTAACTTTTCAAGCTTTTTTTTAAGGGAAGAACAGTTGTAAGAATTTGTCAGCTTACAGTATTTCTAAATTTTTTATGTTCCAGCCAAGACATCGGTCTTCACTTTCCACACAAGAAGAAGGACATTCTGTGCCCCACGGGCAGTGCTTCGTAATTATCAGTTGTAAAGTTTTCTGACACTAATTTTATATATTAGAACTTCACAAAAAGACTTTGACCAACAGGTCACACAGCAGGTCTCCGGTGAGGCTGTCACTGACTTGTGTCTCTCGTCAGCCCTGTGGTGTGTCAGTGGCGTTATGGGGGCAGAAAATGGTGGTCTTAAAAATGAGTGTTTTGTGTGCTTGTGCTCTTACTGATTTATTAAATGGCAATTATTTCTGCTTCCAGCAATTCCAGACAAGATAGGAAAGAGCAAGGACTTTTCTCCCCCACCTTTCTTTTCCATTACTGAAGAATATGAAAATGTTGACTGAATTATTTATGCCAGTACAATTAATAGTATAACATTTACTTTACTGTTCCTAAAAGTTAGGCAATGAATGGCTTCATAGAGTTGCTTTTGTGGAGTGTCACTTTTTGACCGTTTTCCTTGTTCTTCAAAGATCAATTTCATCTGTGGCATTAGGCGACATTAACTGGATGTGCAGGTCAGCGTATTTATGGTTATATTTAGATGTTAGCAAATTGTACCTCACAAAGGCACAGTCCTGTCATTCAGGTATGTAGTGAAATGATTCTTACGGCACAGCAAATGCCTTAAAGGTGATGACTTTTCTTTTCCTTTTCAGTATCATTCAGAAATCAACCAGTCTAGAATGGAGTGATTGTTTGCTTCAGGTAAACACTTTCCATTATGTATAACTTTTTATATGTAGCATTTCTATTGTAATATGTTTGAGTGACTGTTTCAGCAGTTTTTAAAGCATGCTTACTAAACTGGGAACAATTAAATTACATATTAGTTGAAATGATGAATTTGACCTTCATAAGTGACAATACTGTGGTAATTGGACTCTTTGTCTTTCAGGGACTCACTTCAGTACAATTCCTGTAGACGTTCAGATTGAACTGAAATGGGTCTTACAGCAATGTATTAGTAAATAAAAATGAATGCTTTTTTCACTACAGAGCACTTTGTCATTTTGAGTTATTTGTGGACTTTCTGAATGGTTTCTAACTAGACATGACGTTCCCTTGAAGATGAACTGCTACAGTTGTACACTGGAGTTTATTTTTTTTTTTTCACTCTACCTCATGCCTACAGGCAGTAGAGGCAAAAAGTGAGAGAAATCAATCGAGCTGAGCATTCCTATGACATGCTGTGGTCATATTGGTGGGTTTATTTCATAAGCCAATTTGATTGTTCTTTGGGTAAAAGTGGAGTTAATAGATTGATATTCCTAATAAAGTACTTGACAGTATTTTTTTTTTTTTCTTTTTCATAAAAAAGTCTTCATTGATCCAAAACTTCCTGACTGCTTGTGACTGGCTGGAGCAAAACAAAGACCAACTTATTGGGATAGTCCTCCGGCCAAGAATTCTGGAAATGAACGAGGATGAAGTTACATACACAATTGAAAAATAAGAACAAAGGGGAGACGATGAAGAGACTGAAGAAGTCGTGTCCACCTTCTTATTTACTTTTGAATGCCTGAAGGACATGAACTTTTTTCTTGATGAGATACAGGTTAAAAAAAATATTCCCATCAGTTGCTGCTGTTCGACAAATTAGATTTTTGTGTTTTATATTTTTTTTCAGCCTTCAGAATTTCAAAGGAACTACATGTGGCAAAAAGCCGACCGTGATGTAATTTTGTTCAGTGGATTTGATCAGTGATTCACTGTAAAGAAAAGTGGGGATGGACTGGCTTTCTGACCTGCTTCAATAGTTCATTGTCTACTGAAATGACCGATGTGATGGATGGAGGACACAGATGGATGTCCTAACTGGGATTGTGTGCTTTATTTCTTTAAAATAAATTCATATTTGAACCTGGATCTTATGTGTGTGTGTGTGTGGTTGGTTATGTGAAGGGTTTGGGTGCTAAAATGCCTCCCACAGGTTACACTCCCCTATGTGGTAATTATAACAGTGTGTTTTGATACATCACTTTAATTTTCAAGACCTAGACTGTTGGCTTGCAAGTTCAAGAAGGGAGTCTAATTAAAAGCAAAAATTAGTTTGGAAAAAATGTACAGCCCCTGGGACTGAATATGAGAACTACTGTATGAAACAATGCCATGTTACAAATCAGGATTATTTATATATATATATATATATATATATATAATATGTGTGTGTGTGTGTGTGTCCGGACACCACACCAGCTCCACCATTAAAAATACTGCTGACATCACATCATAGGCCTGATCACCACCAATGATTAAATGGCTTGCAGACAAGAGGTCTATCTGCTGACTCAGTGGTCCCAGGACAATCTGACCTTTCATGGCCAAAAATTAAGGAGCAGGTCATAGACTTCAGAGAATGGATTAAGCTGTGGTTTGTTTTTGTAGGGTGCTGTGGAAATGGTGAGCTTGTTTAAATTTCATACAGTAACAATCACTGATGAATTGAGGAGGGAACAGCACGGTTTGCCTATATTGCCAAGTTCACCAATGCCTTCCTGAGATGTCTCACATGTGCTGTCTGGAGTCCATCTTCACTGGTGGCATCACATCCTGGTAGGGCACACACACGAGGGTGGTGAAAGCCACAAACTATTACTGGCACCCAGCTGCCTTCTGTCCAGGATATCTAGAAGACATTCTGCTAAGATTATTCCACACTCGGCCATCCTGCACAAGTGTTTTTTTTAATCCTCCCTTTTGGCAAATAGTAAAGAACCAATGGCACCAAGTATGGCTTCAAAGAAAGTGTTTAGATAAAGAGTAACTGAACAGCCAATCATAATAAGAAACGTAAGAAAAAGACTAGGTATAAATATTTGTAATATACCTGAATATATATCTCTACTGTAAGTTGTATTCTATATCTTTGTTGTGTTTTATTATATTATCACTGTTCTGGAGAGGCATGTACAGTAAATAACAATATCATTGTACAGTATTCACAAGACAATAAATACTGTATGTTTAATGATGAGATCACCTCGGGATAATTCCCTGCTGAAAGCACACTGTAACTGATCCACTATTTATTATTATTAGTAGTTGTAACAGTTTTTGATATTTATCAAAATTTTACAAAGACGAGAACTCAAAGACACCTTGAGTCTATGTTGGTATAAGTTGGGTCTTTGCAATCAACTTAAATGTTGCACAAAAAAGGTTTAAGAACAATCACGATTGTCTCAAACTGAAAAGTTAAACAATGTAAAATTATGTAAAATCTACTGGCTGTCACATGCCTTTCAATTGATATGGACGTGACATCCAGTATTTCACACATGCAGCTTTTAGTAATGAAAACGTTGATGGATCAAATCAATAAATAAATGACTGTTTCCTAAAATGTTTCCTTGTCAGTTTTAAAACTAATTTTATATGTAGCGCTGTTTTTGAAAACCTTCTAAAAATAATGAAGCTTATTATTGTTTCACATGTGTATAATTTGCTAGTGGGAATGTGAAATACATTTATAGATTGAAAATCTATAGGTATGAGTTTCATGAGGTACATTCCGTTTGAAACACTGGATAGTAATAAGATTTGTTACTTTTACTATAATGTAACACTTCAGGGGAAAACGTAATGAACAACCATTCAAAATAGTAAAAAAAAAAAAAAACAACATAAAACTGTACTTTATATTGGTGAAGTGTTAGAATCATGAAAGAGCTTAGAATGATTTGGTAGCATAAGTATGAAACTGGAAGTCATTTATGTTTGACCAGATAGAAAACTGTTGTAATTCGTACAACTACAGCATCTACAGCATTCTGTACAACGAGCGTATCAACACTGTCTCGCAGAGGGCATGATACAAGTGACGCTGGGAAAGGGCGTTATGATAAATTGCGTCATTACATGGGTGTGTACTATGTTGTGCTCTGAAGGGCGTTCCGTGAGGTATTGCAGTCTGCAGCGTGACTCTGTTGGGGCCCTTGAGCAAGGCCCTTAACCTGCACTTGCTGAGCGCTTTGAGTAGTGAGAAAAGCACTATATAAATGCAAAGAATTATAAGCTGCTGGCTATCAGGAACAGTGTCTCATACCTGCTGATACCCTGGCAACCTGTGGATCACCTTTAATTCTTGGCTCTTCTACTGTGGTGCAGTGAGTGCTATTGGATATCTTTCTTTTTCACTATTTACCATTACATGTTAAAACATATACCTTGAATGGACAATTTGTTTTCTGACATTTTAGTAGGTTAATGTTAAATTTATTATGGTCAAATTAATTTTTTTTTTGCTCTCTGTCTAGTATTTAATATGACAAATAACTAATCTAAACTAACATTTTCTTTTGCACAGTTCATAGTTTAAATTTTCCAATCCCTTCTGTTACATACTGTTTTAACTCAAATTTCTTTTGTCTATTTAAAGTGTTTGCTGAATGGGTTTTTTATTTTTAACATTTACCTTTCCTTGATTTTATTTTTTCTATGACTCTGACACTCCATTCTGCCCTACTGTCCACTGTACCTAAACATCAGACATTTTCACAATTCTTTTGCAATTTAGAAACTGGAAGTAAAGTTGATTTTTCTTTTTATGTCTGCTTGTGCATGTGTATTTTAAGGCAGTATTTTACAGCATCAGGAAATATAAGACATACAGTACATTCATTAAAGATACAGTCAAAGTAAGAGACTGTTTACTAAGCATAATTGTAAACCTATTATATTTACTGCCAGCACAATACAAAACATAGAAAATTATAAAAAAAAGCGTAACATGAAATTATATGTTTAGGGTTCTTCCATTAATACTAAAACTGAAAATGAAATCATGGTTGACAACTCTCTTAATTCTTTTTCCAATATGCTGTTAAGCTGATGATGCAGTGCTGTCTGCATTAGATTGTAAAAGCTCAACAACACAACGGACACATCGAGAATAGTTATCCTGTAATCCATCTCCATGCTGAAATTCAGCAGAAAGCATTTCCATCTGCTGATTAGTTAAATTTAATGTGTTGGATGACTCTTCTTCCTCAGTCACATCAGAAGAAATTAAAGCTGGCCCCCCAATTCTTTGTAAGTTTTCTAATAAAAGCTGTTCAATAGTAGCATCTGATGGAGCAGAATTTGTGATGAGAAGCCCATCTGACCAAATCTGTTCTGGTGTTCGGTTTCCTTCTGTTCTAATTCTGTGCATATTCCAACCATTTCTAAATAGTTCAAGTTGTTTGTTAATTTCATTAAGGTACACTAAATGAAGACATGCTATGTGTACATTATTGTCTGGATTCAGAATACGAAGATCCTCCATTTCATAGAACTCCTTGTAAAATGGTTCAATGACCTGTGAGAATACGTCTTTCCAAAGCCTTTCAATTCTTTGGTTGTGTACTGATTGTCCAGTAATATGGCTACCACGCTGCAGTCCTCTCAGGATATTCATGAGTAGTGCTACTTGAGTATTTTCTCCTCCATGATCTGATCTTACTCGAAATGGTAAGCCATACTTCACAACAGCCTTGCAAAAAACTTCTAAAACTGTGAATGATTTGTTATCCAATGCACAATTTAAATATGGAATAAGACGTGAGAATCCATCAATACATCCATGAACAGTAAATCCCCATGTACAAAAAAAATATATTTAAAGGAAACCAGAACATAAATTATATATCCTAAATAGTTTTTGATCAGAAAATTGATATTCTATTACTTTTCTCAAATGAATGAGATTACAATAAACTGGCTTACCTTGCTCAGATCAAATTCAGTAATAAATAATACAGGTAACTAAAAGTGTAAGAGCTACCTAATATACCATACAGCAGTACAAGAATGTACAAGAATGAATTACCTTATCAACTTCATGTAGCTGTCCATGTGCCAGAGACTGTTTGGGGATGCAACTCGGTATGATCTTCTTTGGATTACCTGGACCCATCTTCCTGCAGTACTCATAGGGTCAATTCTCATTAAAGAGCTGCGTATTCTTTTTCTTTGTACAATTAATCCCTTTGCTCTAAGATATCCACTGATCATCTGTTAGGAATTCATACAGCAGGAATGTTTTAGTAAGCTAAAGTACACTAATTTGTTGGTGTGTGTGTGTGTGCGCACGTGTGTGTGTGTATAATCACAGGATTAATTAATGAAAGGCTTCTTCTAACTTTTTAAAGTTCTGCATTAAAATACCACATCAGACAAACTTAATAAGTGATTGCAGAGAAGCAGAGGTCACTGGGGCAGTAGGTTAAAGAAAGGAAGAGAAACTGAACCCAAGCCAATGAAAGAGTAGAGCTAAACACATTTACCCATAATATTCCAAATAAGATTAATGTAATATCCTTGGCCTTTGCATTGTGAGAAAAAAATATTTCTGCAGAGACAACACAAACATGGGGGAAACTTGTACACTCCACATTGTTACTACATATAAAATATGCAAATAAAAATAATTCAATTTCTAGAAGCTAAAAAAAACTTACCACTGTCCCAGAATTTGGATATTGAGAATGGAGCAGTTTTACTTCATTATCAAGTTCATTGTCAGTAATGCCAGTGAATTTACTGCGTGGGGACAGTCCTTCCTTTTTAAGTCTCATGTAGATATATGACACAGAACAACCAAAGTGGTCAGCAATCTTCTGTCCAGTATATCCTCGTGAAATATAAATTTGAAGTTGTTCTCTAGTAATCAATATCTTTGGTAAACCATGGCCACCTGTGTGTTATATTGTTGTTTATTGCATAAACCTCACAACCATTATAATATTCATCTCTTTTTAAAATGACTATAGAAGATAAAATACCTCAATTTTGTGGTCTAGTTTTGACTGTTTAAACTCACAAATTGTAACTGACATATTTAACTCTTTGAGGGCTGAATATTTTTTTCCAATAAACATAGTTTCTGAAAAGCAATGGTTTCACACAGAAATCAATGTAAAACGTCTGTTGCTGCATGCTGCGGCTGCCAGTTTGCCAAGAATGTGCTACAGGCTTGCTGCCAGGCTGTCTTCGCGTGGCAGCAGCAGCAGCAGTCACGTTTACAGTGCATTACAATCTGGTTTCTACCTCTTATCATTGTTTAGTGGCAGTTGTCCTGGCGAACATTGTTGTAGGCGTGTCAGCTACGTGAACCTGTTCAGCACTACAATTAGTTCGGGACCAGTCAGGTGAAGCTGGAACCTCACATTTGTTTTCGATCACTCGTATCAAAATCAGAGTCCGACAAACTATAGTCCAGTTCAGAGATAACAGGAAAACTTCTTCCATGGAGTATTTTGCTTTAACCATTCGCTGTGCTCTCTCACCATTATGTCAGTGCTATTTTTGCCGTTGTTTGCGCCATGCGACTCACATGAGCGCCGGAAATCTCGGTCAAACCAATGAAGCTAACTTTCCTTCTAGCAATGAGAGTCCAACTAAAACATAATGGTTGGTTTTGTCACAGTTTACAGTTGATTACCGTCGTCAACTCCTCCTTTTGACAAAAGTCGACATCAGCCCCGAAAGAGTTAAAGTTTAATGTGAAATGGATGTACAGTACATATTACTAAAAACTTACATATAATTTTGAGATTACATATAAAAACATATAAGGAAGAGTGAGGTAGACTGACTGTCACATCCCAAATAGTGATTTTGAATGTTTTTTAAGATGAAGTAGGCTATTACCTTAGGTAATTAGTCATTCAAACCTAAGCTATTTACACATATAAAATCTTTTGGTGCCTTGCATTTCCCTTTGAATCAAAATTATTTCCACTTCCTTCACCACCTCTTGAGCAACATTCTCCTTGAATAGAAATTAAGAATAACTAAATATCCTGAATTTGCATTGTTTTATTTCCTTTTCTCAAGAGGGATACTTAGAACAAAATATTAAATTAGCTTTTGTTCCTCTATATATAGGACTTATGTAGTATACACATTCCATTCATTTATTTTAAGATAACATACCTTCTTATCTGCGTTGAGTTGTAAAAGTACTACTGCTTGACTGAGAATCTTCCGTATTTTCAAAGAAACTCAACAAATCATCTAAAGAATGTGATATTTCTATACGAATGTTCTCTGGTATTTGTACTGAAATTCTGTCAAACTGTGTTTTTGTCATTTAAAGCAACCTCAAATTAGAATTGTTAATTTCCAAAGAGCCTTCTTCTGCATTTCGCTGAAAGGTTCTAAGGATATTTTTAACTTCCCTGAGAACAGAACGTGTTCCTGATGTTTCTGCCATGATTACTGGCTGCTAGAAAATAAATATGATCCAGAGATGTTGTTAGTTCAGCAGGAAGTGATGTAAACATATATTTAAATAAGGAGGAAGTGATTTATAGATATCTGTAATTCATTTGAAGATATCTCTAAATAAATAGGAAGTAATTTAAAGATGTCTGTAAGTATGCAAGCACTCATTTAAAGATATCTGCAAATCTTTCAAAGATATCTAAATATGCAAGTGCTCATTTAAAGATATCTGTAATTCATTTAAACATATCTGTAAATCATTTAAAGATATCTTTAAATACAAAGTGTTCATTTAAAGATATCTGTAATTCATTTAAAGATATCTGTAAATCAATTAAAGATATCTGCAAATCATTTAAAGATATTTTTAAACACGCAAGTGCTCATTTAAAGATATCAGTAACAACCTTGACTAAAATATTCTAAGCTAAAGTGACATTTGGAGATATCTGTAATTGATTTAAAGATATCTGTAATTGATTTGAAGATATCTGTAAATCATTTAAAGATATCTTTAATAGCTTTTCATAAAGATATCTTTAAAGGATTTACAGATATCTTAATTGCATTTAAAGATGTCTTTAAAAGATTTAGAGATATCTTTAAATGTTTTCAAGATATCTTTAAATATTTTAAAGATATCTCTGAATGATAATTTGGCTTGCCATAGACATCCAGCTGCACGAAACTCCCACTTACATTCCAAACTAAGTGGCTGAACTCTTCATACCTGGACCTGCCTGTAGTTCATCTGATAACAAAATGTAAATCACAGTTAACTAACATCTGTGCAGAGGGCTATTTGTGGAGGCTCTTTCAGGCTTGATGCTGCAAAGTAGGCACCAAAGAACAAAGAGCTACAATTCAACGAATGTCAGTTCTGATGCACAAAAAAATGTAACAATGAGAAGGCACTGATTTTGTAATGAGAAATTACTTTAACCCAATCATGAGAGATTGCAAATTTATTCAAAAACAAGCTGCACTCATCTCTCTGAGCACTCCGCTGTCACGCTGCTCAAAATGATATCTCGCATCCTCTGGAATCTGCTCTTTGAAACTGAGATGATGAGCCACTCCCTCTTTTGGGAACCCATATCCGACAACCCTTTCTCTTTGTGGACCTGAAAGCTGATACCCCTTTACCAAGCAAAGTTGTGCCAGTAGTTTGAGAAAACTGAGAAGCAGATATTATTTCAAGGAGGTAATTTTAGCATCTAAACTTTTGTACCAGAAAGAGTAGCCCTTTTCCCTTGCAGACAAAACAGCAAAGAGCATAACTGAGATGAACAAAGGACCACGTCGCAAAGAGAAAGAGTGCACTCCAATACAAGAAGAATCCTCCATTGAACCCAGAGAAGCCACAATAGCAACATCTCCACACAACATCAGACCTCATCTTTAAATACTTTATATTTGTAAAAGTCCTTGAAACTGGGACATCCTGACTTCTGTACCAGTACATTTTAGATTGTATATAACATTTAACTTTTTGGTTTGTTCTTTACAGTTTAGATATGAGAAGTCTTATTTTTTATAGTTAGGACTTTTAAACTGTTTAACTATTCTAAGACTTTAGATAATACACCTGTCCTGTCAGCTTTTTGTTTATGGAAGTTGTCTTATTTTCCAGCATTTTAATCTGTTCCTCGAGGTGGGCTGTAATTTCCAGAACTCCACAGAGATCTTCTTCTACTCACCTTTAAACTCCTTTAACCTGTGCTGGACAACACCAAGTTCAGCACAAAAGCTTTGTTGAAGCGAAGCATTCATGGCCGCCAGCTGCTTAAGCAACAGTGGACTTATAATTGTCAATTAGCATCTTCATATTTAATCTACTAGCTCCTGTAGCATTGCTTTCCTCCAAGTGGAATTTTTTTTTTTTTTTT
>JANRMT010028174.1:15846573-15857872 GCA_026402145.1 Polypterus bichir lapradei
AGACGACAGGGGACACCCGGACGGCTTCCGGGTGCGCAGCCAGCACTTCCGCCACACGGGGGTGTGTCAGCGTTAAGTGCCGGGAAGCAGCTGGAGCCCATCCGGGTCCCCATAAAAGGGGCCGCCTCTCTCCAGTCAGGAGGCGAGAGTCGGGTGGAAGAGGACGGAGCTGAGAGAGAGAGGACAGGAGGCGGCCAGGAGAAAGGCATTGGACTTGTGAGGCCTGGACATTGGGGGAATCGGTGCAAGAGGCACTGGGGTTCGTGCACTGTACATAGACTGTAAATAAACGTGTGTTGGGTGAAACTATGTTGTCCGTCTGCCTGTGTCCGGGTTCAAGTTCACAATGGCGCCCAACGTGGGGCCAACCGTCTGGTGCAAGACGGGGACCCCCAAACAATAAATATTTGTAGCCGGGGACCACAATGCCTATCCCATCTCTCTGTTGAAAATGGGTCTTTAAGGTCCCTATGCACTGGGACCACCTGCTCTAAACAACAACTGACACAATTAACACAACGTACCTCAGTTATAGCAAGAAAGTCCACTCTCATAGTAACTTACAGGGGAGAAGACAAGACCAATGTCTGTGACTAAGAAAGAAAATGATGATATTCTGTTCAAATTAAGCAAACACTAATATGAGTTTAACTAAAAGCTTTAACTTTCTAAGATTGGCTCTTACAAACAGAAATAAATGTAATGAGCGTGAGGTTTAATAGGAAAAGATCAATAAGGAAGTGTATACACCACCCACCCATTACCCGAGGGAGTCCTGGGAAAGAGAGAGTCCTCTGCTGGTTCTGCCCACCTGGGCACCCCTTAATCTAAAGACTGAAGGTTTCTGGGTAGTAAAACCAAATCCAATTAACTCTTTCAAGTTGGACTTTTGCATTTGTGGCTTCGCTTAAATTAAACAAATAAAGCTCACTTTTGTGAAAGACATCAAAATTCTTTATTTCTCCAATCATGTGATACATCCAACTGCCATCTGCCAGAGTGTCTCTCCATGCCTATGTTGGGTCACCTGATGCCACCGGACCAGCTGGCTCTGTGTCTCATCTCTCTCAGGTGGGCCTGATGCTATCCTTTGCTCAACTCCACACGTCCAGCTGGTGCTTTTTGTTCTTCTGGAAGTTGACGTCCACTCGGCCTGCTTGGTGTTGCTTTTCGGTGATGGCCTGCCTTCAAACCTCCCACACATTTCCTGATTGCTTCTTTAAAGTAGAAATCCATTTATGAGAACAACGTCACTCACTTCCAAGTAGGTGTCCATGTTGTTAGTTCAGCCATTTTGAGATTGTCCTCATCAAGTGACTCAAGTTTGTCCACTGCTCGTCCTCCTAGCTGTCCCTGTCACTAGTTGTGTCCTCATGTCACTCTTGTCACATCCTTATCTCCACTCACAAGCCGTCTCATCATTATTTTTTCTGTACCCCGGGCACCAATTCCTTCACACTCTGGTGACATTAAAGATGGCCCCTCACTCTCAAAGCAGCCTGAGTGGTGAGAGAGCAGCCTTACCATGTGAAGGAATGCCTGCCAGTGTGAGTCGTAGTCTGAGGCAGTGCTTTCAGAGTGTTTGAATCTGCCAGGACCACATTCTGTATGCCACACTGAGCTGGCACGTCTGGCGTGTACTGATCCCCTTTATATAGTGCCTTCACAGAGCACTCGGACCCTTCACTTTGTTCATGTTCTGTTTTGTTGCAGCCTTGTGCTAAAATCATTTACTTTCATTTCTCTCATCAATCAACACTCAACACCCCAGAATGACAAACACAAACAGGAGTTTAGAAACGTCTGCCGATGTGTGAAAAATGAAAAATCTGAAATATCCCTTTGACACAAATGCTCAGAGCCGTCACTGTGACCCTTGAAGTTTGGCTCAGGTGACCCCCATTCTGCTGGTCATCTCTGAAATGTTTGCTGAGGTCAGTTCAGTAAAGTCACCCACCAGTCTATAGAGGGTCCCACAGTGGACGATGACCAGGCCATGAGGTCCTCAGAGACAGGACTGTGTGGAGGCTCAGATCTGGAGAAGCTGCAGCATTGAAGGTAATCAGAGCTCAGTGGCCTCCATCATTCTTAAATGGAAGAGTAAAACTTCACACAGAGAGATGAGAGCAGTGAAATAACAGAAAAACAAGAAAGGAACACAAAGGAAGGTCAAACGGTAAACTTAAAAGACCAAGAAACGCAGGCTGTGATCCAACAATTTGCACTCACTCAACATATAGCCAGGGAGCGGGCTCAGCAATGATGATGTCACTGTGGCCCCACCCACAAAGAACGTAGAACAGCGTCACAGTGAAAGTGACAGCAGACACACAAAGTCAGGTATCACATGAAGAAGGAGAACAAAGAGAATAAACTGAGTGATAATGCTGAATAACTGAACACAAATCAACAGCTTTACAGCCATCTTAGTCAGCCGCTTATCCAGGCCTGGGACTCTGGAGCTTCTCCCAGTAAATGCCAGTCCATTGCAGGGTCAACACGCAGGACAGCCACTTCAGCATCACCAGCCCACCAAACCCTCATGTCATTGGGATTGTGAGAGCACCAGTGGAGACACACATGGACACAAGGACCACCAGGACATGGACCCTGGTCTCCTTACTGCAAGACAGCAGTGCGACCACTGTGACCCCATGCCACCCTTTAACGTACAGAACACTCAGTACAATAAAATTAAAATACAGTAAAGGGTCCAACAAAAATGGAACACAAACTACAAAGGAGAGTAAAATAAATAAATAAATAAATAAATAAATAAATAAATAAATAGTAAGAAAATACATGACAGCCTGGCATGAGACACTGGCCATAACGTAACAGTCATCGTCACCAAAGTGTCAAACTGTGCAGTAGCAGACACCTGTTACATGACGTCACCAATCCAATGGTCACATGTGGCTCCAGTGTGTTCTGCAGTTCTCCGTCCCCTCAAGTCTCGTCTCAGCTGCCAGCCCCCATTACCCTTCACCTCTTCCCTTCTCATTGTGAGCTTCTACTTTGAAAAATGGGAATGTGGTGACAAGTGACAGGAAGAAGCAAAAAAGTCTCTATCACTCCTGTCTGTGTCCGGAGTCATCACAATCCTGAGACAACCTGAGAAAACAGCTGGCCCATAGTCAGGAGGGTCTGTCGGGACCCCACATTTCTCATTGTGAAATCTGCCATCCGAGACGCTCACAGGGCTCAGCCTCAGGCAGTCTTCCCAAATGATAGTCACAAGCCCCTTTACGATGACATCACTGTCACTCATCTTGCTCTCTCTTTGTCACTTTATTGTCAGCTCGTTCTCTGATCGTAGATTTGTTCTTTTCTAAGGATGTCATCCCAGTGATTTGTGGCTGTAAGTGGATGAGGAATTCTCAGTCCTTCACTTCTTCTCTGCAGTTTCCTTCTAAATATTTGATTAAACCAGAGAGTTCACGATAAGTACACACAGGTGACAGTGGGGACAAGTGAGATGGCGAAATGCCTCCCTGGTCCCTTTGTCACTTAAGACTGTGTCACCTAAGACTGGCCTCACTGTGTCACCTTCCCAGGCTTTCAATGACCATCAAAGGGCTTACAGAGAGTCACCAACCGCAGATAGAAATGCACACAATGGCAGAGTCGTAAAGAAGGTCCTGATAATCTGAGGGTTTATTTCTCTGAGGTTGATAAACGACTTGAGCCTCCATCTGCCAATCAGCTCCTCCACTGATGATGGTAACTTTATGATAAAATGAAAAGCTTAAATAACACAAATGCACCCTCTGCCTGTCCTCTTTCTGTCTTCCTTCTTTGTCAGCTCCTTCTCCACATGTTCTCCAGTTTCATCTCCATTTATTAATGACCTTCTCTGTCAGATGAGCCCACCTACTTGAGCTCCGGACCCCATCTCTACCATTCTTCTCAAATCCTGTCTTCATGTCCGAATCCTGACTGTTATCACAATAATAAATCCATCCAGCTCTGTGCCACCGACCCTGAAGGTCTCTTCTCTATCCACCCATTAGGACAGTCTGGTCTTGATGTGACAATCTGAGATAACAAGTCTCAGTCCATCACTCACTTCTCTATTCTGTCTAAAGTTCTCAAGAGTGTCGTGACCTCCTAACTCACCGTTACATAACTGATAATCAGCTGAGAGCGGACACTTTTAAAAATGGAGGATGTCAGCAGGATAACACGACATGTCACAGAGCAGGTGTCACCTCAAGGTGGCTCATCTAACATGACAGTGACTTCAGTTTACACCAGTCCAGTCCAATAAAGCACTGCTGTGATGAGCTGGAACTGCAAAGGAGGAGCAGAAATGTGAGGCTTAAAAGTCTGAAGGACTGCGTGATGTCAACATGGAGACAGAAATCCATAAGGAGCCATTCATGTGTCTCAAGGGGTCAACACCTTTGTAGGAGAGAAATAAGAAAACTGAGGTGACCAGCAGTGAGGCCTTTAGTGGACTGAGGTCAGCTGGTCAGTGACACCGGTCAGCATTTGACGTGTGAGTGTCAGAAGTGTCACATGTCAGTCCTGCCCACTCTGTCCATTATGTCACTGATCACACAGTCAGTCCAGTCTTTGTCACAATAGACAGACAGAGTGTCCTCATCGTCTAAGTGGTCTGACATCAGGAGAGCCCACCATGACAGACACTCGAGTGTCGCGCTCTCCGATGTCCAGCAGTGACCAGAGTGTCCAACAGGAATCTGTGAATGGGGTCCTGCAAATCAGTCAAAGTCCCTCCATGTGCTGAGTCCTCAGTTACAGACACAAATCCAAGGTGGTCCCTCCTCTGTCATCAGCTTTGACATCTCTGTCTGGACCCTTGCGTCCAGGACACTGTCAGCCTCATGTCCTTCACATTTCTGTTCAGTGTCCACATGTCACTTTGACTGACTTGTCACCAGTCAGTGTGGCAGGAAGGCAGAAGTCGCTGTCAGGTATATAGCGCCTTACCTTATAAGGACAGCGGTGGTCTCAGGGTCAAAGTGCATTTCAGTAAAGACGGCCGCAGTCATTGAGCCCTTGTGCTGTGTGTACTTCTGTCTGCCTGTCTGTCTGTCCTCACTCGTCTCTCTTCTTCTCCTTCACAGGTTGGTCTCTTGTGGTCTCACCTCGGCCTGCTGCTCAGCTCTCTCCTCGGTCCTCTCGTCTCCAAACTCACGGCTGACTGCACTGGACCTGGATGACAACAACTTGGGAGATTCAGGGGCTCATCAGCTGAGTGAGGGGCTCTGGAGTGACAACTGTAAATTAGAGACACTGGGGTGAGTAAAGAGGGAGAGGGGTGGGGGTGTGAATGTGTTATTGATCACATGACAGCACATGGAGTGACCAGAGTGACAGTGAGAAGTGGAGCTGGACTGAGGTGACAGACAGGAAGGACAACAAAGACAAGGAGAGACAGACAAGGGAAGATGAGGAGGAGGAGGAGGAGTGTGAGATGGAAAAGAAGAAGAAGAAATGGACAGCAGCTGAGTGTCCAGCCAGAGACAGGAGGACAAGAACACAGGGGGGATCAGGACAGCAGAGAGTGTGGACAGGAGGTGAGGGGGACATGACAGTCTGGACGCTGAGGGTCATTTGGAACAAACAAGAAAGAGCAGAGCAGCAGACGGGGGATCAGTGGACAAGAGGAAGAAACAAGATGGAGGATGAGAGAGGAGCAGGAGACGAAATGAGAGAAGACATGAGAGTGAGGAGGAGAAGAAGAGAAAATGAAGAGAGACGGAGCACTAGAGAGACAGACAGGAAGTGACCGCAGGGGGACAGGGAGAGCAACAATCACATCAACTGGACAGACCACCTTCTTTATGAAATGTGACGCAACCAGCAGACCTTCAGAGGATGTTGACCAATTGGTCAGTGGACTGAGTGACTGACAGGCCAATACACACACCATGTGACTTAGATGAGCACAGACACTGAGAGGAATTCTGGGTGACATCAGGGGGTGCGTCAGTGTGACAGTGCAGTGTGTGTGTGGCACCCCCTGCTGTTTGTAACTCACACTTGTGTCTCCTCACAGGCTGCGGTTTAATGGGATCAGTGAGAGTGAGAAGAGGAACCTGTGGTCAGTAGAGGAGGAGCTGAGGAGGTCTGGACGTCAGGTGGATATTTACACAGGAGAAGACCATCTCTGGTGATCAGAGTGACCCCTGTCAGTGACAAAGCCCCCCGTCCACTCACCCCTAAATTCTCCTCAGTTCTGATTTTCATTTTCTTTTTTATTCCATCATCTCCACTTCACCGTCCCCTCCAGTCATGTCCTCGTAGTGAGCAGCGGCCTGAACAAGTGAGCCGTTTAAAAAGAAATAAAAGAAAATATGAGGAGAACATGGAGGAGTGTGGAGATGGGATGGACTGGCGCCATCTAGGGTGGGGTCCTGACGTGATGTGGACAGGCGGCCACTGAGGGACCACCACCTGAACTGGACTGAGGGGGCTTAGCAAATGGATGGACAAACAGAGGGGAAGAAACCGAACTGGGAATTAAGAAAGAGACTGGAAAATAAAATAAGGGTGGGAGTGGGATGAGGGTCTAAAGAAAACAAGTGGGGGACTCCAGCCTGAGGGTGGGCTTCTATAGGACAGCTGGATAAGAAAAAGAGGAACAGCAACAAGAGTGGGAGAGAAGAAAACAAAGAGAAAGACGAACAAGGGGGCAAAGAGGAGAGAGAAAGTGAAGGACAGTCAGTGACACGAGGGGGACGAGGACAGATGAGGAGGAGGAGGAGATGAAGTGGAGTCAATTTTATTTCTAGAGCTCATTTAATAACATCAGGTGTCGACCAAAGTGCTCCACAGCTTCACCATAAATACCCCAAATACACACAGTAGACACAGTAAAGAAATACTGACGGACAAGTTTAGAAAGCCAAGTCAGAAAGGTGGGCTTCAGGTGGGATTTCAAAGTGACCAGAGTCGGCGCTGACCTCCTAGTACACGGTCAACTATTCCAAAGCTGCGGGACAGCTACTGCAAACACACGACCCCTCTAAGCTTAAATTGGGAACTCAGCACAACCAATAAGTTCTGGTCAGCGGACCCCCGTGACTGTAAATGAGAGTGCATGTGTAAATGGGTCAGTAAGATAAGAGGGGGCTCAACCATTCAGGATCTTGAAAACCAATAAAACTCAATCCTCCAGCGAGCAGGACGCCAGTGTAGAGACACTAAGACTGGGGTGGTGGGATTGTGTTTGGTTGGCCTGTTAGATGCCTGGCAGTGGTGTTCTGGATGAGCTGAAGACGAGACAAATGATGGTCGAATAACTCCAAGGTGTGACAATCATCAACAGAGAGAAAGAAAGAAAGGGCTCGACTTCCACTAATCACCTGAGCGGACAGACACAGGCATAACGGAGGTCATCTGTTTATCACAGCAGGATTGGGACAGGAAGGGACAACAGGATTGTCTGTCAAGGGTTTACAGTCGGTGGTCAGGAGACTGAGATGAACTGTAGGAGCACAAGTGAGGTCAGAAGGTCCAGAACACACAAGGTCTGTTTGTATGTCATGTAGACTAAGAGAATGAGGTGACCGCCATGGCTTAATGTCTTCTGGACATTTCAATAAAGGGTTAAGAGAATTGGTTTGGATCTGATGAGTGGAAAATACGTCAGAGTGTCATCTGTGTAGCAATGGAGAGAAATATCGAGTTATTTAAAAATGGATACTAAGGGCAACATGTACAGTGAAATAAAGAATAGGCCGCAGAATAGAGGGGGGCCGAGGATTAGGAGGAGAGGTGGACCACCTGACTAAAAGCCTCTGCCTGTGAGGGGTAACTGAGCCATTGGAAAGCACAAGACGGGGAAAGAGGATGTCATGTTCAGCTGGGTCAAATACTGCAGTCAGAGGACAGGACAGCCGGACCACCAGAGTCTCTTATTAAAAAGACAAGGAATGGGAGACAGCAGAGAGCAGCAATATTTACAGAAAATGAAGAAGAAAAGCAGATGGACAACACGACAAGGGCAGACATTTGAGTTTCTAAGGTCTGTCATCATGTAGGAGACATTAGTGCCATCTTGACTGGCATCATCTGTAGTGTCTGTCCTGGGGGGACAGGAGATCTTCATGGACAAAAAGACCACCAGACCTTAACTCCGCTGAGCCTCAGTTCAGGTTCAAGCAGATCAGTGACACGAGTGTGTCGGTGAAGACGTAAAGATGGACGACATCCTCGGTTATTGGTGACAAAGAGCAGCAAAGTGGAGAAGACGACGAGCGGGTGGAGAAGTGAGAAGTGACAGGTGTGGGTGACGTGACATTCTGGTGTATTTGAAGACTCACTTAGCTGGTTTGAATGTTGGGACATTTTTGAACGTCTCTAGTTGCTTCATCAAGGAGTCCATTCTCACAGTTTTGGCTTATTTCATATTTTATTAACAATGAGTCACATTCACAAATCACAGTAATGACATGTAATAAGAGCAATGGTAGTGCCAGCTGGGGGCAATTACTCCAAGCCCTACTCTTATGGGGGTCCACAAACCTTGGAATATAAAGTCTCATATAAATAAAATAAATATGACAGAATGCTGTTTTGTTGTTGCTGCCATATAAACACTTCCTGTCATCACCAGAGTTGCCGCCCACATGCCGTCCGACTATGGCTAAGCACATGTTTGGCACATTGAAGCCTACAAAACAGTTAGAAGGAGCTCCTGGTGCTTCAGCTTTGGTTCTGCTCACATTATATGATCGAAGCCCACCAACAACTCCAGCTTGTCAGACAAAGTGGATGAAGAAGAGCAAAGTGACGAGGCGGGGGATCATCTGATGAAGTAGGCGACAGCAGAAATAACACAGAAATCAGTGCAAATGATGAAGATGAAGAGAGACAAAGAGGAATGTGCAGCACGGGGCAATCAATCCAAGCCCCACACTCTAATGGGGGTCCACAAACCTCAGGATATAAAGTCTCATATGAAAATATAAATATCACAGAATGCTGTTTTGTTGTTGCTGCCATATAAATGCTTCACATTGTCACCAGACTTGCCCCCATATGCTGTCCCACTATGGCTAAGCACATGTCAGGCGCATTGAAGAACAAAACAGTGAGAAGGAGCTCCTGGTGCTCCAGCTTTGATTCTGCTCACATGCTTATTTGGTCCAAGCCTACCAACACCTCCAGCTAGTCAAAGTTACGATGCCAAAGTGGGTGAATAAGAGCAAAATGAGGAGGTGGGGGATCATCTGATGAAGAAAGTGACAGCAGAAATAACACAGAAATCAGTGCTGTGAAGATGAAGATGAAGAGAGACAGAGATGAATGTGATGACAACAAGTGTCACCGGCCTCGACAGGCATTAATATGGCATTAGAGCATTGGAGGGGGCCACTAACAGGCTTGTGTCTGCAGTTCCAAAGCCCAGCATCAGCATTATTTGTAACATACATACAGTGTGTGTTTGTAATCCCATTTTCTGATATCATGAGGCTGAAGTCGCCTTCACAGTCAGCAGAAGTGATGTGAAGATCCCTGTGCTGCTGTTGCTGATTTGGGGGTCTGTGGCTCACTGGACTTCAAACTTCTTAGACATTACAGTTTGCAAAGAAGCTCCTATGCCCAGCAGGGGGCGCTTGATTCCTGGATTTGTGTTCTTTTTGAGAAATGGCGGACATACAAAAGCTCAGTCTACAGTTTTGGAGTTAAACAGAATATTTACGAATAGATTGATATTGTTTCTGTGCAAGAACTGTCCTTTAACTGAAGCTCTGTACTTTTCACTGTTTTTCTTTACAGTTACTAGTTTTATTAAAGATTAGAATAAATCTAATTTCAGGCTTCTCACTAATAATAGCCACAAGAAAATGGATAAATTGGATTTTAACACTAGAATCCCTGAAGTCTATGAAAAAACGTATAATCCCGGCCCACCTTAAATCCCTTTGCACATCTCCATCAGTGTCTTTTGTGTTGTAAATGTGTCGATCTAACACTAATATTATTATTTCCGTTTTTCCCTTCTGCTCTTGAGGTGTTTCATTGATTCTCACCGGTGGTGGATGGTTGAAGGCAGGAGGTGCTGAATAAGCAGCAGCATTCTCCTTCTCCTTCTCTTTCAGACCTCTGAGTGAGAGTCAGCTGGTGCTCCAAGTGCCAAAATAAGTCATTTTACTTTGTTTTTTTAAACTTCACTCTTCTTCCATTCCCTCTGGAAAAAAATTGGCAAAAATTCAAAGATCAAGCAGCAGAAATAGAAATGCAAATTAGATGGACAAAATCCACGTGAACTTTGTGAAGCATTTATATATTAATACTTCATAATTACATCATTTATGCTGTTTTACAAGAGCTTTTGTATAAACAGAACAACTTGCTTCATCTGTAAAGGTAACAAAATGCGAATGACAAAGAAACAGAACACATATATACTTTCTTCTTTCAGCTGCTCCTGTTAGGGGTCACAACAGCAGATCATCTTGTTCCATATCTTCCTGTTCTCGTCATCTTGCTCTGTTATACCATGTCTTCTCTCACCACATCCTTACCATCCTTTTCCCAATATACCCAGCATCTCTCTGTGGTATAGCGGGTCCACAGCTCAGATCAAAGGCCACTTTTTAAATAAATAGAGAGGGAGTGTGGTAGGTCGGCCAGAGTGGTTCCCGGGTGATTTGTGATGTGGACATTCCTCACTTAAGTGCACAGGAGAGGAGTTGTCCGCATCCATAATTGTTGCTGGGAGCTGCTAATTGCCACACCTGGTCCCCGTAATATTTTATAGAAGCGTGTGGGCAGAGAGAAAGGAGAGGGAGGAAAGAAAAGAGAGAGAAGGAATAGAGGTTAATGAGGAAGAAGGTGGCAGGAAGGAGAAAGCTGGTGCAGGAGAGCGAGAGCAGGCTCGTGAAAGTTTAATGCTGCTGGTAGGAGAGCCCTGAAGGAGTGTTTGGCTGACTCTAGGAGGGGTAGATTAGGTCAGATTATCTCAGGTTACAACGTGAGCTACCACAGCTATGCTGATGACACACAGCTGTACTTATCAATAGCACCTGATGACCCCGACTCTCTCGATTAGGTAGAATGCCCAGAGGGGACTGGGCGGTCTCATGGTCTGGAATCCCTACAGATTTTATTTTTTTTTCTCCAGCCGTCTGGAGTTTTTTTTTGTTTTTTTCTGTCCCCCCTGGCCATTGGACCTTACTCTTATTCAATGTTAATTAATGCTGATTTATTTTGTTTTCTTATTGTGTTTTTTATTTTTCTATTCTTTATTATGTAAAGCACTTTGAGCTACTGTTTGTATGAATATGTGCTATATAAATAAATGTTGTTGTTGTTGTTG
>JANRMT010028174.1:15869043-15886174 GCA_026402145.1 Polypterus bichir lapradei
AAAAAGTACACAGTGCTATAAAAAATAATAAGAATACAACATCTGAACAGAGACAGAGGGGTGAAGTAATCAAGCAGACAAAAAGACAGTCGGGGCCAGTAGGTTAAATAACGCCACTTGATACAAGGTACAGTTTTTCAACTAAACACAAGTTTTGCCATTCAGAGACATTTAGTAGATTTTGACCGTAAGTGAGTGAAGAAATTCCAGTGACATTCAGAAGCATCAGATCAGCTGATTCTTCTGTAGCCAAACTGCTCCCTTTAGTGGCTACTGTCCAAATTACAAACATGGCAAAGCTCAGGACAGAAGTTTTAGATTAGCTATAAAAAAAAAATAAATTGTTAAACGTTTTAATATTCTGGCATAGAAATATCCCTTTAGCTGCCTCCCATACACACGTGTGACTATATACAGGTATATATATATATATATATATATATAGTGAAATAAATGACTGGACACAACAAAGGTTTGGGGCAGTCACCCATATAGTTCCCTAGATGCAAAAGGCTTTTAGTTGAGTACAATGTGTACAGGTTCGAGTTCAAAGTAGAACTGATTAGATATGAAGGATGACAGGTTTTTGTAGTATGTTCCCAGGGAGTGATGTCCTCGGAGCCAGGACAGGTAGGATTTCTAGTATTTGGTCTGCTGGAAGAAAATAGAGAGGTTTAGTGCAACCCAGCATGCCCCGGCCTGGCCTGGGATTGGCGTTTTCTGGTCCCTTTGGTTGACTCCCAAGCACACATGTGATAATATATATATGTATTTTTTCCAAATTTATTCAGGTGAAAGGCATTGAATGACCTAAAATGGTGAAAAGGTGTTTCCTGAAGAGGCATTAGCTCTCTTGGAAATGTGTTCTTTTGAAATTGTGGCATATTAAATAATTAAACAATATCATAACATACCAGAAACGTTGATATCCCTCCCATCGTGATTACGGCGGTACAAGAATCACATGAGAAACAATATCTTTTAGCTTACATTTACTCACGATTAACGCGGTTACAGACGGAGAGGCGCATGGACAGACTTAATCCAGGTGGGAAATCCGGATCAACACAGTCAGCCATTTTCTCGTCACCACGCTGGGAGATTTTTCTTCGAGCTTTGTCGATTCCGCCTCTAAAGGTCTGGCTGTTGTCCAAGCTTTTATAATGTCTTGCTTCATTTGCTGGTCTTCTCTGTCTCCAAACAAGGGCTGAATTCCTCCTCAACAAAATACAGAAATAGTGCTTACATGCCGATTCTCATTCTCCCAATAAGGAAAGAAGATTTGTGCTGATAGAGGACTGAAATACCCTAACCTGTGTTTAAGCTGACTATACAAGCCTCCAGTTGTCTTTGGCTATCTAATCCAATGCTTGGCTAGCAATTCTAACTGCTGAGCCCCTGTGTGCCACAGTTAACATGCACATTTGAATAAAACTCATAACAGTATTGTCCAGATATAGTGACATAAAGAAAAATGTAGTATAACAAAAGGTAAACAGTAAACTACCAGAGGTTTTAAATTAAAGTTCAGGTTAGCAAAATATCACAATATTACAAATGCGCCTCCTTCAGGGAATACCTAATGGGTTACAAACTACAGATGTTCTGCAGTACTTAAAATCTATGAAGCCTTGCAAGTTGAAGCAAAGAATTTACACAGATGTCCCAAGTTCAACTGATTACTGAAATACCCTCAGTATGTCTTAAAGCAGAGTTGGAGCAGACTGTGTTACTACATCCTCTGTCGATGTACAGGTAGGTGGTATAACCTGCTTGGAATTGCTGCCTGTCGCACCTCCTCCGGTGCCCATGGGTCAGCTGCAGGGTCTTCAGCTAGGAACCACCATTCACCAACGTTTCGCTCCTTTAATCGCTAGAACATCTCCTGGTGGCGGAGCAGTGACAGAGACGTCTCCCTGTCACCCCCTGCAGCTGTTATTGGGGTTTTCCCCAGCTCCTATCCTTTCTCCTCAACCAGAGCCAAAAGCTGCTTTTCTCTGCCTCTTCTGCCAGATCTTTAATGGCCTTTCTTAGGTTCCTTCCAGTCACCCCTGCATCCCTCAGGAGGTGTGTGGTTGACAGCCCCACATATCCTCGGCATCCCACCTCCACTGGGTAGATGGTGGTCTTCCAGCCGGTCTCCCTGCACTCCTCAGCCAGCTCAGAGTACTTGGCCTTCTTGCGCTCGAAGGCAGCCTCTATCTCCCCTTCAGATGGAACGGTCAGCTCAATGAGGTGCACCGATCTTACTTTGGTGGACCACACCACAATATCAGGACGGAGAGATGTAATTGTTATCTCCGTGGGGAACCTCAGCTGTTTGTTGAGGTCAACCCTCATGTTCCATTCATGGTCGGGGGAAAAAGGCCTCGACATCTCTCTTGGCCTGGTGTAACTTTGCCCCCCCCTTCCGTGACGAAGCTGGTATAGTCCTCTGATAGTGGTGGTCCTGTGCTGCCCTTTCGACGCCCCTCCAGCACTTCAGCCAGTTTCCTCAGGACCTGGTCGTGGCGCCATCTGTAGCGCCCCTGGGAAAGTGCTATCTTGCAGCCTGACAAGATGTGTTGGAGACTTGCGTTGGGCGCGTTGCAGAGTGCGCAACTTTCCTCATTCCCAAACCACTGGTTGAGGTTGCGAGGACAGGGAAGCGTGTCTTAAGTTGCACGAATCAGGAAACTGACCCTTGCCTGTGGGATCCTCCACAGATCCGACCAACTGATGTTCCGGCTGACGACTCCCTCCCAGGTCGTCCAGCCTCCTTGTCGGCCCTGCGACACGGCCTTGATCTTGTAGCGCTCATCCTCTGTCCTCGACACCTCTGCCACCTCCTTCCTCTCCTTGCAGTTAGCCTTAGACCAGAACCGTGGCGCTTCTCCCCATCCTAGCCCTGCTCTTCTGACCTGGACTCTGCCCATGATCTCCTGGTGTTGCAGCCTGCTGACAGCTTGGTGAACCTCCACTTGGGCATTCCACTTCCGGCCAGTGGAAACCATGGCATTGGCATTCCTCACTGACTGGTCGGTGGATTCCCTTAGCTCGAGCACCAGCCTGGACTTTTCTTGCTTGTAACCCAGACTGATGGACTGTAGTGGGAGCTGTAGTATGTTCTTCCCAAAGAGGCCCATTTCGGAAAGGCACCGTGGCAATCCCAGCCATTTTCGGATGAACGAGTTGGCTTTTGCGTCCATCTTACTGAGGGGATCTCGCTCATTTTCAGGGGCCACATTACCCTCCTGAAGAGTGTGAACTGATAGCACCAAACCTTATACTTCCCGGGGAGTTGGCTCCGATCGATCTTTCGCAGGCCATCCGTGAGCTGTTTCATGACAGACCTCCCCATGTGCTTGTCTGACAGATCTGCGGTATACTGCCTTCCCAGGCTTCTGATGGGTTGTTCAGCCAGAAGGGGGATTTTCTCTCCACCGACGGTGAAGATGGTGTTATCATTTCTGATTCCCCTTCTGAGTGACAGGCTACGAGATTTGGAAGGTTTTATCTTCATTCTGGCCCATGACATCAACTCGTCCACCCTTCCCAGCAGCCGGGATGTACATGCTGCTGTCTGAAGGAGGCTGGTTACATCATCCATATAGCTCCTCACTGGGGGTAGCCTCTGACCAGATGGTAATTTGATTCCTCCAACCACTTGTCTTGCTCCGATGAGGATTATCTCAAAGGCTGCCACAAACAAGATGGGAGAGATGGCACACCCCATTGCAATTCCCACCTCCAACTGCTGCCACCCGGTGGTGAAGTCTTGGAGGGCAAAGCACATCTGCAGGTCACTAAAGTATAGCGCTACCAGGTTCTTGACGCAAGGAGGCATGTGGAAGAACTCCAAGGCGTAGTTGATCAGCTGATGTGGGACTGAACCATATGCATTAGCGAGATCGAGCCAAACTACATGCAGGTCGGTCTTCTCCCGCTTGGCCTTCTGGATCTGGTCCCAGATCATCGTAGAGTGCTCTACGCACCCTGGGAAACCTGGAACCCCTGCTTTCTGGCAGCTGGTGTCAATGTAGCCATTCTCTAGCAGGTAGGTGGTCATCCTCTTGGCCAGCACTGAGAAGAAAATTTTGCCTTCCATGTTCAGCAGGGCGATGTTTCTGAATTGGCCGATGTCCTTGGAGTTTGCTTCCTTTGGGATGAAGACCGCTACGGCCCTTTGCCACTGAAGTACTACTTGGATAATATTCCAGTGATAATGGCAAAGAAACGGTAATTAATTTTAAATAAAATGAGACAGATCATTATTACCCTTAGATGTGTAGGCCTTTCATTTAGAGTAATTGCAAAAAAAAATCAAAATATCAGTAAGTCCAGTGGTGTTCTACACAATCCAAAGGTAAATGGAAACAGGAAGAAACTCTGATAGGAAGAGATCTGACAGACCCAAAGTCACAACCCATTCAGAAGATAAGTTTCTGTTTGGTGTGATAGGTGCCTTACAGCACAAGAGCTTCAAGTACAGCTTAACAGCATAGAAGAGTTTCTCCAGTCTGCAGTAGTCCACAGCTAGTGTTGTCCTTTAAGGAATGGCTTTCTTACTACCATTCACCCTATCAAACTTGCAGCACATCCTTCTTTGTTAACCCTTGTGAAGGCATTCCCTGTACGTTTTTATATTGTCTTGTTATACATGTTTTATTTGAGTAACTTTTAGTCAGGGAATATTAAAGCCAATGTTATATTTGTGATATGAAAATTTCTTGAGCTCCTAGTAACAGAAATAGGCTGTCCTTAAAATGCCACTGAGCTTACAAGTACTTTTTACTGTAATGTTTGTACGTACTTGTGTTTACAGTTTCACACCATTTCTTGTGATTAAATATTCTCAGCATTAGCCCATAGTTCCAAGAGTTGTTGCATGAAGGGGTTTAGCTTGCTGGATAATTGAATTGGAGATTTATTGAGGTCTTGCCTGTATTGTTCCTGGGTTAGGGGTTCTTGTTTTGGCGAGACAGATTACCACAGAACAACAACAACATTTATTTCTGTCACACATTTTCATACAAATAACAGAGCTCAAAGTGCTTTACATGATGAAGAAAAGAGAAAAAAAGACAAAGTAAGAATTATGATAAGAAAACACTAATTAACATAGAATAAGAGTAAGGTCCGATGGCCAGGGAGGACACAAAAAAAATTCAGACGGCTGGAGATAAAAAATAAAATCTGCAGGGGTTCCAGACCATTAGACTGCCTAGTCCCCTCTGGACATTTTACCTAACATAAATGAAACAGTCCTCTTTGTATTTAGGGTTCTCATGGAAGGACTTGATGATGATGGTCATGTACCATAGACTTCTGGCTTTTAATCCATCAATGTAAGGATATCACGGTGCTTTGATCAGGTGTTGGTGGCGCAGGTCGCCACCACAGAAAACCAGGAAAAGAAACAGAAGAGAGAGTAGGGGTCAGTATGGATTTAAGAGCAACCATGAATAGTTATGATAATGAATTAAATATACAGAGTATCAGGATTAATTGAAGGTGAAGTTATCAGAAGGCTATGTTAAAGTAATGTGTTTTCAGCAGTGTTTTAAAGTGCTCTACTGTATTAGCCTGGCGAATTCCTATTGGCAGGCTATTCCAGATTTTAGGTGCATAACAGCAGAAGGCCGCCTCACCACTTCTTTTAAGTTTAGCTTTTGGAATTTTAAGCAGACACTCATTTGAGGATCTAAGATTACCATTTGGAATATAGGGTGTCAGACACTCCGATATATAAGATGGAGCGAGATTATTTAAGGCTTTATAAACCATAAGCAGTATTTTAAAGTTAATTCTGAATGACACAGGTAACCAGTGTAGTGACTTCAAAACTGGAGAGATGTGTCCGGATTTTCTTTTCCTAGTTAGGATTCTAGCAGCTGCATTCTGCACTCGTAAATGATTTATGTCTTTTTTGGGTAGTCCTGAGAGGAGTGTGTTACAGTAATCTAGTCGACTGAAAACAAACGTGTGAACTAATTTCTCAGCATCGTTCAATGATATAAGAGGTCTAACTTTAGCTATGTTTCTTAAGTGAAAAAATGCTGTCCTAGTGATCTGATTAATATGCAATTTAAAATTCAGGTTACAGTCAACAGTTACCCCTAAATTCTTTACCTCCATCTTGACTTTTAATCCTAATGCATCAAGTTTATTTCTAATAATCTCGTTGTCTCCATTATTGCCAATCACTAAAATTTCTGTTTTCTCTTTATTTAGCTTGAGAAAATTACTACTCATCCAATTAGTAACACAAGTAAGACATTGTGTTAGTGAAACAACAGAGTCGGGATCATCAATAAATACAGCTGTGTGTCATCAGCATAGCTGTGGTAACTCACGTTGTGCCCCGAGATAATCTGACCTAAAGGAAGCATGTAAATCGAAAAGAGCAGTGGGCCCAGGATAGAGCCTTGTGGAACACCATATCGGATATCATGTGTCTTTGAGTTATAATTACCACAACTAACAAAGAATTTTCTCCCTGCCAGGTAGGATTCAAATCAGTTTAAGACCCTGACAGAGAGGCCCACCAAATTGACTAAGGCGATTTCTAAGAATATTGTTATCAATGGTGTCAAATGCGGCACTCAGATCTAAGAGGACGAGAACAGATAAATGGCCTCTGTCTGCATTCACCCGCAAGTCATTTACTACTTTAACGAGTGCAGTTTCTGTGCTGTGATTTGTTCTAAAACCCGACTGAAATTTATCAAGAATAGCAGGTTTATTTAGGTGGTCATTTAACTGCATAATGACTGCCTTCTCTAAAATTTTACTTAAGAAAGGCAGGTTAGAAATGGGTCTAAAATTTTCAAAAGCAGAGGAGTCGAGATTATTTTTCTTGAGTAGGAGATTAACTACAGTGATTTTAAGACAGTCTGGGGAGACCCCTGTATCTAATGACGAGTTTACTATGTCAAGAATATTATCAATTAGCACGCCTGAGACTTCTTTGAAAAAACTTGTTGGTATTGGGTCAAGAACGCAGGTGGAGGGTCTCAGTTTAGAAATTATTCTATGTAAATCAGGTAAATTTTTCCTGCTGAAAGAATTTAATTTGTTTATAGCAGAGTACTGGGGCTTAGGAGGATCCACAATGTTGGGGAGATATACTATATTATTTCTAATATCATTAATTTTGTGATTGAAAAATACAGCAGTACCCTCACAGGTTTCACTGGAAGTATTTTGGAGGCATTCCTTTGTGTTACCTGGTTTAGCAGACGATCAATCGCAGAGAATAAAACTCTGGGATTACTAGCATTGTTATTTATAATCTTAGGGAAATAGCAGCGCCTCTCAAGACGGACAGTGTTATTGTATTCTGTTATTTTAACTTTTAATATTTCATAGTGGATAGTTAGTTTAGTCTTCCTCCATTTATGCTCAGCTCTACAACATGTTCTCTTTAAATCGGACATTCTTTGGGTCTTCCATAGTATAACAATGCTAGAAGATTTTTTAACTGTCTTTTCAGGTGCAACTATGTCAACAGCAACTCTTACTTTAGAATTAAAGTTTTCCACCTTACTATTTACATTATCCTCGCTATTATAGTTGCCACTATAAACGAACTGTTTGCTTAGAATGTTTGTAAGTTTTAAGGCTGCTGATGAGTCAAAGAAGCGTTTTTTAACAATATGCCTCTCATGAATGTTTTCTATCATTATTTCTATATTAAATAGTAAAAGAAAATGGTCTGATAAACCAACATCAATGACCTGCTTTACATCAACTTTTAGTACTTTGGTAATTACTAAGTCTAACGTATGACCTGCTTTATGTGTTGGCTGATTAACAAGCTGTCTCAAATCAAAAGAGTCCAGGAGGTTCATGAATTCTTTTACTTTTGGGTCACACTGATTATCAATATGAAAGTTAAAGTCACCGACTATTAAGAGTGTGTCATAATTTGTAATTAAAATTGACATTAAGTCTGAGAGTTCCTCAAAGAAAGACACATTTTATTTAGTAGGTCTATACACGGATAATACTAGAACTTGAGAAACTCCATGAATAACAAAGGCAAGATACTCAAAGGACATGAATTTACCAAAACTGACATCTTCACACTTTAACCGGCTCGAGTAAATGTTTGCCAAGCCATTCTTTCCTTGGCGATCTGCACGAGTAAAACTGTAATTTGGAAGTGCAGATTCGATTAAAACAGCCGCGCCATCTGAGCTAAGCCACGTTTCATTTAGTGCAATAAAATCAATTTTCCTTTCACTAATATGATCGTTGATAAAAATTGTCTTGTTAGTTAATGCTCTAACATTTAATAGTGCCATATTTAATGTTTCGGAGGAGCAGAGATGAATTCTATGTGCATTATTGATATTTGGAACAGAAACTAAGTTATTTTTGTGAGCGCTGCTCTGTGTGTATTTTTTATTTAATCTACGAGGTGTGGCAGAAAAGTAATGAGACTGATTTTTTATTTACCAAAGTTTTTATTTTTTTTCAAACATCAATGTTATCCCCTTCAAAGTAGTTCCCTTGGGCAGCTACACACCGATGGAGACGTTGTTCCCACTGTTGGTAGCAGCGCTGGAAGTCTTCAACCGGTATGGTCTTCAGCATGTCCGTTACACTCTTTTGGATGTTTTCTAAAGTCCCGAAATGACGTCCTTTGAGGACATTTTTCAGTTTAGGAAAAAGAAAAAGTCACACAAACTGAGGTCAGGTGAATAAGGGGGCTGGGGAACCACAGGAATGCCTTTTGAGGTCAAAAATTCTGTTATGGAGAGGGCAGTGTGACATGGGGCGTTGTCATGATGGAGCATCCATTTGTCTGCAATGTCTGCTCTCACGCGAATGACCCTTTTTCTGAGCCTTTCATTGTTCACTCAACATTCTTAATGTTAAACGACGGTCTGATCTCACAAGAGTGTTCACACGTTCGATGTTTTCATTGGTTTTCGAAGTTGAAGGCCTCCCTGAACGGTGTTCATCTTCAACGTGTTTTCTGCCTTCCAAAAATGATTTATGCCAAAGTGTTAACTTTTCAAACGTTACACTTGCCGATTCTCCAAGCTTAACACAAAATTTAATGGCACAACGTTGCTCCAAATTCCTCTGTTCCATTTTGCGTGACGCACAACCAAAAACGCAACTTCGCTAATAGCAGTCACAAAAATCACGTAGTTAACGGAAGGAGTTGAAACTCGCACTGAGCTATGGGAGGGTACTGATACACGTGCTCTATCAAGGACAACAGCGCAGCGTTGCCAGATCGCTTGCATTGTTGCCAGTTTCATTACTTTTCTGCCACACCTCGTATAATCTGTTTTTATAGTTTTAATACATTCTTCATCTAAACTAGTAATTGTAATTAAATTATTAATGTTTATGCCGCACTGCCTAGATTTTTTACATGCATTAAGATTGGTTAATAGAGTATTAATGTTGTGCACTTTTACGGAAGACTTTGTTAAGCAATCATCATGTCCTAGCAAAGCATTAGTATTATGGAAGGGGTTTAAGAGTAGAAATAGACAGTCAAGAGAGACAAATTACCTTAGCGATGTTTTCGGAGAGGACCCAGGTGCCAAATCTATTCAGATGCAGACCATCCTGCTTGAAGAAACGCGGCCTTTCCCAGAATAGGTCCCAGTTGTCGATGAACCCGATGTCTTGATTCTCGCAGAAGCCTTTCAGCCAGTTGTCTAATCCCAGCAGACGACTGTAGTATTTGTTTGATCGTCTAATGAGAGGTAGTACACCCGAGATGAAGAACCTTGCCGACGGGGTCCTCTCCTTTGTGTCTTTCATTATTGCTGCGAAGTCAGCCTTGAGAATCTCCGACTGTCGGTGCCTCACGTCGTTTACACCTACATGTAATATAATGGATCCCACTGCCCTGCTCTTGTGCTTCTCGTAGACTGTCAGCGCACGTCTCATCACATCTCGGACACGAGCACCGGGAAAACAAGAAACAAGAGATTTCCGATTAGGGCATGTGATATTGAGATTTCTTACAATTGAATCACCCATCATGATTACATCACCCGGGGTTGAAGGCAAACTGGGGACACGGAGAGGGTCAAACTGGTTCTGGGTCGAGATGCTCGCCTGTGCCGATGGAGGTGTTCTAGCCTCGAACCCTTGCCTGCATTGCTGAAACACACCGAGGTCTTCATCTGTGGTGTCGTCGCTCCGACGAGGTGCGGGGGTGAAGCTTACTTGTCCTTGTAGGTGAGCGGCACAACGTGAAATTGATGTTACTGAAACCCGACGTGTAAGGTCGATTTCAGATGACAAGGATGGTGTTTCCAGCAGCCGAGCCTTCAAATCCCCAAGGTACCTTCATCTGGACAGGAGTTTCTGGATCTGTTTGTCGAGAGCCTGGAGTTCTTTTACGACGACGGCAACGCAATTCATCTCACTGTCGGCCATTTTCTGCTACTGCTTCCGCTTCTGCTTCATGCCCTAGGAAAGAATGAGAGAGAAGAATCTTCCTCGCTGCCATTGAGTCGACTCTGTGTGTGTTTGGGTTCCCAGAGGGGCTGGCGCAGTTTCAGGTTGGGCTGAATGTGTAGATGTTTCAGGAACTCTTGGTGAGTTTTATTTAAGAGTTTATTTATGCTGTCACAAAAACAGACGCAAGAGTCAAAAAAAGGTTTGAGGCAGACACTCGTATAATATTTCCTGGCTGCAAAAGGATAACTTATTCACACTGATGTGTATGGAGTCCAAAACAGAACTGATAAGTTTGGGTAAATATGGAGGCTTTAATGGCCAGTAAGGGAAGTAAAGTCAATCAGGGCGGAAGCAGAAGGCTCATCTTCCATAGGCTTAGATTCAGACGTGACGTTTCTCAAGTTAAATAAAGAGAAAACTGAAATCTTAGTGATTAGCAATGATGGATACAATGAGGCTATTAGAAATAAACTGAATACATTAGGATTAAAAGTCAAGACGGAGGTAAAAAGCTTAGGGGTAATTGTTGACTGTAATCTGAATTTTAAATCGCATATTAATCAGATCACTAGGACAGCATTTTTTTACTTAAGAAACATAAGTAAAGTTAGACCTCTTATATCATTGAAAGATGCTGAGAAATTAATTCACGCTTTTGTTTTCAGTCGACTAGATTACTGTAACGCACTCCTCTCAGGACTACCCAAAAAAGACATCAATCACTTGCAACGAGTGCAGAATGCAGCTGCTAGAATCCATCCATCCATCCTCTTCCGCTTATCCGAGGTCGGGTCGCGGGGGTAGCAGCTTAAGGAGAGAAGCCCAGACTTCCCTCTCCCCGGCCACTTCTTCCAGCTCTTCCGGGAGAATCCCAAGGCGTTCCCAGGCCAGCCGGGAGACATAGTCCCTCCAGCGTGTCCTGGGTCTTCTCCGGGGCCTCCTCCCGGTTGGACATGCCCGCAACACCTCACCAAGGAGGCATCCAGGAGGCATCCTGATCAGATGCCCGAGCCACCTCATCTGATTCCTCTCGATGTGGAGGAGCAGTGGCTCTACTCTGAGCCACTCGCGGATGACTGAGCATCTCACCCTATCTTTAAGGGAAAGCCCAGACACCCTGCGGAGGAAACTCATTTCAGCCGCTTGTATTCGCAATCTCGTTGTTTCGGTCACTACCCATAGTTCATGACTATAGATGAGGGTAGGTACGTAGATCGACTGGTAAATTGAGAGCTTTGCCTTACGGCTCAGCTCTTTTTTCACCACGACAGACCGATGCAGGGACCGCATCACTGCAGATGCCGCACCGATCCGCCTGTCGATCTCACGCTCCATTCTTCCCCTTACTCGTGAACAAGACCCCGAGATACTTAAACTCCTCCACTTGGGGCAGGATCTCACCCCCAGCCCTGAGGGGGCACTCCACCCTTTTCCGGCTGAGGACCATGGTCTCGGATTTGGAGGTGCTGATTCTCATCCCAGCCGCTTCACACTCAGCTGCGAACTGATCCAGAGAGAGCTGAAGATCACGGCCTGATGAAGCAAACAGGACAACATCATCTGTAAAAAGCAGTGACCCAATCCTGAGTCCACCAAACCGGACCCCTTCAACACCCTGGCTGCGCCTAGAAATTCTGTCCATAAAAGTTATGAACAGAATCGGTGACAAAGGGCAGCCCTGGCGGAGTCCAACTCTCACTGGAAACGGGCTCGACTTACTGCTGGCAATGCGGACCAAGCTCTGACACCAGTTGTACAGGGACCGAACAGCCCTTATCAGGGGGTTCGGTACCCCATACTCCCGGAGCATCCCCCACAGGATTCCCCGAGGGACACGGTCGAACGCCTTTTCCAAGTCCACAAAGCACATGTAGACTGGTTGGTCAAACTCCCATGCACCCTCCAGGATTCTGCTAAGGGTGTAGATCTGGTCCACTGTTCCGCGACCAGGACGAAAACCACACTGTTCATCCTGAATCCGAGGTTCGACTATCCGATGGACCCTCCTCTCCAGAACCCCCTAATAGACTTTTCCAGGGAGGCTGTATTATCCCTCTATAGTTGGAACACACCCTCCGGTCCCCCTTTTTAAAGAGGGGGATCACCACCCCAGTCTGCCAATCCAGAGGCACTGTCCCCGATGTCCATGCGATGTTGCAGAGACGTGTCAACCAAGACAGTCCTACAACATCCAGAGCCTTGAGGAACTCCGGGCGTATCTCATCCATCCCCGGGGCCCTGCCACCAAGGAGTTTTTTGACCACCTCGGTGACTTTAGTCCCAGAGATGGGAGAGCCCACCTCAGAGTCCCCAGGCTCTGCTTCCTCATTGGAAGGCATGTTAGTGGGATTGAGGAGGTCTTCGAAGTACTCCCCCCACCAACCCACAACGTCCCGAGTCGAGGTCAGCAGCGCACCATCCCCACCATATACGGTGTTAACACTGCACTGTTTCCCCTTCCTGAGACGCCGGACGGTGGACCAGAATCTTCTCAAAGCCATCCGAAAGTCGTTCTCCATGGCCTCTCCAAACTCCTCCCATGCCTGAGTTTTTGCCTCAGCAACAACTGAAGCCACATTTCGCTTGGCCTGCCAGTACCTATCAGCTGCCTCCAGAGACCCACAGGACAAAAAGGTCCTATAGGACTCCTTCTTCAGCTTGACGGCATCCCTCACCGCCAGTGTCCACCAACGGGTTTGGGGATTGCTGCCGCGACAGGCACTGACCACCTTACGGCCACAGCTCCGGTCAGCCGCCACAACAATAGAGGCACGGAACATGGCCCATTCGGACTCAATGTCCCCCACCTCCCTCAGGACGTGGTCGATGTTCTGCCGAAGGTGGGAGTTGAAGCTACTTCTGACAGGGGACTTAAATTGAAGATGATACACCGCGATTTTTAGATGCTTAATTTTAAGTAATTTGTCTGTTTCCCTGAACTGAGGTGAATGACGTCCCTTGGTCTGTCAGGACTTCTTTAGGGATGCCAAATTGTGCAAAGATCCCTACCAATTCCCGTGCAATGGCTTTAGAAGTAGCTTAGTAGCATAATTGGGACTTCCCTCAACAGGAAGACATGCATCGTCTGTGGTAGACAGCTTGTCCATTGCCAGTGCAACTGCTGGCTCCAAGCAGCTTGTCATGAAAGCAAATCTGAGCCAACCGCGGTCATGCTATAAGCACTGTCATCGATAGGTGATGCAGGGAACATTATAAATGCAGGCAACAGTATTACTTGGCCACAACCCTGCCTGTTTGCTGTGTCTGTGTATAAGAGAGTGGTAGATTCTTATCAATGTCTTACTTGTGTTTCTGAATGGATGAGTAGTAATTTTCTCAAACTAAATAAAGAGAAATCTAAGCAATTTTAGTGATTGGCAATAATGGATGTAATGAGGTTATCTATATATATAAAAGTCAATGCGTTTATGTATGTTGCAGCATCACGTCCGAACGGCTGGAGTGATTTTCATGAAACTTGGTACACATGTTCTTAATGCTCGACTAAAAATACTGCAGGGTGAAATCAACCCTAACCCACCCCCTTCTGGGTCGGGTGGGGGTGATCTTACGGTCTTGTATGCATGTTATCATTCAGTTGACAGTGGGATTGACCACCAGAGGGAGAACTGGAGGTGACTGCCAGCATTCTTTATGTTTGAGCGCCACCGTGCGCCTGTTGCTTTTGAAATTAAATAGAGTTCTACGCGTGCAAGTGTGTGTGTATCTCTGACCCGGAAGTGAGACGTAGAGTCGGGGTGAGGACTCCAGCTTCGAGGATACGCAAGCGAGGCCAACACACCGGCAAAAGGAAACCTCTGAAGAAAGACAGTCGCTTAGCTGCTAATGTAAAAACTATGCAAGCATGTCAGCAACATGAATCCTCATAGCAGAGAGATGCCCAGAGTAGTTCTGACAATTTTAATACTTTCTAGGATCCTGTGCTGTTAAAACAATTAGTATATAGCAGGCGACTGCCAGCATTCTTTATGTTTGAGCACCACCGCGCCTCTGTTGCTTTTGAAATTAAATTGAGTTCTACACATGCAAGTGTGTGTGTCTGTCCGGCACAGAAGTAAGATGCAGAGTCCGGGTGAGTGCTCCATCTCCGAGGATACGCAAGTGATGCCAGCACACCGGCAAAAGGAAACCTCCAAAGAAAGACAGTCACTTAGCTGCTAATGCACAAACGATGTGAGCATGTCAGCAACACGAATACTCATAGCACAATACTTTCTAGGATTCTGTGCTGTTACTTACACAGTTAGTATATAGCAGGTGACTGACAGCATTCTTTATGTTTGAACACCACGCCTCTGTTGCTTTTAAAATTGAATAGAGTTGGCCGGTTCCGAGCATCAACGGGATGATAACATACAGTACATACAAGACCGCAAGACAATGACATTAGTGAGTCTTCATTGTTTGTTAATTTATTTTTATTTTTAAAGTTGTGTTTTTTTTTTAAATTATGTTTTTCTCAAACAATTAAAAAAAAAAAACACACTTTATTTTCCTTCCAGGCAACACTGGGTATTTCAGCTTGTTAGAAATAAACTTGATGCATTAGGATTAAAAGTCAAGACGGAGGTAAAGAATTTAGGGGGTATCTATTGACTCTGACCTGAATTTTAAATCGCATATTAATCATATCTCTAGGGCAGCATTTTTTTTACTTAAGAAATATAGCAAAAGTTAGAACTCTTATAATTTGCAAGATGATTAGAAATGAGTTGACACTGTAATGCACTTCTCTCAGGACCACAAAAAAAAAGACATAAATCGTTTGCAACGAGTACAGAATGGAGCTGCTAGAATATTAACTAGGAAAAGAAAATCCGAGTACATCACCCCAGTTTTGATGTCACTACACTGGTTACCTGTGTCATTCAGAATTGACTTTAAAATACTGCTTATGGTTTACAAAGCCTTAAATAATCTGCTCCATCTTATATATCGGAATGTCTTACACCTTACACTCCAAATTGTAACCTCGTAACCGAATTCCAAGAACAAACCTTAAAAGAAGTGGTGAGGCAGACGGCCTTGTGCTGTTAGGCACCTAAAATCTGGAATAGCCTGCCAATAGAAATTCACCAGGCTAATATGGTGGGGCACTTTAAAACACTGCTATTCTTGCTCTCATAGAGTTGAGTGCTGTATTTGACACCATAGGCCACAATATTCTTATAAATCACCTTAGACAGCAGCATCTTAAATTGGTTTAACAAGTATAAAATTCTTTGTTAGCTATGGTGATTGTAATTGGGAGGCCCATGACATTTTATATGGTGTACCACAGGGTCTATTCTGGGTCCACTACTCTTGTCAAACTTCATGCTTCAGGTAGGCCTGCTTCTCTCAAAACACAAGGTGAGCTACCACAGCTATGCAGTTGACACTCAACTTTATTTATCTATGCTGCATTATGACCCTGATGCTCTTGGCTCCCTGAGCCAATGTCTTAGCAGTATTTCCAAATGGATGAATACTAACTTTCTGAAGCGAAATAACGAAAATAAAAAATCTTAGTGATAGGCAAACACGGATATAGTGAAGGTATTAGAAATAAACGTGATTCCTTAGGTTTAAAAATCAAAGTGGAGTTAAAGAATTTAGGGGTAATCATTGGCTCTGAGCTAAACTTTACATTGCATATTAACCAGATTATGAGGGTTGCATTTTTTCACTTAAGGAATATAACAAAAGTTAGACCACTTAAAACATTACAAGATGACTCCTAACAGGACTACCTAAGAAAGACATCAAATGTTTACAATTAGTGTAGAATGCAGCAGCAAGAATCTTAACCAAAAAAATAAATCCTGAGTACACCTCGCCAGTTTTAGTGTTGTTACATTGGCTACCTGTGCCATTGAGAATTGACATTAAAATACTACTAATGGTTTATAAAGCCTTAAGTAATGGATGTTAAAGATAGAGCTGCCAGGTAAGAGGAAAAGAGGAAGGCCTAAGAGAAGGTTTATGGATGTGGTGAGAGTGGACATGCAGGTGATGAGTGTAACAGAGCAAGATGATGAGGACAGAAAGATATGGAAGAAGATGATCCGCTGTGGCAACCCTTAATGGGAGCATCCGGAAGAAGAAGAAGAAGAATTAAGGAAAGGAACTTAACCCTCTAATAAGTCAAATAAGTAATCAGGCAGGAGAAACAGCTTATCCGTCTGCACCATTTATTACTCATCATCTAATGTTTGAACAAGGAGCATTCTTCTACAGCATGATCAGAATCATCAGAATATTAATGGTGTAGGTCTATTTTATAAGCATATTTTATAGCATCAAGGTTAATATTGAATATAATTATAATTGTAACTGTTATTATTCTATATTAGCATTGAAGTGAATAATTTGTGAAATTAGTGAGAAGTATAAAAAAAATCATACAACATATTAGACATTGTTTTTATATATATACTAGCAGAATACCCGCGCTTCGCAGCGGAGAAGTAGTGTGTTAAAGAAGGTATGAAAAAGAAAAGGAAAAATTTAAAAAATAACGTAACATGATTGTTAATGTAATTGTTTTGTCATTGATATGAGTGTTGTTCCCATATCTATATATATCTATATATCTATATCTCTATATCTATCTATATATATACATATATATCTATATATATAAATATATATATATATATATATCTATATATATATATATATATATATATCTATCTATCTATATATATAT
>JANRMT010028174.1:15901174-15923774 GCA_026402145.1 Polypterus bichir lapradei
GTTAATTTAATTGAAAATTGCCTTCACTTAGGAAAAAATATAAGTACGATTACACAACAGAGGGTCTGGGGCTCAGAAGTATAACTTAGAAGGAAGACTTTAGTGTGAACTCATCACCATACCAAAAATGTGGTCATATATAGGGTGTGGGACTCCCTAATTAATTGGACTAATTAAAATCCTGAATATTAATTTAATTTTAATTTTCAAAGCATGTTATTTTGTCATAAATCACTCAGTGTCAATTACTGGGCAAATAGCTATTTACATAGTAGGTGGGTTGGCAGTGATTTGTGAGCATTTCACAAAAAAATGACTGGCATCAGACCAGACAGGAGCTAAGCAGTTAAGTGGCAACTATTGACTGATGGCAGAGAGTTTCATGGGAAAAGCATAAATAGTCCCAGAGTGCAGTTAGTGCTTGAGTTGGTCCCAGTGATGCCGAAGAGTGGGATGGTACAAAACAGAAACTGATGGAGATGGCCAATACTATGATGCTAACAGTATTCCTGTTGTAGAGGAAATCTGCATTACTTTGAAAATGGGGCATTTCTGACTTCCGTACATTTAACTAATTAAAGCAGCACTGCTGGTCTGTGGCAGGATGGCACATTGGTTAACAGCACAACTGCTTAATCCATGCAATGAAATATTCTTATCAGCACTACATGCACAGCATGTATTTATGCATGTGTCATAATATTAGATGACATTTCTAGTGATTTTCTGTTATACACTTTATTCACATAATCTTAGTAAGTCAGAGGCAGTTAGCTTTGTACTCCCATGAAGTCAGTCAAACATCTAGTCTGTAATTTGTTCCTCAAACTTGTTTAATTTTGTCTTTAGATGTAGTAGCGGGCGTGTGTGCATTAAAGCTGACAACCAATGAATGCTCAGCTGGAAGTAAAAAGCATTAAAATGCAGTAACGAGAAATAAGGACCACCCATGTTAAGACCTCAAAAACAAAACACAGGCTCGTCTGTCTGATATCTCCTGTTTTTTATACCATGACAAAGTAACAATAAGATAAAAAAGGCACAGATTGCAGATAAACTCACCATACCAGTTAACCCTTTGTAGGGTGCCGGCTTCATCAGGCAGCATGTTATTTGCTGTCACAAAAAGAGGGGAGCATGACTGTGCTGAAAGGTTGGCATGCGAACACTAAATGTGACATTCCAGTGATTTTCAGTCATTTAAACTGTAATGGTCTGGCGATGAGATCAGCATTTCAGTCAGCAAGTCCAACATACCTTATGATTAGAATATCACATAATCTGACATTGGCATTAGAGGACTTGTCTCATGGAGGCTTTGTTATATATGGTACACACTGTGGTGTAGGCAGTGATAATTGGTTGCTATTATTCATTTTTAAAGTGTTTTTTTTTCAGAATTACTGAGATTCTATGTTTTTCTCCTGCACACTAGGCGACAATGTATTTCATTGACATGAAATAACATACAATCTGAAATATCCACAGCTGGTATAATAGTAGACTGAATTTGTACAGACAAACCATCAGCAGAGGTGCAGATTTGGGAAAGATGTGCAGCACGTTAGGGTGATAAAGGATAAAGATGGAAACGTACTCACAAGTGAGGAGAGTGTGTTGAGCAGATGGAAAGAGGACTTTGAGAGTCTGGATGATGTGGAGATAGTGAATCAGGAAGTGCAACGGATTAGCAAGGAGGAAGTAAAGACAGCTATGAAGAGGATGAAGAAAGGAAAGACTGTTGGTCCAGATGACATACCTGTGGAAACATGGAGGTGTTTAGGAGAGATGGCAGTGGAGTTTTTAACCAGATTGTTTAATGGAATCTTGGAAAGAGAGAGGATGCCTGAGGAGTGGAGATGAAGTGTACTGGTGCTGATTTTTAAGAATAAGGGGGATGTGCAGGACTGCAGTAACTACAGGGGGATAAAAATGATGAGCCATAGCATGAAGTTATGGGAAAGAGTAGAGGAAGCTCAGTTAAGAAGGGAGGTGATGATTAGTGAGCAGCAGGATGGTTTCATGCCAAGAAAGAGCACCACGGATGTGATGTTTGCTCTGAGGATGCTGATGGAGAAGTTTAGAGAAGGCCAGAAGGAGTTGCATTGCGTTTTTGTGGACCTGGAGAAAGCACATGACAGGGTGACTGAGAGGAGTTGTGGTATTGTATGAGGAAGTCGGGAGTGGCAGAGAAGTACGTAAGAGTTGTACAGGATATGTACAAGGGAAGTGTGACAGCGGTGAGGTCTGCGGTAGGAGTGACGGAGGTGGGATTACATCAGGGATTGGCTCTGAGCCCTTTCTTATTGCAATGGTGAGGGACAGGTTGACAGATGAGATTAGACAGGAGTCCCCGTGGACTATGATGTTTGTTGATGACATTGTGATCTGTAGCGAGTGTAGGGAGCAGGTTGAGGAGACACTGGAGTGGTAGGACCACCAAGTCTGAATACATGTGTGTAAATGAGAGGGAGGTCAGTGGAATGGTGATGATGAAAGGAGTACAGTTGGCGAAGGTGGATGAATTTAAATACTTGGGATCAACAGTACAGAATAATGGGGATTGTAGAAGAGAGGTGAAGAAGAGAGTGCAGGCAGGGTGGAATGGGTGGAGAAGAGTGTCAGGAGTGATTTGTGAAAGACGGGTATCAGTAAGAGTGAAGGGGAAGATGCAGAAAAAGCATTTGATATGGTTGAATGGAACTACCTTTCACCATATTGGAGAAATTTGGGTTTGGCCTGAACATTTGTGCATGGATCAAACTACTGTATACCAATCCAGAAGCTTCGGTTTGTATTAACAACATTAATTTAGACTACTTCAAACTAGAACGTGGTACCAGACAAGGATGCCCCTTGTCATCACTGCTATTTGCAATCGCCATTGAGCCACTGGTAGTTCACTTTAGAAATGCTTATGAGATAAAGGGGATTATCAGAGAAGGACTTGAACAGAAAGTTTCTCTCTATGCAGATGATATGGTACTGTATATATCAGACCCACAAAATACTGGGCCTGCACTAACAGCATTTCAAAAGTCTCAGAATTAATTTGAATAAAAGTGTGCTCTTTCCAATGAATTCTCAAGCATATAATATTAGATTTGACACCTTCCCTTTTATCATTGCAGATCAGTTTAAATACCGAGGGGTCAACATCACAAGTAAACATAAAGCTCTTTTTTAACAAAATGTTGCTGTCTGCATGTAATAAATTAAGCAAGACTTGCATAGATGGTCAACCCTTCATCTCACTTTAGCTGCAAGAATTAACATTATTAAGATGAATATCCTCCCTAAGCTTCTCTTTTTATTTCAAAACATTCCAATACACATCAATAAATCATTTTTTAAGGAATTAGACTCAACCATAACCTCATTTATTTGGAACTCAAAACATCCACGTATCCAAAGAGCGACCCTACAAAGACCTAAGGCAGAAGGCGGCATGGCTCTACCTAACTTTCAGTTTTATTACTGGGCAGCAAACATACAAGCTATAAAAACCTGGACACAAATAGATGAACATACACAGGCTTGGTCCACAATAAAAATAAAATCCTGCAGTACTGTATATTCTTTGCTTTGTACCCCAAAAAGTACAAGTCATCACAAATATACTAATAACCCAATTGTGCTTCACTCACTCAAAACATGGAACCAATGTAGAAAGTATTTTAAGATAAAGAAGCTTCTATTTGTGGCACATCTGGATGTTAACCACCCTTTTCCACCCTCTCAAACGTACGCATTTCTTTCACTATCTTCAAATTTATCTTGCTCACCTGGAAGAATCCTGACTCTCCTTTTTTAAGTCAGTGGGTAACATGTTATATATTTTCTGAAATTGGAAAAAATCTAATTCTCACTTAGAGGATCTGTACAAAACTTTCTCAAAACCTGCAGGATCTGATCAATAACATTTTAGAATACGCTTTTAAATTGAGGAAGTGGATTCTCTCCCCTCTTTTTTTTAATTCTATTTATTTTTATTCATTTACTTATGTACATATTTTTACTATTAGTAAAGTTTTACTCTGTTGGCCAAGCTCTCTTTCTCATGGGCGGGGACGATTTGTTTCAGACCTAGTTTTGTTAAACTTGACTTGATTGTATGGAATGTTATTTGATTTTAATAAAACTAATAAAATGTTAAAAAAAAAGAAAAAAAAAGAAAGGGAAGGTCTACAGGATGGTCGTGAGACCAGCTATGTTATATGGGCTGGAGACGGTGGCGCTGACCAGAAAGCAAGAGACAGAGCTGGAGGTGGCAGAGTTAAAGATGCTAAGATTTGCATTGGGTGTGACGAGGATGGACAGGACTAGAAATGAGTACAATTCAGGGTCAGCTCACGTTGGACGGTTGGGAGACAAAGTCAGAGAGGTGAGATTGTGTTGGTTTGGACATGTGCAGAGGAGAGATGAGGGGTATATTAGGAGAAGGATGATAAGGATAGAGCTGCCAGGGAAGAGGAAAAGAGGAAGGCCTAAGAGAAGGTTTATGGATGTGGTGAGAGAGGTCATGCAGGTGATGGGTGTAACAGAGCAAGATGGAGAGGACAGGACGATATGGAAGAAGATGATCCGCTGTTGCGACCTCTAACAGGAGCAGCTGAAAGAAGAATTAGTATCACAGCACAACTGCTCAGAGTTCACAGTTAGCCAGAGCATACAGTTGCACGAGTCTTTGGAGGAACCTACATGTGACCTTTTCTTGTGCTACTGGTGCTACATAACAAGAACTTTGTCAGGTTAAGTCAGATCAGTAGACAACTCCATTTTGTCTCAATGAAATGTTCCTAAACTATTAATAGTTTATGTTCATTTTTGCTAGGCACCTCATTTGTGCTTTTTTTTCTTCTTTTGTATTGCTAATTATTCAAGGAGGTACATTTTATTGGATTACTCATAAAGATCTAGTTAATCAAGTAACTTGATTACCTTTGACAGCCCTATATTTAAAAGTTTAAATTATGAAAGGACTTAATGATGTGGATGTCGACTCCTAAATTTAAGTTGTGTAAACATAAATTTCACACAAATGTATTTTTTCACACAGATCAGCCGCAGATACAAGAAACATATCACCATACAGTGCAGGTTAAAGTAAGATCTTGAAGGCTTTCATACCTCAGCTTGACAAGATATTAAGAGTATGAGATGAGTACAAATAGATGATTAATGTTGGGCAGAAAGGTGGTTTTGATTATGTTGTGACCATTTCTCAGGTACTTTGAAATTCTCTCTAAGTGTTCTCAGCTCCCACACCACAGGCTGATCAGATGCCCAATGAAGTGTCGCCCCACCTGCAGGAAGTGGACGTGGTCCTTGGTCTCTGAAAGCTCCCTCAGCTCAGTATCTCTTCTCTTCAGCTCCTTGATCTCCTTCTCCAGTCGCTCCATGACTCCTTCAGCCTTTTCTATTTCCGTCTTTTCTTGTTCTCTGATTTTCTCAGACATTTTTCTATGGGTTTCCTCAATGCTGTGAATCAAAGCAGTGAAGCTCTTCAAATTTTCCTCTATCTCTCTTTCTGCAGATATCTAATTAGGTAAAAAAAGACATTGAATTAAAACATCTAAAAAGAATTTCATGTCATTAGATTTTATATTATTATTATTTAGTTTTCAAAACCTGTGAGATGGAGTATTATAGAGAAGTGTCCAGTGTTTGGTCAGAAGATTCTGATTTCACTTAATGTCACAAGCTCTTTGTTTAACTTTCACTCACCTCTTTTCTGCCTTTGCATTTCTAATCTAACGTGTCTCGTGGCTTTATTTACCCTTTTTAAAATAAATTCTTAAAATTACGGATAAATTTACCATTTGAAACTACAGGCTCATAAAAAAGTGTCAGCAGGGTGACTTTTCATTTCAGGTTCAAGGGGCTTGTATCTGGGAATGGGCCTGATGGATTCAATTTTAATGAAGTTCACGATGGACTAAAATAAAGACAGACTTGAGATAGAAATGTTTACGTTCTCCATGAGAAAAGTGTTCAGCATTGGCTGTTATAGCGGATATCATGATAGGCCAGGAGTATTTTATGTTACCCAAGACAGATCAGTACAAGGCATTCACAGATCAAATATTATTACAATTCCCAAAGATGTCAAAAAATTCAACTAAACATTAAACCTAAGAAAATGGGACCAAAGTGAAATTAATACAAACAAAAATCTATGAAAAATTCCCTTTAAGAAATCCCATGAACAAAGAAAGAAATCCTATGTCTAATTCAATGAGTTTGTGTTTTGTTATGAAGAATTACACAATCCAAACAGGAATAATTTTAATGTGCAATTAAAATTCAATTTCATTTTGGGGTTCTTTTGTTGACAAATATCAACTCCACCAAATGCTAGTTTTCATTTTGATGTGGTATGAGGACACTGCAGGCACTGAATGAGAACTGAATAAAAGTAAACAGTTAAAGTTCTCAACATTCACAGAATCTACTAAGGAGGTGATGAGGAATTTAACATCTGTACAGGGTGAAGTGCAGTTCATTAATAGGATAAGATCTAACAAATCACCACAACCAGATAACATTTACCATAATTAAGTGATACTAAACTGGGGTCAGTGCTGGGCCACTGCTATTTGTAATATACATAAATGATATGAATGGCAATATAAAAAACAAATTGGGTAAGCTTGCATATGATACCAAACTTAATGGGATGGCAGATGATGGAGAATTAGCTAAATTCTGGACTTGGATAGCATACAGGCTTCGGCAGATTTGTGTCAGATGAAATTTAATGTCAGTAAATGTAAAGAATTACACATAGGAAGTAAAAATGTTAGGTTTGAATACACAATGGGTGGTCGGAAAATCGAGAGTTCACCTTATAAGAAGGATTTAGGAGTCATAGGAAGATTTAGGCGACTTCCAGACAGTTCAGAAGCCATTAAGAAGGCTAACATAATGTCAGGTTATATAGCGCCTTAATGTGTGGAGTACAAGTCACAGGAGGTTCTGCTCAAGCTTTATTACACAGTCGTGAGGCCTCATCTTGAGTACTGTGTCCAGTTTTGGTCTCCAGGCTACAAAAAGGACATAGCAGCACAAGAGAAGGTCCAGAGAAGAGTGTCTAGGCTGACCTCAGGGCTACAGGGGATGAGTTATGAGGAAAGAATAAAAGAGCTGAACCTTTACAATTTAAACAAAGGAAGATTAAGAGGTGACATGATTAAAGTGTTTAAAATGATGAAGGGAATTAGTCCAGTGGATCGAGACTTGTATTTTAAAATGAGTTCATCAAGAACACGGGGACACAGCAGGAAACTTGTGAAGGGGAAATTTTCCACAAACATTAGGAAGTTTTTCTTTACACAAAGAACGATAGACACTTGGAATAAGCTACCAAGTAGTGTGGTAGACAGTAAGACGTTAGGGAATTTCAAAACTCAGCTCAATGCATTTGTCTAACTCGTCAGTGGAACTGCTGATATCTGAGGGTTAAATGGATAGGACTGGTGAGCTTTGTTGTGATGATTGGCCTGTTCTCATTAAAACTATTTCAGTGTTCAAATATTCAAAAAAAGAAAGAAAATAGCATCTTTTTTATTGCCTTGCCAGGATATTTTTAAAAGTTAAGTTGTGACCTTTGAAATAAACAAGATAAAGCCTTTAAGCAATGATGTGCCTGCTGGGCTAATTCAGAACATAAGAGGACATTAGGGTAGGGTTTCCTAAACATTTTGGGATTATTGAGCCCTATACAAAAAATGTTCATCCAAAGAACCCCTATTAAAAAAAGAAAAAAAATATTTTAAACAAAGAAATAATTATTAATGTATGCCAACAGATGTAATAAATTGATTTATGATATACTTTGTTAATCCCCAAGGGGAAATTGCCTTTGGGGTTCAGAGCACAGGGTCAGATTAAGGACCTTGCTCAAGGGCCCAATGGAGTAGGATCCCTTCTGGCAGTAACAGGATTTGAACCAGAGATCTTTCAGTTAAGAGACCACTTCCTTAGCAACAGAGCTGTGACTTCATGCTTTTGCTGCCATTTCATGACACAAATCATTAACAGTTTGTGTAGGTTTGTTAGAAAAAGCTTTAATGTACAGTAAGTGTCATATTTAGCATATTTTGATATTTTGTTTTTGTTGCAGTGACAGTGAAAAGTCTTCCAAATAAGCACATAGAAGCAAACTGGAGTAGGAACCTAAATGCTCGGTCTCTTAGAAATCCACTTTCACTATGATTTTGTTACCTAAAATTTATCAAGAATTAACGAGTCTTCAATTTTTTAATGTAATGTAGGAGGAATGAGCAATCAACACATCTTCTTCATTCATCGATAGATGATTCTTTATTTGCTCTTTAATATTAAATGACTCCAGAGCCCACAAAAACCTTCTCCTGAGTATTAACTTTTAGAAAAATAGTTTTCAAATTTAACTAATGACATTTTGCAAAAGATTGGTGACAATATGTTTTAGTTGATTACAACTGCAGGTGTAATTTCTCTTTTCTGCCTGACTCATTTGGTCAGTTAAGTTCTGCAGTTATCAAAGAGTTTGTTTTCTATTCTTCGTATCCAATGTTTCTTCTTCTTTGTTTCTTCTTTGAGCCATCTGTGCTATTATAACTGTTGAATATTTTTTATGTATTTCACAAAGTGATAAGTTAATTTTTTTCAAAAGCTGAAGTAGCCCTACGGAGTATCATATCTTCATGTTCCATTCTATATCTTTTAGGAACGGTGCAAGGTCTATCACAGAGTCTCTCTGACTAAACAAAAAACATCAAACATTGGCATGTAATAATAAAAAAATCTAACTTGAGTTATTTACTTGTACGACAGCAAAATGTTTTTCAGAAATCGCAGTGATATTAATACATTTTTGGTTTAGTTACTGTGCACAAGTAGATGCTCAGTGATAAATGCAACAAACAACAGAGACACGGAGTAACATGACAGACAGCAGAAACTTTGCTTTTTGGTTTGGGTGAGCTCAGATCAGTGCAAAAAGAGATCCAATCAGTGTGGGGTGTCAAATTAAGGCGATTCTTTGATCTATGCTAATTTTTCCAGTAACTATGGCTGACATATCACGTTATGACTGATGGCTTATGGAACTCTTAGAAGATCCACAGAACAAGAAACACTGCATTACAGTACTTTTGTCTGAATATCCAATGAATAAAACATGGACATATTATCCATCCATTATCCACCCCTCTATATCCTAACTATAGGGTCACGGGGGTCTGGTGGAGCCAATCCCAGCCAACACAGGGCGCATGGGTAGGAAACAAACCCCGGGCAGGGCGCCAGCACACCGCAGGGCCATACTATTGACAGTGAAATACCATGAAGGACACAATGAAACATCTTCTTAATGTTTGCTATTTTTATGTTCTTTGACATGTCATTGCCAGTGAAGCTTTGCCAGCTCCTTTCTTTGACGTGACTTGTCTTAATTTATTCACCTTCATCTGCTCCACTGCCCTCCTTGTCTCCATAAGTGTCTTCTCTCTCTCCTCAAGTCTCTTCTGGATTTCACTCAGCGTCTCTCCCAGCTGTTCCTATTTGTGAACACAAGAGGACACACATGATTTATCGGCATTCATTTTTTTTGTCTTTTTGTTCTCTTTTTGACAGCTCTAAGTGGTGCTGAACCAGATAACATTTATTCCAGGTTACTGAGTGTGTACTGTACATAAACCTTTGATGTGTATTTTTTTAAATTATTGCTGAACACAGAGAGATTTCCTAAAGACTGGAAGCTAGAAAATATTATTCCATTATCTAAGAAGGGTGTTCCAAGTAAGTATAGGCCAGTCTACTTTAATATGCATCACTGGTAAATTACTGGAAGAAATTATTAGAGAAAAGAAAATCACCATCTTGATCAGACAAGCAAGCGCCTTCACTTGCAGCTTGACATCAAAATTCATGAGAAATACGGGGTGATGACTGGAACAATAAGTGGGGGCCTTAGCTTGTTCTGAGGAACAGGATAACCAAACCTGAATGTACTGAATGATTAAGGTGGGAGATAGAAGTTTCCAGACTTGGGGATATGTGGCAGATAAATTGAAATTGACATAATAAAAATGCTGGGTGTTTTCAAGATGAGCACACATGAAGGATGGTTATAGGTTGAGGAATATGACTGGCTGTTCATCCCGGCCAATACCCCCAGGCCGCCAGGTGGAGCCCTCCCTGCAGCATGGAGGTGCCCCAAATGCCAGCAGGGAATTATGGACAATGGAGTTTTTATCCACAGCCCTGCTGGATACCACGGGGGCCACTAGAAGGCGCTGCAGGTAGGAACAACGATTGGTTTTTCCTACAACCCAGAAGTGCATCCGAGTCACATGGACAAAGGGGATGACGTGTTTCTGGGTTGAAGAAGAGGAGTTTTTATCTGACCCGGAAGTACTAGGAAGTCACATGGACAGGGGTTCAGAAGCACGGACTATAAAAGTAATGTGGGAGATCCCAGACGTGGAGATGAGCTTGGTGGAAGGGTGGCAACACGTCTGGGAGTGGAGGATTGTTTATTGATTAGTGTACTGTGTGTTGTTTATGAGTATGGTGAAGAGGAGGGTGCTTTGAGCACATTATTGTAATAATAAAGTCGAGTCTTGGACTTTTACCTGGTGTCTGATGTATTGTCTGAAGGTTCAAGGGGACAACAGCATCCCCTATCTGTCACAAGGTATTGATGAATTGAGCAACACAATTTTGTTTTGCATATGATTTCACAAGTGTGAAATGCAAACCTCACTAAAAATATTTTGAAGTGTTTAAAGATATTTAGAGTGGAAAACAATGAATATTGCTCCCTAAAGCCTCACTCAGATTTCTGAATTTACCTGCGGTTTCTTATAGTTTCTATCTCTCATTTATATCACTGAGGAGGAGAGCAGTGAATTGTTTTAAATAAAAATGTCAGATTGCATATTTTCCAAATGAAGATACACCAAAACCAACACACATTAATTTGCCTTTTTCTGCAGGAATACACACTACACTGGGACTTGCCTCATACTGTTACCCAGAAACCATCCATTGCTGTTTCTTGATATCTGCAGATGAGGTTGAGGATATATCTACGCTCTGAGTGCCGTGGAGAACAGCACCAGGTATTGTATCACCAAGATGGGCGTCAAAGTAGGCACCGTACTGGCTGAAGAGCCACAATACACATCTCAGCAAAAGGTCCACTTGACAGGCAATGCGTCTGCTGATTTTTTGTTTTTTCACTAGAGACGTTTATTTAAACACTAAATGTCAGGCAAATGCATGCAGAATTAGCACAGGATTTTTTTTCAGACATGAGCTGAACAACTTTCTTCCAGTATCAATAAGAGAAATTTTTTGTAATGCAAAACTCACAAATTTAATTCTGCATAAATCGCTAGCTCATCACTACTTAAGAGTAAAGTCTACACAAAGAATTGTGCCTAGCTGTATAGCTTGTTATATAAAATCTGGGTGTATGATGTTACTTCAGTTAATTTATTACCTTGACGGCCTTTACAAACACAAATGCACTGTGAAGAATGTTGCAGTAGGTCTGGTGACCAGGCTACAGTGGCTGGTGGTACCTCTGCTGAACAAAAAGCCAAATAATAGATGGGCAGCTGGAGCAGTATGGTTCACCAGTACACTGAACAGCACACTACATCCAGCTTCTCTCCTGGTTAAAATAGTGCAGTGCTGCAGTTGGAGTTGTAGACGTCAGCCATGTTGGGAACCTCTACTGCCACTAAAGGGCATTTTCTCTGCTCTTATCCAGCTGGCCTGGAAGTGTTTCTTGGGTAGGCTTCTGATGTTCTAAAAGTACTCCCAGGTCCTAGGATGGGCGAGCAAGTTATCAGGGAAAAGTAAGTTATGTATTCAATGGGGAGAGAGGAGCAAGAGTGGGAGAAAAGCACCTCTGTGTTTTTTGTGGTACAACTCTAACAAATAAGAAGTTGGCTTTCTACACTGTCAAGTGGTTTTATATGTTGTGTGTGTTTCTGAGCTTGGGGTTCAAGAAATCCCCCAGCACCAACACAGCATCCAATAGTTTCAAGATAATATCACCTCCCAATAAATAACAGAAAAACATATGAATAAATAATAAAGGAAACAAGCAGTAATGAAGGCTGGGTGAGATATAATTAACGCAAACAGCAAAAGTGCAAACTACTGTCCAGATGATGCATTTAATACAATGTCTAGACATGCAGTAACACTGATAAACCAACAGAAGAAGAATTAAATGTAAAGTTGGTCTGAAGTCAGAGAGAGCCCTGACCTTTCTAACAAGAAAAAATAGCATATTTTCTTTTGATCATTTCTTTTCCTAGCTTGAGACTCGTCATACATATAATGCATTAAGATAAAAGATAACCCAATGGTAATATCAGGAGTTGCTGTCATTTACAAACTTTATCAAATGTCAAAATATTACTGCATTGAATTATTTAGAACGTTAGAAAAAATGTGATGAGAACAGGCCCAAAAAGCTCGCCCATCCTATTCACCTTAATTGTCCAAAATAACATCAAGTTGATATTTGAAGGTCCCTATAGTCCTGCTCTCCAATACGCTTTGTGGTAATTTATTTCACAGGTCTGTGGTTTTAACAGGAAGAAAAACTTTCTAACATTTGTGCAAATTCTCCCCTTAGCAAGTTTCCCAATGATGTCCCATGTTCTTGTTGTAGACTTTATTTGAAAGTAGCAGCTGGGTTCTCATGTACTTCAAAGGTCACAACCTAACTTTTAAACATATTCAGGCAAGATGATGCAAAGGTGCTATTTGCTTTCATTTTTCTTTGAACATTAGAAAATTGATATTATGTTGACGAGAGCGGGCCATTCAGCCCAAAAAGCTCAAAAGAATTTAGCAATCCACTGATTTCTTCAAAAATAACATCAAATCTTGCTGTCCACCACACTGCTTGGTCTCTAATTTCAGGTGTCTGTGGTTTGTGTAAAGAAAAACTTCCTAATGTTTGTGTAAAATTTACCCTTAACAAGTTTCCAACTGTGTCCCCGTGTTCTTGATGAACTCATTTTAAATTACAAGTCTCGATCCACTGGACTGATTCCCTTTATAATTTTAAACACTTCAATCATGTCACCTCTTAATCATCTTTTGCTTAAACTGTAAAGGCTCAGCTCTTTTAATCTTTCCTCATAATTCAAACCCTGTAGTCCCGCAATCAGCCTAGTTGCTCTACTCTGGACCTTTTCTAGCGCTGCTATGTCCTTTTTGTAGCCTGGAGACCCAAAGTGCACACAGGACTCAAGATGAGGCCTCACCAGTGTGTTATAAAGCTTGAGCAGAACCTCCTGTGACTTGTACTGCACACATCAAGGCGCTATATAGCCTGACATTCTGTTAGCCTTCTTAATGGCTTCTGAACACTGTCGGGAAGTCGATAGCTTAGAGTCCACTACGACTCTTAAATCCTTCTCATAAAGTGGACTCTCGATTTTCCGACCGCTCATTGTGTATTCAAACCTCACATTTTTACTTCCTATGTGTAATTCTTTACATTTACTGACATTAAATTTCATCTGCCACAAATCTGTCCAAGCCTGTCTGCTGTCCAAGTCCTTCTGTGATGATATAACAGATTCCAAATTATCTGCTAATCCACCTATCTTGGTATCATTTGCAAACTTAACCAGCTTGTTACTTATATTCCTATCTAAATCATTTATATATATTACAAATAGCAGCGGCCCTAGCACTGACCCCTGTGGAACACCACTCTTAACATCGGCCAGTTCCTCACACCATCACCCTCTGCTTCCTGTGTCTGAGCCAATTCTGCACCCATCTAAAAACATCACCCTGAACTCCCACTTCTTTTAACTTGATGCCCAACCTCTCATGTGGCACCTTATCAAATGCTTTCTGAAAGTCCAGATAAATAATCTCATCTGCTCCACTTTGATCGTATCCTTTTGTTGCCTCCTCATAATATTTGCTACCCTTTAGTCTCTAGGAATTTCTCCAGTGTGCAGAGATTTAACAAAACTATCTCCCAAGTGTTTATATTTGTAATCACTTTACTTTTTCCTGATGTCTGTTCAAATTTAGGTCATAATCAAAACAATAATTTCAATATATCATTTACATTAAAATAATATACCTACCAGACATAATAATTCAAACTACAGAAAAGTAAAAGAAAACATTTTCAGCATCAGATTTCAGCAGCAATGGGCACAAGGTAGGAACAATTGTTAATGAGGCCACGTGGTCCTCCTAACACAAAGAGAATAGTTAATTCAGTTAAATGACCTGTTAAGTGTTCATAAATTCAAAATAATCTGGTGTCTTTAAAGTCTGTGAGTGAGGTTTGTGTGGCTGTGGACTGGGGTCCCATCCTCAATCAATTCTTCACTTGCAGCTAACATCACCAGGTTAGGCTGCAGCTCTCTACTATCCTGTACTCTTATGGTCAAGAAAATCTCACAGACCCCTTATCTCCTGCTATTTGTTTGGTTTCCATTAAGCACAAATCTTCACTCACCTGTTTCTCTTCTCTTTCCATCTCCAGCTCTACCATTTCATGAGTTTTATGCCCAGTTACCACACACTTTACACAGATGCATGTCTCATCAGTTTTGCAAAATATTTCAAGAGTTTTCTGATGTTGTGCACAATGTTTCTCCTTTAGATTCCAATCAGGATCACTCAGCTGGTGGTCCTTCCAGGTAGCTCCTACAAAGTGAAGCTGCAGATGAGTCTGACAGAAGGAGGCCATGCAGGTTAGACAGGACTTCACTGCTCTGAACTTCCTTCCAGTACAGAAGTCACACTCCACATCTCCAGGGCTGGCATCATTCTGAGATGGAGGAGGAGGACTGAGTGCCTTCTTCTTTAGTTTCTTGATGACTTCATTCAGTACAGTATTTGTGTGCAGCTCAGGCCTTGTGGTGAAGGTATGTCTGCACTGAGGACAGCTGCACTCTTGGCTCTGATCCCAGCTGTCTGTGAGGCACTTCAGACAGAAACTATGACCACAATGTAGAGACACGGGGTCACTCAAGATGTCCAGACACACCGAGCAGGTGAACTCGTCCTGTGATACTAACAGCTGGGCTTCGGCCATCGTCAGTCTGAGGAGAAACAGGCAGAGAGAATCAGTCAGAGAAACAAGGAAGTGACTTGTGAAGAAACGAAAGTGAAAGTTTGTCTGTGCTCAGTGAGGAGGAGGAGGAGATTTAAAGAGAAAGCTGAGAGCACAAAATGTATAGTTTTCATATTTTCTTCATCAATATAAGTGATTGTAAGTGTGACATTTTTTCAGTGATAGTTGTTTGCAGAAGAGGGACATAATTCAATTTTTGGAAGCAATGTTCAGTAAGGCCAATAAGAGAATTAAGAGAGGATTAGTTGAGATTAAAAGGACATACAGATGTGTTTAACTGTTATGAAGTTGCTTGTGGTGGTTAAATAGGGTCTTTCATGTAAAAACAAAGATAAATCTCATCAGTCATATTTTCTGAATAGATTGTCACAGCTACAACAAAGACAGATGTGCAAAAATGTAGAAAAAGTCAAGGAAGGTTAGGAGCCTGATATGCACGCTGATAAAAGATTTAGCAACACAATACCAGTTGGCATCGGCCACTACACTTCCATTTTCAAATGATTTCTTTATCTGTGGAATCTATAATCATGAACCTGGCAGAGGTTTTATGTCATTACCTTGGATGAATACATTAGAATAAGAGACTTTGCGAGACAAGACAATTCATTGCTTTGAATTAGTAGTACTGTGAAGAAGAGAGAGCGTATTCACTTCATCATTGATACTTTTTAAAATAAGTTTCTTTCATAGTAAATGTGGTGACTGAAAGAAGTATAAGAGTGCATATTGACTCCAACACTTTATAATCTGTACACAGATGCCACAAGAAGACCTGCCGAAGACCTATTAGTTAAAGAAGTAACAGTAAAATCAGCAGGTTTTCAAATGACAAGGCAGCAGTCGCTACCACAGAGGAAGGTCGACAAACTTTAGTTACCAAGTTAAATGAAGCATCAGAAGATTTTGGGATGAATATAAATATAAAAAGACTGATGAGGGTATTAATAGGAGAAGCCAGGATAATAAATATCACTGATGAAAGTGAAAAGTCAGAAAAGGTAGAATAGTTCTGCTACTCTGGTGGCATTATAATCCCAGGACACTGTTGAAGGAAATGATTGATGGGATGATTCTTAGCGAGAAGAATAAGAAGAAGTAAAATGATCCCAATGTTACACAATGTTCAGAAAGGAACGAGTTTGGGCAGATGATGAAAGAAGCCGACGACAGACCTGTCAAAAGACACAATACCTTATGATAATAAAATTCCATTCCATTTGTAATATTTTAATTGGGAGACCCCTTTCTTATTGTTTGCTTCTTCAATAAGCCTTTACTTCACGCAACTGATTCAAGCACATATACGTTAGCATTAGGCAGTTCAAGTGACAGGACACCATAACCAATATCAAGAAGGGGAGCATAAATATTTACCATGATGCTGTTGACAAGTGGCATAAAGACTCACATGGTACATTTAAAAATACATTAGTACAAAAGGATGATGATCACAAACATCATTAGTGTAACAGAAAATTGTATTAAGCCAGTCAGTATTCAGCCCTGATGTTCAGTCACAAGAAAAAAATGGATGAGCCGCATAAAGAATCTTGTTGGCCTGGTCAGATATATTGTGAGAGGTGAAGGAGCGACATTTCTGTCTTATTACGTTGCAGGTACCTTCCTGGGCCGCCAAAAGCATAGTCGGGCCATAAGATTTTGCAGAGTCACAGTTCTTGTAGTGAAAACTTCACCCAAATGTTCCTGAAGGACCTCAGTGGTGAGATTAACCACCAGTTGTTGTGCGTTGACCAGTTCAGTTATGTTTGCTCCAGCTGCAGGCCTAAACACAGTTGGTACTGGCGGCCATAAACACAGTAGTTGTTGTTGTAGGTGTTGCCTCAAGTCTGCTTGGCAGCATTGCTAGGATTCGAGCCCCAAGAATGTTGAATGAGTGTCCAAAACCCCCAGAGAAAGGTGAGCATGTATTTAGGCAGTTCTGGGTTTTCCCTACAGCAGTGGAGGTTGTAGAACAGGTCCTCATAAAGCAGTATTCAGGTTGCACACCTTTAGAAGTGAAGAAATTAAGTGGACTGCTGAAATTGGTAAAGGTGCAGTTTTTCAGTCAAGGTCCATAGTCATATTAAGAAAGAAGCCAGTTCCACGTAGTTTCTGCAGGTTAAATGTGCCTCTCTGGTTAAAGAGAAGAAGATGCCAGGTAGAAATGTTACTAACCTCTTTGACATCATCACATTGACAAATAAAACAGTAGGATTGATTATACACTGAGTCACCATAGGTACAAGGGACATCTTAGTCATGAGTGCACTGGTGACACTTAGATGGATGGTACCATTAAAACTAAATAGAGTCAGCAGACCAAGCTGGCAAGAAGTTGAGGCTCCACATTCCCAACTCCCATTCCCCAATACAAAACTCTGTTCAGGCACAAACGTACATTTCTAGTTTGTGTGTCTAATATCATCTAATTTATATCATGTGCAGGAGTGATATTTATATTTTAAGTTATATTTAGATCTATATTTCAATATAACTCCTTAGTATATAAATTTATAGGACACAAACAAAACCTTCCACTATCCATTGTAGCAGAATTAACTTTCCACTCTATACTTGAACCATACAAGCACTAAAGATTTTATAAAGTTGCTTATTAGGCTTGGCTGTGACATGCAGAGAAATATTTAATTTCTCATTGAAAATGCACATAGAGTACGAAAGACAACATAAAGGAAGTATGAGAAAAGACATCAAACTTACATATATACAGTGGCATGCAAAAGTATTCAGTCCCCTTGAAAGTAATCCTAATGTTCTGCATGACAAAAGATTTGTCCCCATATTTATCCATTCCTTATTTTGAATGTGAACTCTCATGCTGAACAATACATTTCCAAAGTCCAAATAAACCACTTTCTGTAGATATTTAACTGAAGAAGAAACATCCCAAAGTTAGTGTTTGCATAAGTATTCACATTCATCATACACATTCATCATTTGTTGATAACCCTTTTTCTGCAATAACAGCTGTCAGTATTTTGGAGTATGTATGTCCCAGTTTTGCACATTGCTCAGGAGGGATTCTTCTCCATTCTTCTTGGCAGAATTGATACAGATTGTCTACAGTAGGTTAGTGTGATGGTGCCTCTGGACGTCAATTTTCAAATAGTGCCATAGATTCTCAATAGTGTGCAGATCAGGGCTTTGACTTGGCCATTCCAGAACAGTCACCTTTCTGTTTTTGAGCCATCCCAGTGTCATTTTGCGCTTTTGCCATATTGAAAGATCAACCTTCTCCCGAGCTGTAAGTTCATAGCAGAGTGGAGCAAGTTTTCCTGGAATATTGTGCTGTATGTGTGTCCATCCATTGTCCCTTCAACTCTGACAACATTCCTAGTCCCTGCACATGAAAAGCTTCCCCATGGCATGATGCTGCCACCACCATATGTCACGGTAGGTATGGTGTTTCTTGAGACATGGGCAATATTCGTTTTATGCCACGCATACCTCTTTGCAGTCTAGCCAGAAAGTAACATTTTGGTCTCATCTGACCCTAAAATCATCTCCCACATTTTAACTGGGTCCTTCTCATGCTTTGTAGCAAATGGCCTTCCTGCTTTTATGTTGGCCTTCATTTCTCTTCACTCTGTACACCGCAGACTATTAATATAACAGCAGGTCAGGTCACTTGCAGAAATTCTCAGATGATTCTGCACTTATGTGGTGTGTTGATGAATGGAATGAGACAAAGGGGAGGACTCAAGGTGAAAAGCTTGTTTCTTTTTACAAAGAGAATAATTGTCTGTAACTTAACATCAGAAAAGCCAAGGAGCTGCTTATTGACTTTCACCACACCAAAGATTCTCTTGTCTGTTCACCATTCAAGGAGTAGATGTAGAGGCGATCCACTTCTACCAGTACTTGGGGGTCAACATTAATGACAAGTTGGACTGATCTCGGAATGCAGAGGAACTAGAGAAGAAAGGGCAGAGCAGACTCTTCTTCCTTAGGAGACTACATTCCTTTAATGTGGTAGTGACATCCTTCACATCTTCACAACTTTGTGATGGCCAACATGGTGTGCTGGGCCAGTAACATCACTTCAAGAGAGGCCCACTAAATCAACAGGCTAATTGAATAATTCAGGCTGAGTTGGGGGACATACTCTGGACCCCTATGGTAGTAGAGGAGGAGAGAATGAAGATAAAACTGAGTACCAATATGAACAATGCTACACATCCTCTGTGACACAGCAATACTGAGGACTTTCAGCCAACAAATAATTCAGCAGAAACATGGCAAGAGATGTGGCAGGGGTTCTTTTTACCAACAGCAATACGTCTGTGTAATGTCTCACTGGGACTGAGCTATTCCAGTGTGCGTGTGTATTTATGTCTTATTTACTTATCTGTGTACGTATTTATGTATTTATTTATTTAGAGCCTCTCTAAAAAGCCAAACTTCAGCCTGGGGACAAATAATGTTCTATCTCATCTGTTCTAAGGAATGGCTTCTTTCTTCCTGTTGAGGCCTGTTTTAGGGAGAGCTCTTGAAATTTCGGAACCCTGCACCTTCACTCCACTTTCTGCCAAAGAGCATTGCAGTCTGAGAGTGATGGTTGGATTTTTAGTCAACGGATTGCTCTGATGTTTAGTTTGGAGGGACGGCCTTGTCTATTAAGAGTCTGAGTGCTGTGATGAACTTTCCACTTTCTAATGATGGATATAACAAATACTAAATGGAACATTCAAACTCTTAGATATTGTTTTTTGTAGCCATTTACTGCCTTGTGCAGTGATTGTCCAACAAAGACTACGGACCATACAAAGGGGGCTTTTTATGCCCAGAGAGACAGAAAGGACTCACAAGTAGTAAGTTTTTGTAGTTTAATTATGATTGTCAAATGACTGTCACCTTTGTGTTGTTTGTGATTCATTTCTCATTTGTATAAACCTGAAACTTCCAAAGCACAGAGGTTTAAATACTTAGGTAAACACAAACCTGGGAGTTTTCTTCTTCAGTTAAATATCTACTGAAAATGGTTTATTTCTATTTTGGAAAATGTACAGTTCCAGCATAAGAATTCATTGGTGGCAGGGGAAAGTGTAGTTAAGCAGCATAGGATGGTGGTTTGTAGGATGACGTTGGAGATCAAGAAGAAGAAGAGAGTGAGGAGAGAGCCAAAGATCAAATGGTGGAAGATGAAAAAGGAAGACTGCAAGGTTGAGTTTAGGGAGAAGGTGAGACAGGCACTGGGTGGTAGTGTAGAGTTACTAGACAGCTGGGCAACTACAGCAGATGTAGTAAGAGTGACAGCAAGAAGGGTGCTTGGCATGACATCTGGACAGAAGATGGAGGAAAAGGAAACCTGGTGGTGGAATGAGGAAGTACAGGAGAGTATACAGAGGAAGAGGATGGTGAAGAAGAAGTGGGATAGTCAGAGAGATGCTGAAAGTAGACAAGAGTACAAGGACATAAGGCACAAGGTGAAAAGAGAGGTGGCGAAGGCTAAAGAAAAGGCATATGATGAGTTGTATGAGAGGTTGGACACTAAGGAGGGAGAAAAGGACTATTGGGCTAAACAGAGGGACGAACTGGAAAAGATGTGCAGCAGGTTAGGGTGATAAAGGATAAAGATGGAAACGTACTCACAAGTGAGAAGAGTGTGTTGAGCAGATGGAAAGAGTACTTTGAGTGGCTGATGAATGAAGAGAACGAGAGAGAGAAGAGGTTGGACGATATGGAGATAGTGAATCAGGAAGTGCAATGGATTGGCAAGGAGGAAGTAAGGACAGCTATGAAGAGAATGAGGAATGGAAAGGCCGTTGGTCCAGATGACATACCTATGGAAGAATGGAGGTGTTTAGGAGAGATGGCAATGGAGTTTTTAACCAGATTGTTTAATGGAATCTTGGAAAGTGAGAGGATGCCTGAGGAGTGGAGAAGAAGAGCACTGGTGCTGATATTTAAGAATAAGGAGGATGTGCAGGACTGTAATAACTACAGGGGGATAAAACTGATGAGCCACAGCATGAAGTTATGGGAAAGAGTAGTGGAAGCTCGGTTAAGAAGTGAAGTGATGATTAGTGAGCAGCAGTATGGTTTCATGCCAAGAAAGAGCACCACAGATGTGATGTTTGCTCTGAGGATGTTGATGGCGAAGTATAGAGAAGACCAGAAGGAGTTGCATTGTGTCTTTGGGGACCTGCAGAAAGCACATGACAGGGTGCCTCAAGAGGAGCTGTGTGTGAATGAGAGGAAGGTTAGTGGAATGGTGAGGATGCAGGGAGTAGAGCTGGTGAAGGTTGATGAGTTTAAATACTTGGGATCAGCAGTACAGAGTAATGGGGATTGTGGAAGAGAAGTGAAAAAGAGTGCAGGCAGGGTGTAATGGGTGAAGAAGAGTGTTAGGAGTGATTTGTAACAGACGGGTATCAGCAAGAGTGAAAGGGAAGGTCTACAGAATGGTAGTGAGAACACCTATGTTATATGGGTTGGAGACGGTAAATATGTGAAGATTTGCATTGGGTGTGATGAGGATGGACAGGATTAGAAATGAGGACATTAGAAGGTCAGCTCAGGTTGGACAGTTGGGAGAAAAGTCAGAGAGGCAAGATTGTGTTAGTTTCGACATTTGCAGAGGAGAGTGTGACAATGCGGGTTCAGCTCCATGCTCCCATATTATTTCTGGGAGCTCTTGAACCTGACACTGTCGATAATGTCACCGATGAGCTGGACAGTGAGACACAACAAAGCAAGGCGATGGTGCAAAAAGTGCTTTTATTAAAATCAACAAAATCAAAAACAAAGTGTCCAAATAAATAGTTCAGTGCTTCAAATAAGTCATTAAATAAATAATCCAATAAAACAGGTGAATCCTTGGAGGTTAAAAACACAATATTAAAAATCCTTTAAAAACCGAGGTTAAAATAACGGCTGGAAGCAGTCTTTCTTTTAAAACTAAAGCCAGGTGCGTTCTTCTACTGGTGACTCCCCTGCTTCTTCCATTCGGGACCCACAGCAGGAGAGTCGCCCTACCAGCAAATGCAGCTCCTTCTTTTCTGGTCCGGTAGCCCTCCGATCCCCATCAACATTGGGCTCCAGCAGGACTGAGTTCCTTCCCCAGCGGCCAGGGCGCTCACGCTGGGGCTCAACACGCCCAAAGCTTCCACGACTTCACTTCCTTCAGCAGTCAGTTGACTCCACTACCGGTCACTCCAGCTCCTTCAAACTGCTCAGCTGGAGTGACTGTTTCAATCTATCAATCAATCAATCAATCAACATTTATTTATATAGCACATTTTCATACAAAAAAATGTAGCACAAAGTGCTTTACAAAATGAAGAATAGAAAAATAGAAGACACAATAAAAAATAAAAATAAGTCAACATTAATTAACATAGAATAAGTAAGGTCCGATGGCCAGAGTGGACAGAAAAAACAAAAAAAAAAAACTCCAAACGCTGGAGAAAAAAAAAAAAAAAATCTGTAGGGGTTCCAGACCAAGAG
>JANRMT010028174.1:15933774-15952151 GCA_026402145.1 Polypterus bichir lapradei
GGCTGTTTCTTTGACATTTTCTTCCCATGTTCTTCTAGGTCTTGCTCGCAGCCCTCATTTCTGACACCTTTTTGGGGTCCCTTGTTTCACTCTCCCTTATTACATGTCCAGACCCCTGCAGTTGTGTCATTTCTGTATTTCCCACCAGTCGTTGCATTTCCAGCTCTTCACAGATTCTCTGATTTCTGTTTTCTCAGCTGCTGTTCTTTTAGATGTTTGTGTCTCTAGTGTGGCTCACGAGTCTGCGGTGTGTGATATTGGTGGTCCGTATGTGGGGGCACAGAGGGTCCTCTTCATCTTTATTCTTCATTCTTTCTTTGCTGTTCAGGTCTTGTTCATTTGATTGTATTCTTTATTTGCTTTGTTTATTCTGTTTCTGATTTCCTCGTCTGTCCTCCCATCTTCACTCACACTCGCTTGTCTTGTAGTTGTGTCCATATTTGTGGTTTCTCTTCTTGTTCTCCTCATTCTTCATTTCTTTATGGTCCTGCACATTTATCTTCATACCTTTTCTTCTCGCTCGCTCCTCCATGTTATTCATCTCCTTTGTAGCTGTGGCTCAAATATTGCAGTTATTGTTCAGACCCTGGGTCAAGAGTGCACTTTGTTTACAGGACCCCAGGGCTGCATTTCTGATTTCTTTGTTGTCCTTGTTGAATATATAATCCATAAATAGAGTGAAGTACGGGGGCCGTCTCCCTGTCTGATGCCCTTTTCATACCCCATTGCTCTTAATCATTCATTCCTGCACATTGCTGATGAAGTCTTTTAATGATCCTTTTGAATTTCTCCAGCTCTTCCATTACGTCTGATGTTTCCCATTCACATCTTCCCAGTCCTGTGTCAAATGCTGCTTTGAGATCAGGTCTCGTCTTTATTTTCATCTAATCTTCTCTCGGTTCTTGTTCTCCTGGTGCAGATGTCCTCTTGAGTTTGTCTTCTGTTGTCTATGCTGCCTGCCTGCTCTTCTTGGAGTTGATTCTCCATTGCTGTTCTCAGCCTTCTTTCTCTTCTCCTTGAATGTTTCTTTAATGCTTCTGATGACAGACATACTGCTCTCTAGTTATCCCCCATTCCTCTGGTGGTCCCGCTGTGTTCCATGCCCACCTGTAGATTTTCCTGCTCCATTTCACTTCTGTTGCTCCTCCACTCTTTGACATTTCCGCTGTTATCCCATCTTGCCTGCTGCTTTGTCATTTTTTGTCATTTTTTCTTCTTCTGTGACTCCTCCACGCTCTTCTGCTTCATCTTTATTCATCTCCTTCTACTCTGATGGATTTTCATGTTGTTCTTCTCCCCTCGTTGTTTCTTCTTTGACTTTTGTTTTCATGGTAGGCTCTCCAGGGCTTTACGAATGCGCCCACCTCTGTCTGCAGTTCACCTTTGGAGTTTTTAACGTTCCCCTTTAACTTTTTGACTTTACTCCTGAACTGTTTTTGATTTTTGATTTCCTTTTCTTCTGTTTCCTTCCCAGCCCCTTTTATCTTTAGCCTCTTGTCTCTTTTCTTTCTACAGTGGCATGTAAAGGTTTGGCCCCCTTACTTAAAATGTCTGCTCCTGTGAATAGTTAAGAGAGCAGAAGAAGTGACCTTAGCTGAGCCGAGTGTCTCCAGTTATCAGTTACACGACAGTCCGGTGGTCTTCACCCATCCTCATTCACATCTCCTTCCTAGCTGTGTTCTCCCAGTGTTCCATGTCCTGGTCTTTCTGGTTACCAGTATGGCCGTTCCAGTCTCCCATCAGTCTTATCTGCTGACCACTGGATTGCATTTTCTCTAAAGCCTGCTATCCATCTCCATCAAGCCCACCTTTCTCATCTGCTGTGCTGCTCACCTTTGTATTCGTCTTTCTTTAGATTGAAGTTCATTGTCATTATTCTGTGATTTCTAAATTCCCATCTTGTTATCTTCTTTTCTCTTTCACTACTCACAATTATCTCAACTCCTGCCACCGCTCTGGAGATCCCAAACCTGAGGGTCCGTCCTTTGTCTCATTTTGTCATTCCACTCCTCTTCTTCTTCATTTCAGGTATTCCTAGTATTTGGCTCTTGTACTTTTCCATTTCTTCTCTCTCTCTTTAACAGTTCACGTCATTATTTTTCATATTCCAGTTCTTTACCTTTTCTTTACTGGTATTCATAACTGGTCAGACCATCCCTTCTGGATGCTCATTTTATGTCTCTGATTTGTTGTTACCCTGAGTAGGTGATTAGTCCAACGACAAGGGTGCCATTACCTCAGGACACCTGGCCTTTGGTCCACAGCTGCTTATTATGAACATTCACAGGACTTCGCTCATCCACCACCTGAGGGGGCCCAGTTTATTTCTGTCTGTTGTCTGTTTGTCTGTCAGACGTGACGATGACCACATCTTCATCATGTGCTACTGACACTTCCAAAGGTGACTGATGATGCTAGTATAGTCAGGGACATGCTTATCAACACGTTGGCATTGAGTGGTGGTCTTTCTGTCCTCCTCAGCAGCATGTCCACCATTCAGTACTCTTCTTCTCCATGTTGGTCAGTCTTGAGTGATGCTCTTCCAAGAGTTCATGTCAATGTGTCAACCCTGGAGACTTTCAGTGCTTCTTAGTTTCATTTCTTCTGTGACCCATCTTTATGTTTACCCCCATAGAGCTCACCGTTGCTCAGTTGCTGTGTCAGGTGACTATCAGGCCTGAACACAACATGTCCACTCCAGTGGATTTGCACCTTTAGTAGCACAGTGTAGAAGATCAGAAGTTCTGCTTGTGTGAGGGCTTCACTGATTAGGACTTTGACCTGCCACCTTATTTTAAGTGTTCTGCGTTGACAGCCCAAGTGAAGGAGATGTGGTTGTTAAGTTAACCTTCCATATCTCACAGGCGTACAGCAGGGTAGCCAGTCCCACAGGCCGGTCCATGTCCAGCTCGCTTAGTCCTCTGTGGTCCCAATGGCCACTCTGTTGTGGACTGAGTATGGACTGAGCTAGACATGGAGAGTCCCAGGTGTGTCACAATGTCCTCTGCCTGAAGTCTCCAGTCTATGATGGCTCATGAGTGGGCTGAAACATGACCTCTGACCTTTGAGTTCTGATAGTGACTGACATCAGCTCATGGCTCATAGAATCTGTCTACTAGGGTCTGGATGTGCCTTTGTGATCTGGCAGTCAGAGCTCCCTGATGGCTGTTACCTTCACCTTTGTCATAGCCTGTAGATGTTCAGCAGTGAATAGGTCGCCATCAGTCCTGTAGTTGTAATGGATGAGAGTGGAGCTCTGGTGGTCTGTCACACCCACATGTAAGTGCAGGTTCTGCTGCTCAGAAGTCCAAGGAGCCATGGCTTTGGTCTTCTGAGTGCATATCTGTGTGTCCTCCATGGAACATTCATTGTCCATTACTCAGTACCCCACTGATATTTCAACCAACTGCAGAACAAACAGGACCCCCTGATAACTTTTGGGTATTTGATATACTGGGTGAGGATCAGGGAGTCAGCAGTGTGTTTGTCCAGTCACTCCTACTGTTTTACTGCCCATCAGAGACTCTGTGATCCACTGAGCGACCCAAATGGCTAGATGAAGGTGGTCAGTTTCTGGCCTAAAACCCTGCAATGATGGAGTTAAAGGTGGAGGTGAAATATCCAAACTAGTGGGGGTTGATTTGATTTCAATCCTATTATTGTAAATTTGATCTATTTGTATGGAATGTTGTGTGATTTCCATATAATCAATAAAAAATAAAAAGAAAAAAAGAAATCTCCAAACAAGACCTTCACATACAGTATGTCCAGGGCAGTCATGATGTCTGTAGATGCAGTTTTTGGCTCAACTCTCCCGCATCATCCACAGACCTACTGACTCAACAGGCAAACAGCCGAGGGTTAAGGGGGTCTTGTCTGGAGGTCAGTCAGGCGGAGGCTCTCAGTGGTCTCCATTACTACAGACATCAAGGTGACTCATCCATAGTCATTAAGGCTGTGGTGTTTGATTTACCTGCTACTGGGATTATTGTGGAGATCTTGAAGCAGGCAAGGACAGAGCACAAGTCAGAGGTCAGTTACAATTATCCACTAATTCAGGAGACCGTTGGTCTGCACAGATGAGGTGAGGTCTTGGTTGAACACTTTTTGGTATTTTGCTTCTTGAATAAGCTGAGGTGGCCTTAGTAGTGCTGGACAAGAAGGGTAAGGAGGTCTACAAAGAGAAAGGACGATGGTCGATGTAAAGTACCAGAGGTGACTGGCAGGCTCATCATTGTCCTGTGGTCAACCAAACTGGACACTAAACTGGTCCAGATGGTCTGTCAGACTGAGCTGGCTGTGCCACTTGACATTTTCTTCTTGTAGTCGCTGACTTGTGCTCACTTGTCCACATCAAGGAGCAGCCATTTGACTGTTAAGCTTGTCTCAGACACTCCTCTTGTCCTCTCCTTTTCCTTCTTCTGTTCCCCTCAGTTGTTTCTCCAGTTGCAGTTCTCCAAAGTCAGACTTAACCCTGGGTCTGTCCTCAATGCTCTTCATGATTGATTTTGTGCTAATGTCCCACTTGTCCACACACGCCGATACATTATGTGACCACGTCTGTGTGCTTGTGGGTGTCGCTGTGTCATTTTAAAGAAGTTCATATTCAGTGAGTCAAAGCCGTCCTGTCGCTCCTGTCTGACCATTCTGGTCCACCTTCTTAGGACCAACTTTGCAAATTTCAGTTGTTGTTTTTATGAAGGAATAAAGAGAATCATGGAGTGACCAGGGAGCACAGGGTGGGGTGACAGGCATCATTAATGGCCATGTAGTGAGGGTCAGAAAATTCACATCTCTAGTCGGCCATTTGGTTTGCTGGTGGCGTTTAGGAATATCCTGACTGAGATTTGTGGGATTGAAATCAATAGAAGAAGAATTTGTGAGGCCAGTGGCTTGATCCCCAATCTATGTCACATGCGTATAAAACAAAAAGGCGCTATATACTTGATAAACTATAAAGTCACCTGACAGGCTACTCCTTTATTATGATCAGAAAAAAGTCAAGTTACCACTATAAGAAGGCGCCACTTCACACATGGGACTGTCTCAGTGACACAAACCCCCAGTGAGATCACCTTCCCAGAATTCCTTTTTGTATCTCTGGATGTCCAGTGTGTGTGTCTTCCTGTCGGTCAGTAAGTCTACTGACTGATTAAGGTTGATGTCCTCTGTAGACCTGCGTGTCACGTCTTGTTTTAGTGTCCTTTCAGGCAGAAGTCGTCTGTTCAGTTACTGTGATGATGGACACCCACTGAGCCCCCTGGTCACCTGCAGTAACTCACTGTGTCTCACACTTTACTGTCCCCACTGGTCTCAGCCCTAATCCCACCATTTGTCATCCTTGTGATCTTGTCTCTCTGTCTAAAGCTGGCTGGTCATTTCTTCTCTGTCTGTCCACCTGTCACTCTTCCTCTTTGTCCATCTGTCCTGCTGTCTTCTTTCATGACAACATCAGAACAATTGTGACGAGAACAGGCCATTCAGGTCAACAAGCTCATCCATCCTCTTCACCTCAATTCCCCAAAATAACATCAAATCGAGATTTGAAGGTCCCTTAATTCCTGCTGTCCACCACCCTACATGGTCACCTACTCCACGTGTCATTGTGCTAAATGACCCTTAACAATTTCCCATTGTGTCCCCAAGTTCTTTTTGTGGAGTTTATTTTAAACTAACAGCTGTTCAGTCCCTCAACTCTCACTCAGTAGAAACTCTCAACTCCTTTGATGTCCCCTCACAGCTCAGACCCCTCAGTTCATCAGTCAGCCTTGTCGCTCCTCTCTGGACTTTCACTAGCACTGCTGCTTTGTCTTTGTTGTAATATGGAGACCACCACTGCACACAGCCCTCCAGCTGAGGCCTCACCAGTGTGTCATATAACTTGAGCAGACCCTCCTGTGACTTGTCCTCCATACGTCAGGGCGCTATATAAGATGACACTCTGTGACTTGTGGTAGAACTTGTGCTCATCTCCATGAGTGTGCTGTGTGTCTCCATTCGCTGTTCTTCTCCTTCAAGTGTCACTCTGGACACTGCTGGGCTCCACTTCAGTTTCACACTTCTTTGTTTTTACAAATCTGTGTCTTCATGTGTTGTCCTTCTTTAATTTGTCATTTGTGTGCTGTTGTCACCTCAGAACTTGTCACTTGTGACCGCAGTGCTAAACTTCACAGGACACGTCAGCCACCTGCTAAACGTATTTCATGACATCTGAATTTATAAAACAATGACAATGTGTGAGACGCGGGCCTACGTCCTGCTTATGTCCCTGAGCTTGAATCTGAATATCGTAGATACGAACGTATTGATCAACAAACTAATCATATTTGTGCAAGTCAGTAAAGGCCTACAGCCATATGTGAGGAGATTAGGTGGGCCTCAATACTGTTAGATATTGTGAATGGAGCATGACGGACATTGAGACCTTGGTGCAGAGTTTCTGAATCACATTGGTGATAATAAAGACCACCTTTTAATTCATTCATATTGTGGCTCATTTCTCTTGTAAAGACCCTTCTTAATGTCTTCTGGACACTGTCTGGGTGTAGAGAGTGACCGGTCCACTATGACTTCCTGAGTCCTCCTCATAAGCAGCACTTTCACGTGTCAGACCCTCCATTGTGTATTCAAATCTCACATTTTCACTTCCTCTGTGTAACTCTTTACATTTATTTATGTTACGTTTCATCTGCCCAACCCTGTCCAAGTGCCTCTGTAACAATTCAGCTTGTTGTCCATTATCTACTGGACTGTCATGGAAACACAACATGAGCGACCACAGTGAGTAGATTTTCACTGTGGTAACTACTTGTGGTCCACCACAATCCAACAACAAATTGCCCCCAGAAGCTCTCAGTGTCTGATCAGCATAAGCCAATAGGAGAACTCCTAGACTTGGCCGTGCAGAGACAACTCCTAAACACCACCAGCGGACCACTTCCTGGTGACGCCCACTGAGTACCTTCTTAGTGGCCCCTTGTACTTTTGGGAGTTTATCGATTTCTTCACTGCATAAAATCTCATAAACTTGCAAGTGTAGAGCGTTCACGGTCTGTATATCTGAATTCCTCTTCACTATTCCTGATACTCTTCTGCCACCCCCTGTCTGTTCTTCTACTAAGATATTGAAGAAATCTCTTTATCTTGTCTCACATCTTTCCTTCAGTATTCCTCTCCAGTTGTCTTTTTTCCTTCCTAATGTTGTTTTTCACTGTTGCTCTCCTGCTGTCGTATGCCCTATGGTTTGTGCTGTAGTTCCTAGTCTTATACGCCTTATTCGCCTGTTCCTTCCTTTGCAGCTTCCTTTTCATCTTCTTATTAACCAAACTATGAAGTTTATTTTTTACTATTTCCTAATTTTGTGATGCACCTGTCCTGTATTACATGTCAGACGTTTGTCACCCTGCCCTACATCTCCTCCATTGTCTCCACACTTAAACGCTTTGCCCAGTTTATCTCACTGAGGCTTTGGCACATCTGACCCAAACATGTCCCACTAAACATAAATGTGACTGTCTCAGTCTCTGTCCGTCAAATTTGTGATGTTCTGGTCACTCAGTCCTAATGGCTCAGTGACCTCGGCATCCTCAGTTTTATGCTGGTCATTACAGGACCCTAAATCCAGAGAACACCCCCCCACGCTCTGATGTGTTATTAAACATTCACTGATTACATCTAACAACACCTGCTCTGGTGCTCCACTATTTGTAATGTTAGCCCCCCTTAATATTCAGGTAGTTAACTCTTTCAGGGTGGATGTTGACATATGGCGACACACCAGCAATTGAAGGAGAATTACTTTAGCGGTAGAGGGAGGGAATCAGCTGTAAACGTCGAAAAAACTCGCTGTTACATTTAAATTCAACTCTCCTTGCTAGAAGGAAAGTCAGCTTTGTTGATTTGACCTCAAATCCCTGCACGTGATGAGTTGCGAGGAATAAACAACGTCTAAAATGGCATCGACATCTGGCGAGAGAGCGCAGCGAATGCACAACTTTGCCTGTTATTTCTGAATTGCACTCTGACTTATCAGGCTCCGCTTTTCACGCAAGTGATCTGGAGATCAACAGTGAAGGTGAGGTACCTGCATCAGCTGATCGGTCCCCAGCTGACCACAGTGCTGAACACATTCTTGTAGCTGATGTGCCTACAGCAACGTTCACCTGGGAGGACCACCACTTATGATGACAAGAGGTACAAACTAGATTGGGTTGTCTGTGACCCTCTGTTCACCATCAATGGCAGTGACGGCTGTGCAGGGACAGCTAAGCGGCCAGCAGGAATGGGCACCTACTGAGCGGTCATCAGCAGTGGGCCACCAAACTGTCCTTAAGCAATATGTGTTACACTTTTGCATCTTTTTCTGGCATCTGATGCTGCATGCTGTGGCCTCAGTCACCGCCAATTCACCGTCTGTGGTGGTGACAAACTGGTGGTGACAATGGCCACAGTATGCAGCACTAGACGTCTTAAATGGTGGCCTCAGTGTTACACATACTGCAAGCAGTGTAATGTGGCAATGCACGCTAGTGGCTGCTGGGAACTTCACCACAATTTGCAGAACATGAATTGTGTAACTGGTGTGTGAAGTCACACAGTGTAGAAGCTCACACAACATAAAACACAGTGACATTTGTCATTCACTCATTTTATATTGATTTATGTGTCAAACCATTTTTTTGTGTGCTTTTCAGAAAATTTTGTTTATTGGAAAAATTTTCAGCCTTGGGCCAAAACAGAAAAGCAATAATTGGCCCTCAAAGAGTTCTAGTCCTCCATGACTATAAAATCCTCCTGTAAACTTGCCATTTTAATATTATTAAAAAGATGGACACTGTTGTCTGCATTAGGCAGTCTCTAACACACTCCTATATGAAGCCTCATCCCCTGATGTTGTCCAGTTGAATCCAGATGTCCTCACTAAGCTGTGGCTCACAATCTCACTGAAGGCGACATGCATTTAAAGATTTTGCCCACCTTTCCTAATAATGTGTCCTCATCTGTTCTTCTCCTGCACACTTCTGAATTCCACTTCACTTATTTTATTCTTCATACTCCCACCATCAAGACCAGAACTTTCAATGTGTCAGTTTCTTTATTTGGCTATTTAACAGTGTTCTAGAACTTTCCAAGTTATCATGTTCTGTTGTATTTCTACTTCTCCTCCTCCCATTACGTGAAGTTCTAAACTGCCCATTCTGCCCTCCAGTCCTTGACTAACCGACTCAGGCACCTCCCTAAGGTCTGCAGGGTCCTGAAAATATTTAAACACCCCAAACTCTGGGTTTGGTGCCCCCTGACAGTGTGCCCCTCGTACATTACACTTATGTCACACTGTGACCCACCTGTTTTAATCTCTCTGATCTCGAGATGCTGGATCAGATGTAAGACCCCTGGAAGCAGGCCTTGACCAATCCAGTGTCCATTAACACTAGAATTACCAAAGCCTATGAAAAAACTCATAAACCCGGCCCACCTCAAATCCTTTCACACCACTTCATCAGCATCTTTTGTGTTGTAAATGTTTCGATCAGCACAAGCAGCAAGCAGCCTGCTATCCCAGCCCCACCGCCACAGAAAGGGCACAAAGCTCTCCCAGTTCAAGCCTTGCTTATCAGGGAGTGAGGGAACTCGAGCTGTAGACGCTAAAAAATATATTTGGAACACATGCATTTCATGAGTGTTCTGTGTCTGCAAAGATCTATGGAAGTGTAGCATGACAGAAATGTTGAACACATACCTAAAAGACAAACTTTTTCCATGTTTTAGTACTAATGACAAAATGTAGACATGAAGTGTGTAATGTGTGAAAACTGAAGTCTAAATATCAAATGAAAACTTTCACAATAGGCATAACTATAACAGAACAAGTGCTCTTTTAATCAAGACTACAACCGGAGAAAAAGAAATCAGGTTAGTGTGACGTATTGTCGAGATTCCTTTGGTAGTACAGTGAGAAGTGCTGCTGACTCGTAATCAACAGATTGTGGGTTGGAGCCTTGCCATGTCACAAAATAAACATTTTGAGTAGTGAGCTGTTCTTATTGTTACTATTATACAATAAAAACACATATGATTTGAGCCTATAACCGCCGCTGTAAATGTAGGATACTTGTAAAGGTTAGTGTAGTTGTTTTTTTTTCTTATTCAGTTTTATTCTCTTAGTCACATTCACGCTCGCTCCGATCTGACACTGCTGTTTTCATATAGAGACGTGCTATAACAGAGATGAAGAAGGTTCTTCATCACAGAAAGAGAACAGAAGCCCACCCCACAAGAAATGTCCACTTACATATAAGAACAACGCAGCTGCACCAGGCGTAAAGGTGAAAGATGGCACCGTTTTTATTGCAGCAAGTAGTCAGGCGTCATCCTGCCAGCCACTCTGCCACACACCTGTCCTTCAACAAAATAGCAAGACTTACAGAGATCACTGATGTATCAGGTCAAGTCCTGTTTGTGATTATGTTTTGTGATGATCTTTACTTAAGAAACATTTACCTGTTACTTATATAAAAGTGAGATTGAATGTTATTTACCTTGATTTATTTACTTATCTTCCTACAGCGCAAATCACAAGTAGACTGCAGACCTTCCTGTGTTTGATCGACAAGGGCATGCTGACAAAGTACAAGTGCACTGAAGTGACTTCAGCAGGAAGAACAGAAGAAAAGCCTTTGATCTGACAGAGTCTCCTGAAGGAGTGAGACACGTTTAGAGATGAAGGTTAAAAAGACGACACTGGGATTGAAGAAGATGAAAACAATGTGGAGGGACAAAAGTGGCATGAAGACGAGACACAGACGGATGGCTCTCTAATGGACGGCTCTCTTTCTCATTCTCTCTATTTTCTGCCACTCTAGGGGTCTCAATGGACCCCCAGTATTGTTGAGAAGTCCAGTGGGATAAAAAGATAAGTGAGGAAGAGGAGAAGTGAAGCGGGAACTTCAACAAGGACCACACAAGGCCTGTGGTATGAAGACCACCAGTGAGAGAAGAGAAGGGGCTTAGGATCAGCTCTGCTGACGTCCTTCTAGTTTAGTGTATTCAGGACAATCCTAAAAATTTCCCCGGTTACCAGTGCCACTGCTCAGTGATGTCTCCTCTCAGGTTCCACATCAGCACCTCGTGTCCTTTGGTTCAGTTGATCTGAGAGCTGACTGACCTGACGTCACCTCCTGTGTCACTCGTCACTCACAGAGCCTCAAGGGGGTGCTAACACACCACTGGAGAGGTCAGAAACAGGAGAGAGTTGGGGGGATTGGGGTCTTCTACTCCCTCAAATTCAATCCAATGAGCTTCTCCATTGTAATCCATTCTTGTTTGTCACATCACCATAGTGTGGAGACGTGCTGCACGTTAGTCAAATATGTCAGTAAAAATTAAAAATACAAGGAACAAGACAGCGAGTGACACCTGTGTGATGACAGCGAGTGACAGGAATAACCCATCTAATCATTCAGGACAGGAAATGTCACACTGGACTTGACACCTCAGTCCCATTCATTGTCATCATTTCTCCCATAATCCTTCACTTCATATTTCTCGCTGTCACCAGGTCAGGAGTTTCTCAGCTCAGTTTCCAGGTTGGCCATTTGACCTGAGGTCCTCTTCATTCTTTTATGTCCTTCCACAATGAGACCCCACTGTGTTGTTTCTTTAAATACACAGACAGACAGCCCTGGGGGTCTCAGTAGGTGATATGATAACCACCAGCAGAGCAGGACTCATCAGACTAAAGGCCAGTGTGAACATCAGACCAACGCTCTCCTTAAAGGCACTATATACAGTAGGTGGGCACGTGTTCTGATTTCACATTGTGTTGACTGGTGGTCCGGTGTGACAGGTGGGCACAAACAGTGATGAGGATATCGAGATCCACTGGCGCTTCACAGGCTGAAGAGAAGTTAGTGAGGACTTTGGGTTTCTGTCTGTAATCCTGACTGAGAGGTCTGTGGAGTTTACACTTAAACATGGTGGTCTCTCCAGACGTGCAGTCAGTCAGCCTTTATATCATATAGCGCCCTTCACAATGAAAATAGAGAGACAATTGAAAACAACGAGATTAAAGATGAGAAGTGAACTGAAGTGAACTGAAGAGAGCTGACGTCACCAGAGAGGAAGTGACAGCCACAAGAGAACATGACAGTCCAGTAGAGGAGGACAGATGGGGCAAAGCTGACAGGGTGGGCTGAAGGGGGCTGAGAGTCTGGACACTGGACAGGTGGGCCTCCACCATTAGGGTCAGTGAAGCACATTTAAGGGGTTTGAATTTTAGGGATGAAACTGAAAAACTTCAAAAATAATAAAGAGGAGAACATAAGAAGGAAATGACAAATCAGAAATCCACCTCCACAAACGCTGACAAGTGGGACTGGCATTCAGCTCAGAACTCCTGTGCAAATATCACAGAGAACATTCTGGAATATAAAATATGGAGACAGACAAGCACCTTAATTTTATATAGCGCCTTTCTGTTTCATCACGCAGTCATATGGGCAGGTGAAGGGGGGACGTCACAGGCAGGATTTGAACCCGCATCCTGAGGACTTCAAGTCAAGGACCTTAGCCAATAGGATTGGACAAAATGACAGAGGAGGCGGGGCTTGAGCTGTCCGTCAGTTTAAGAGGTGATGAAGAGGAGGTGGCCATCTTCATCAGTCTTTTAATCACAGTGTCACTCCTTCATGTCTTTAGTTGGGTCCCACACTGTCACTTGTCTTTATGACAAAAATGTTTTATCATTTGAGTGGAAAAAAAAATTTAATCAAAGTTCAAAGGCTAAGGATGTCTGAACGTCTGAAACTAACATGCAGCTCACCAAGTGAGGAAGAGGAACTGACACAAGACAAGTGGACAGCATTGTGGCACAGAGGTTAGCACACTGCCTCAAACCTCCATGCCAAGAATAAATGAAGGACATGAAACACTCAGAACACAGGGGGACCAAATGAAATGTCATTTCTGTGTTCTGCTGAGATGACGGACCACCTGAACCTTCTTAATGGCCAAACAGAAGATGAGACCCTCTCTCAACTTGGCCCTGCATTTCCTGTCCTCCTCCAGGACTTGGGACCCTCAGACTTGTCCGCCATTCAATAGGTCCATGGCTGGGACTGCTTGCTCTGGGGGTCTTATACCCCATTACTGTCCCACTCTGTTATTCCTCCAAACTGGAATTCACAAAATTCACCAGCATTGGTTTGATTTCTGGTCAAGTCTTTTATATCGACTGTCCTACAAATTTAAAATATAAACACAACACCTCAGACTATGAGCTTGAACTTCACTGAGTGGTAAAAATGTAGAAAAAAATATGTCAATATTTTAAGATAGATAAATAGGGTGCTATATAATAGATAGATAGATAGATAGATAGATAGATAGATAGATAGATAGATAGATAGATAGATAGATAGATAGATAGATACTCTCTAGTTCGGTTGGTCATCTTGTCCCGTGGACCTGCTCACATGCCCTGTCGTTTAGTTGACTTGTTAAACCTTATAAACTGTACCGCCATCAGTTAATGTGACAACGCTCCAGACATGGCACACGATATTCAGCACCACCCGAGGGCACCATCATGTTTATTAAATACCTCAACGAGCACAACTGGGACAAGCGGCCTACCTGACCCGAGGTCCACTGGTGAAATGTTATTGACTTTCTGTGGTGGTCAGGATTTGTTCATAATAAACGCCATGGCATCAATGATCAACTGTAATGTCATCCCGTCTGACCTGAGGCTGTCTGGAGGGAACGCTCAGATAAAGTGAGGAGCTGAGATGTCACCATTGGGTGGTAGGCTGCCTCAGACTAACTGAGTGTTTGGTGTTCTGACCAAATGGTTAGTGGTGGCGTGCTGGGAATGACTAGCAGATGGCTATGTTCAGGATGGGTAAAACTCTCAGCTCTGGGTGTTGAGGACATGGAGTCAGAATGCAAATGTTTTAATACCTTAGCGGCAGGAGCTGGGGCCAAATATGTGCTGCTACCTGTCATGGTGGACATCAGGGGCACAGGAAGCTGTTAAGGTGAAATAAGAGACCTTCTCTGTAATGTTACCTGGAGGGCCTTGGGATTCATGGACTTGACAGAGCAGGATCAACAGGACAAAAAGGTGGCCACAGTTAAAAAGACTTCAAGGTGCCAAGGCCGTAGGAGTGCAGGAGATGTCCCAATTACTGAGTGACCACACACAAGTCAGAGTAGTGACATGGAGACGCCATCAATAACTGAAATCAGACTCAGGAGGAGCAGCGTGGAGTCCATCCTGCCCATAACGCTGGAGCAGCTCTTTGTTCTTACTCATATTTCAGGGCTCATGGGAGTTTGACACTTCAGCTTTGTGCTTTGTGGACATCAGTGACAGTGGTGACCATGTGTCACATGGTGTCTGTGTTTTGTGAATGTCTTACCAGATCACAGTGGTGAAGGGCAGCTGGTCCTCTGATGAACATTATAATTTACAGATCAGCCCACCGGCAGATCTTTACCTGCGGACACGAGTGCTGAGTGGTGACAGAAAGAAGGACAATGGGGTACAAGTGGCCAAGGTCAGGGTCTTGTGATGGATTGGTGGGCTCCATCATGTAGATAAGGTGAGGACTTGAGGAATACCTAAGAAACTTGGAGCAGTGAGGTGGTCTGAGCGTGTGGTGAGGGTAACAAACAGTAAAAAGAATTCAAGTCAGCTGATCGCTGACACGTCACAGTAAGAAGATCAGAGCTCCTGCACCCTGGCCATCAGTTCAGGCTCAGTTGTTGACACTCCGTCTGTCTGCTGATGGCACAGTGGTTAAGGCTTTGGACTTCAAACTCTGAGACTGTGGGTTCAAATGCCACTAGTGACACTGTGTGACCTGAGCAAGTCACTTCACCTGCCTGGGGACAAAAAGAAATATAAGGAATTGTGTCTGAGATGCTGTAAGTCACCTTAGATCAGGGTGGCAGTCAAATGATAATAAAATAAAGAGCTTAGAAGTGGCCATTTAAAAATGTCAGAATTCCTGCCACCACCTGCAGTGCCATTTTCTCTTTGGTGACACGGTGACATCAAATGTCTGATCTCATAGAAGTGACTTATTAGCCTCCCGCTCTGATTCTGCTCCCCCCACTCATATTTTAGTTTTAATCTTTTCTTTTTATTTTTCTTTAATTGAGGTCTAATCAGACAGGTTTATAATCGTGAGGACTTAGTGGTGGCAGTGGTGGCTGTTTGACAGTGCGGTGTGAGCAGAGCCCCTCAGTGACCACCGAGTCACCCCAATCTGGCCGTGCAGAAGTGTCTTAGTTTAATACGACATTTATTTAGTGTGCTGAAGACAATTCCAACTGTACGAGACAATGAATACACGCTAATCTATATGTGTTGTCACCGTGTCATGTTTGTGTGATGAAGGCGCGATGACAGAGTTCTCCTCCGCCGATGAGGACTGAACTGTAAAACAACAAATCACAAATCAGACAGCCATCACTATCACTTGTGCTTTACACGTCTAAACAAAAAAGAGGCCGATGGCGTCACACGTGTGTGTGCTTTAAATATCTAAATCAGGGCTTCTGAAGAGGACCCCCATTACACCTTTGGGACTCCAGAAGAGGACTATTATCAGATTATCAGAGGACTATTATTAGTAGTGTCACACAGAGGCAGATAACAATGGCCACACACACACACACACGCACACACACATACACGCTCACACTCACACACACACACGCACTCAGTGTTTTCTACTCACTCCAGTGTCTTCAGTTTACAGTTTGGACTCCTGAGCCCCTCACACAGCTGCTCCACTCCTGAGTCTTCCATGTTGTTGTTCTCACTCATCCACAGATCAGTCAGCCGTGAGTTTGGAGCAGAGAGAGCCGAGGAGAGAGCTGAGGAACATCTGGCAGTGAGACGACATGACACCAGCCTGTGGAGACAAAGAGAAACAAGTGAGGACCTGAGGAGAGACAGACAGACAGACAGACAGAGAGGATGACAGGACAATAAAGAAGTGACACTGTGACAAAGCCTGAGTCCTCGTGTTGTCCAACCACAATGAAGCACCGAGCACAGCAGAACAAAGAGCATCTTGGGAATGAAACAAAAACTCAGAGAAAAGCAGGAAGAGAAGAAGAAAGCCTCTGATCTGAAATTATTCCGAACCCAAAACATTTCATGTTTTAAACAAAATCCGGTGATACAACAATCTGCAATACAACAATGTTGTCCTAGATAGTCCTGTCAGGCACACAGTACATATGACAGGAACTGACGAGCAGGTCCATCACAGTCGTCAGGCAGCTGGCCAGGACCCTCGAGAAGATCTTATAGTCCATACACAGCAGGCTCACGGGGTGCCAGGTCTTTATTTGGCAAAGGTCTCCCTTCTTAGGCAGGAGAGTGATGACTGCTCTTCTACAGCTCAACAGCAGTTCTCCATACTGTAAACTCTCTAAGAACACCGCATACACCTCTGCACCCAGCAGGTACCAGAAATGTTTATAGAATTCAGCTGGGATGCCATCGAATCCTGGTGCCTTCCCTGTATTTAAACCTGCCAGTGCATCTGATAACTCCTGAAAGCTGATGTCTGCCTCCAGCTTCAGCTTGATCGTGTCTGTAAGTTTGGGTAATCTGTGCAAATAGTCCAACATGGCCGAATCATAAATTACACCATCTTTAAATAAATCTGTGTAAAAAGACACTGCAAAGTTCCTGATCTCCTCTGTGGTGTGCAGCTCGCGGCCTTCAGTGTCGTGCAGCGTGTGGATCACTTTACTCTCAGCCTCTTTCTTTTTTGTAGGTGTGTCCAGATGATTTAAAGTTTGAAAACGCAAGCGCACCAAGGCACCTTGGGCACGGAGCTCCAGGAGTTCAGAAAGGGATTGTTTTCGGGACTTTAAAACAGCAAGTGTATCTTCACTAAAGCAGTCTTGTAAGACGCTGTGCAGATTAGTGAAGTCCTCCTCCAAGTTCTTTATTTCGTAAAGACACCACCTGGTCACATGCTGAGTGTACTGCTGGCAAAAGGCTTTTATCTGCACCTTCGAAGAGATGGGAATCTGGACTTTATTTGTGTCCATTGCAGCCAGAAAAACTCAAAACACTTGAGGAAATGAGAATCCTGTAACAGGGAGACATAGCCATGGCTTCATTCACAGCAGGGCCGATGGGCACGGCACTATTTGTGCAAACCATCGCCGTCTTATCCCCACCACTGCTGATCTCTGCAGTCTCCGGCTTATCTATACTAGGTTCTCTGTCCACAGACTCGCACTTTGAACTGACTCACTTTCGACAAGATCGCCGAGCTCAGCCGACGCATTACCTTCAGTAGAACATCAGGCCTAATTTTATTATCAAAAGATGCAGCTATTAGAACACTCTAGACAAGAACAGGCCATTCAGCCGAACAAAGCTCGCCAGTCCTATCCACTTATTTCTTCCAAAAAAACATTAAGTCAAGTTTTGAAAGTCCCAAAAGTCTTACTGTCTTATTCTAAGTGTCTATCATTCTTTGTGTAAAGAAAAACTTCCTAATGTTTGTGCGAAATTTACTCTTAACAAGTTTTCAACTGTGTCCCCGTGTTCTTGATAAACTCATTTTAAATTACAAGTCTCGATCCACTGTACTAATTCCCTTTATAATTCTAAACATTTCAATCATGTCACCTCTTAATCTTCTTTTGCTTAAACTGTAAAGGCCTAGCTCTTTTAATCTTTCCTCATAACTTATCCCCTGTAGCCCTGGAATCAGCCTAGTCGCTCTTCTCTGGACCTTTTCTTTTGCTGCTATGTCTTTTTTGTAGCCTGGAGACTCAAACTGTACACAGGACTCCAGATGAGGCCTCACCAGTGTATTATAAAGGTTGAGTAGAACCTCCTGTGACTTGTACTCCACACATTAAGGCGCTATATAACCTGATATTCTGTGTCTTAATGGCTTCTGAACACTGTCGGGAAGTCGATAGCTTAGATTCCACTATGACTCCTAAATCCTTCTCATAAGGTGTACTCTTGATTTTCCGACCGCCCATTGTGTATTCAGACCTCACATTTTTACTTCCTATGTGTAATTATTTACATTTACTGACATTAAATTTTATCTGCCACAAATCTGCCCAAGCCTGTCTGCTATCCAAGTCCTTCTGTAATGATATAACGGATTCCCTATTATCTGGTAATCCACCTATCTTGGTATCTTCTGAAAACTTAACCAGCTTGTTACTTATATTCCTATTTAAATCATTTATATATATTAAAAATAGCAGCGGCCCCAGTACTGACCCCTGCTGGTCACCACTCTTAACATCGGCCAGTTCTGATGAGGTTCCTCGCACTATCACCCTCTGCTTCCTGTTTCTAAGTCAATTCTGCACCC
>JANRMT010028174.1:15992063-16002552 GCA_026402145.1 Polypterus bichir lapradei
TAGTCATTATTTTCCTGTATAAATCGTTGGTTGTTACGATAAAAAATGTCAGTTAAATATATCATATAGGAGACACACACAGTGATATTTGAGAAGTGAAATGAAGTTTATTGGATTTACAGAAAGTGTGCAATAATTGTTCAAACAAAATCAGGCAGGTGCATAAGTTTGGGCACCGTTGTCATTTTATTGATTACAAAACTTTTCGAACTAATTATTGGAACTCAAATTGGCTTGGTAAGCTCAGTGACCCCTGACCTACATACACAGGTGAATCCTAGAATGAGAAAGAGTATTTAAGGGGGTCAATTGTAAGTTTCCCTCCTCCTTTAATTTTCTCTGAAGAGTAGCAACATGGGGGTCACAAAACAACTCTCAAATGACCTGAAGACAAAGATTGTTCACCATCATGGTTTAGGGGAAGGATACAGAAAGCTGTCCCAGAGATTTAAGCTGTCTCTTTCCACAGTTAGGAACATATTGAGGAAATGGAAGACCACAGGCTCAGTTCAAGTTAAGGCTCGATTTCGGATAGACAGAAGCGACAAATGGTGAGAACAGTCAGAGTCAACCCACAGACCAGCACCAAAGACCTACAGCGTCATCTTGCAGCAGATGGAGTCACTGTGCATCGTTCAACCATTCGGCGCACTTTACACAAGGAGATGCTGTATGCGAGAGTGATGCAGAGGAAGCCTTTTCTCCGCCCACAGCACAAACAGAGCCGCTTGAGGTATGCTCAAGCACATTTGGACAAGCCAGCTTCATTTTGGAATAAGGTGCTGTGGACTGATGAAACTAAAATGGAGTTATTTGGGCATAACAAGGGGCGTTATGCATGGAGGAAAAAGAACACAGCATTCCAAGAAAAACACCTGCTACCTACAGTAAAATATGGTGGTGGTTCCATCATGCTGTGGGGCTGTGTGGCCAGTGCAGGGACTGGGAATCTTGTCAAAGTTGAAGGACGCATGGATTCCACTCAGTATCAGCAGATTCTGGAGACCAATGTCCAGGAATCAGTGACAAAGCTGAAGCTGCGCCGGGGCTGGATCTTTCAACAAGACAACGACCCGAAACACTGCTCAAAATCCACTAAGGCATTCATGCAGAGGAGCAAGTACAACGTTCTGGAATGGCCATCTCAGTCCCCAGACCTGAATATAATTGAAAATCTGTGGAGTGAGTTAAAGAGAGCTGTCCATGCTCGGAAGCCATCAAACCTGAATGAACTAGAGATGTTTTGTAAAGAGGAATGGTCCAAAATACCTTCAACCACAATCCAGACTCTCACTGGAACCTACAGGAAGCGTTTAGAGGCTGTAATTTCTGCAAAAGGCAGATCTACTAAATATTGATTTCATTTCTTTTTTGTGGTGCCCAAATTTATGCACCTGCCTGATTTTGTTTGAACAATTATTGCACATCCAATAAACTTCATTTCACTTCTCAAATATCACTGTGTGTGTCTCCTATATGATATATTTAACTGACATTTTTTATCGTAACAACCAACGATTTATACAGGAAAATAATGACTATTAACAAGGTTGCCCAAACTTTTGCATCCCACTGTATTTATGTATTTATGTATTTTTTACTATTATTAAAGTTTTACTTTGTTGGCCTAGCTCTCTTTGTCATGGTTGTGGGTTAATTTGTTTTGAACTTCGTTTTGTTAAACTTGACTTACTTGTATGGAATGCTACTGGATTTTAATAAAATCAATAAAATAAAAAAAAATGACATGGAATATTAAATAAAAACTTTAACAAAAGGTGTGGCAAAACAAGTGTGCTTTTATTCAGGAATTAAACTGAAAAAAAAAATTAAATGACATCTTGTTGAATGTGTACAGACTTGGAAGTCCAGTAGTGTTTCCATATCAAGACGTTTTCATGCATGAGTGTGTGTTTGTGTGTGTTTCATATTCATGCAGTCATACCTGAAATAATAAACACATTTCTGTTGAGTTACTGTCTGTGTTTGTTTCTTGGTTGCAAAAGTAAATATGAAATAGCAATTTAGGTCTGCGTGTCGGTAAACGTCACAGAAGTGCAATTGGCGGTTATCAGCGGACAATTTGGTGAGGTGGTAAGAATATTCGAATTTCCTCACGTGTGTTGGGAAAAATAAGGTGATCAAGGGAAACAAATTTGGTGGGGATTCCTGTGTTAATGGATCGTTTCTTGCTGTACCACCTCAGCTCAGGAAAAGTAACTTTGGGAAATTCTTCAAGGTGGCCACTTCCAAAAAGAAAGAGGACTTGATACCCAAGTGAGACGATCTTCTCTCTGGTCTTAGATAGTTTGTGTTTGTTACATTCACCGTAAACTTTGTGTTTTGTTTTGCTCTTTATTTCTTTCCTTTTCATGCTGCTTATTTAACTGTTGGCTGGTATCTATCACCATGGCAATATCCCAGAAACTGTCACAACTGACTATACTGTACAAAGGTCTTCAATATTGCAGTATGCTCATGACGCCTGTTTTATTCCTTCCAGTTTCTTATATGTGCCCCAGATGGAGACAGGGTTCACATCAAGGATGACACAACAGAGAGACAGAAGACAAACCAGTAAACTACGTTATGTGTCCGCGCCACACATGTGATGGGCAGTCAACTGGGATTGAAATGTGGAGATCACCTCTCATTAATTTATTGGTTATTAATGACAGAGTATTTCAGTGTAGTGAGACATAAGAGATCGACTTGACTTTCAATAAGCTGTTCATGCAGGACACCATAAGTAATCAGACTGTAGATAAGGGGACTGAGGGGACAGCGGGCAGGTGGGCAAAGAACTGACTTGACAAAGAGAGCAAGACATTGGGCTTTTCAGAGTTCTGAGGTGAAATCAATTCAATTAAAAGTAAATAAATATACATGAAGTAAGAGAGCTCCTCAGTATAATTACACAATGGAAGGTCTGCACTAGAAGGTGTAACTTGTGATGAAGACTTGTGGCCCTTTGTGTACTCATCACCATCCTCAGCTAGTAGAGATTAGTGAAGGCTAGTGAGAAACTGAGTTGTATAGTGTCCATGATGTGTGAAGTATAAATCAAGAAGAGAATCTCCATCACATGAAGAACACACTTGTGAGTCCAGTTCAGGAATATTGTGTGCAGTGCTGGTCTCCATATTAGAGAAATGAACAAACAGCACAAGAGCAAGACGAGTGAAAAGAGACGAGACTGGACTGTGGGGTTTGAAGGGTTTGAATCTTATGAGTTTTAGGATGGAAATATTAGGAGGTGATATGACAGAGATGTTTAAAAAAGCAGAGACTCAGAGACTTTTATATATTTTGACAATATTAGAGGAATATGAAAAGACATTCTGTGTTGGTTTGAATGGCCTATCCTTGTCATGTTGTAAAAACTCCTCAGATCTTTTGTATTTCTTTTTAAATGTTCTCAGGTCCCACACACCCCAGTCTGATTAGGTTTCCTCTGAGGAGCTTCCCTCACCTTCATGAAGTGAACGGGATCCTTGTTGTCCAAAAGCTCCTTCAGCTCAGTGTCTCTCTTCTTCAGCTCCTCAATCTCCTTCACCAGTCGCTGCATGACTTCTTCAGCCTTCTCTATTTCTCTCTTCTCTTGTTCTCTGATCCTCTCAAACAAGTACTTCTGAGATTCTTCAATGCAGTGGATCAGATCAGTGAAGCTTTTCTCATTTTCCTTTACCTCTCTTTCAACAGATATCTGATTGAATAAAGAAATACATTGAATTGAGTCAAATAATAAGAATTACCAGTCCTGAAACACTTTGTGGGCATTTTAATGTTATAAAGGATAGTTTGGATTGGCTGGCATCCTGGTCAAGATGTTTGGTGGTACCTCACTCAAACAACAGACTAGAATAATGGAAGGAAAGTCAGAGAATTATTAGCCAGGACAACATGTTCATCCAGTATTCTGGGTGGCAGGGTGTCTGCAAGGGTGAATGGGATATGACATCTGAACAGTCAGCCCTTTAGAGGTCCTTCAGAGATATTAGAAGGACCTACTGAGGGGACAGTTCCATTATCCTATGAGGACTCTAACACAGAAGGGATTCTGGTGTGTTTCTCTTATGTACTGGAAGTACCACAGGGTCTCTTAGTAAAAACAGTCTCTCCTGCCCAGCCAGGTGAAATGGACATGGAATTAGAGCAGGAGAGGTGAAGAAGAAGAAGAAGAAGAAGAAGAAGAAGAAGAAGAAGAAGAAGAAGATTTTGGGGGGTTGTAAACAAATGCCTTTGTGATGGAAAGTAATTGTGTGAAAATTAGAGTCTTTAGGACCAGAGATGTGTGTGGGGTAGTTTTGTTCTGGTTTGGTTTGGTTCTGGTTTGATGCTCCCTGTTGGTGACAATATCAAACATAAATGGAGATATTACACACAAGTGTGTTGTGGTTGGTAAGGGAATTCTGATTTAATTTCACTTCATAAACTCTTGGATTATTTATTGTCCCTCTTTATTCCAAAGTCTGACTCAAGGTCTGAGTCTTCATTTCTAGTTTACTTATTAACTTTTTATTATTACTGATAGCCTTTGCTACTATGGCTTATATTTGAATGGCTCACCCAGGTGTTGTAGGGGGTGTTAGTGTGCACTCCAAAGTGGCATAGGACACAGCACTGGCTTGAGCAGTGACAGGTGGGTCACAGTCTGATGTAAGTGTAAGGTAAGCAGTACACACTGTCTAAGCTCATTAACCACAAAGCTGGAGATGTCCACCTGTTTTTTGCATTTTTAGGAGTTGACTCAGGTAATCCCGAGATGCCAGGCAGGAATGAAAAACCCTAAAGGTTGAATTCCACACCAGTCCACAGAAAGAGGGAAGTAGTGATAGTTGGGGATTCAAATATTAGGGAAGATGTGATGAAGGTTTGTTCCAGAGACTCATGCGGTGTGTTACCTTCCTGGCTGACAGCTGTCATTGTCATTGTTATGTACAGAGTGCCAGATCTGTCAGACAAACTTAAAGAATAAAGCTGAGGAGCAGAATTGACAAAGTGATCATCTCAAAACGTTTATTTGTGCCTTGTGGCAGTCCCGGAAGACTGAGGGGATAAGAAGGTGCAACACATACCTGTAAGCTTAACATGTATCTATTTTTGCTATCATTAATAAGTAAAATACTAAGCAACACATGTTAAGAAAGGGAGTGTTAGTGAGCGGTCAGCATGGGTTTAGACGGGTGAGTTCATGTTTCACTAATTTAGGGTCCTAATCTCTGAATCTGCAATGAAATAACAAGGAGCACTGTTGACTATGAAATACCATGGAGGATAAAATAAAACTTCTTCTGTCCTTCTGCCTGCCCCTACACGTCATCACCAGTGAAGCTTTGCTGGCTTTTCTAGTGTTCATTTATTCCTCATTTCCATAATTTGAAGGGTCGTCTTAATTCAACTCACTTTTATCTGCTCCACCACATTTCTCATCTCCTTCATTTTCTTCTCTCTCTCCTCAAGTCTCCTCCTGATTTCACTCCGTGTTGCCCCCAACTGTTTCTGTTTGAACACACAAGAGGACACACATGGTCTTATCAAAATTTACTTTCACATTTTGAGTTCTTGTTCTCTTTGTGAGTCCTGAAATTTTTTACAACACATTTGTTTTGCATTTTGTGGCACAACTAACTTTTTTTGTCACACTTGCCTTCATATTGACACTCGAGGTGATCCACAGATTTGACTCAATAAATCTGAATAGCAACACAAGATTAAAAGAAAAGTTTAACTTACCAGTAAGACTGAGGATGGAGTTTGAGCTTGAAGAGAGTGACAAATGAATACAAGAGTTTGAAGGCACACTGTAGATGTAGAAGATATGGGATTTCAGAACAACAGGAGGACATGGACACGTGGTGGCAGCAATGGTAGGACCTACAACATCATCTGATAACCAAAGTTAGACTTGTGAGAACATTGTGATGTGTTTTGTCATTTTTCTGAGTCAGTTGAGATAAGTGAAGCCACTAAGACGTGTTTGTGATCAGTTCAGTAAGAAGGCAAATTTAATGGTCCACTCTGCACTATAAATTATATTCTTGTTGTATGTTGCTTACCCCATGTGTTGTGTAGTGATGACTGATCTCATTTTTTCATGGAAAACAAAATCTTCAGAGACAATCACACAAAAGCGATCAGGTTTGGTTTGGCATGTGAGAGAATTCACAGAGTGGGGATCACTCTTATTCAATAGACTGTCATGATATTCACTCAATAGATTTAATACACGTCACTGTGATCTGAGATACCGAGCACCATATCATTAACATAAAGAAACAACTTTTTTCTTCTAAACCTTTCCCTTCTAATACCTTTTAGCATTGACAGCTTCCAAAGGTGGATAGGCAGGAATTCAAATACAATCATTAAAACATTGGTGTAATTTTCACCTCCCACCCCGTCTGTTTCCACATTGTAAACTGAAATAGTGAAAATGAATTTTATTGACACAAAGACTTCTCAACTACAGTATAGTGGCTGAATCCACATGTAGACACGGAGACCAAAACTAAATTTACACAATAAGGCCCACAAATATCCTCATCTAACTCTGTCAAGATCTTACTTTACATCAAATAATACCAAAACATCTGGAAACTCAGATACAGCAGAATAAAATGTATTAAATTATGAAACTACCAAACAGTAAATCCAGTGCTGATGGTCTCTGTACCACCTTTCAGCCAGGACACCAGAACTATGAAGAGATCTGCTCAGTTTATGGCTGAAGTTCATAAATTGTCAAAGGTCCACACAAATCACTTTTCACTTTCTATGTCTGTGGTTCAGACCTGCTGTTAGAATATTTATCATCAAATAACCCAAACACGCGTGCTGCACTAAATGATCCAGACATCCATTTTCTTAACCTGCTTATCCAGAGCAAGGTGGTGGGGTAACTGGAGTCTATCCCAGTAATAATCAGGCACAATGCAGGGACAGTCCATCACAGGACACACACACACACACACACACACACACTGAAAGGCTAATTTAGCAACCCCAACCCACCTAACATGTACGTCTGTGTCTCATGGGAGGAATACCCATGCGTATACATGAAGAACATACAAAATTCACGCACGGAGCACCTTGGAAATGAATCCCAATGAAAAAATGTAACATGCTAATAACATAAGGATAACAGAAGTACTGCAGGTCTAAAAGTATATACAGACAAAGGACAATAATGAAAACACATACATCTATTGTAACAAAAGGAGCTATATGGGCACCTGACCCAACACAGATGGACACAGAGGCACGTGTAAAATAAATAAACTTTTAGTTTTCTTCACCTGTAGGGCACATCTTCCCCGTAATCCCCACAGGCAGAAAATATGCCAAATTAAACACACAACAAAGCACTCTTTTCTTCCTCCACCACTCCTTTCAGGCAACCTCATCCTCCTCCTCCTGACTCTGGTTCCTGGAGTGGTGGCTGCTGGCCCCTTTTATAGTTCACCCGGAAGTGCTCCAGGTGCTTGATTGCCGAGTTCCAGCTGCACTTCCGGGTGTGGTGAATACGTTGCCCGTAAGGGCTGAGGAGTTCCTGCTGCAGCCCCCCCAGCAACGCCTGCGGGACCCACAGGGCTGCACCCAACTCCAATTCCTAAGGAGCCCTGCGTGAAACTGAGGCACCGCACCAGCCCAGGGTGGTGGCCATCTAGCATCCAGGGGGAGGTATTGCACAGTCCATGGCTGCTCCCCCAAACATATAACAAAGGGGCATCTCGTCTTACAGAAGATGTACGTCTGAAGCAGAGCTCTGTTGCAGCGGCTTTATTTTTTCTCTTATTTCTTATTATCCCAACGGATCCTGTATTTACCTAACCAAAGGAGCTTCTACTACAGTATATAAACATGAGTAACAAGAAAGGGGGTCAGAAAGAAACCTAAAACTATACCCAAGTCTAGACAGGCATCAGGCCCAAGTGCCTTTCAGAGACTGACATGGAACAGGCAGATGAAAGCACAGACTTCCTAGGACTCCATTCCACTACATCATCTCCAGTCGAGAGTGAAAATGGGAGCAAAGGTGCAAGTGATGCAGGTCACGATAGCTCGCTGATAACCAAAGATCACTTGAAACTAAAGATGGCCTTGCAGTCCGCGCATTCATCTACTCCTCATGAGCCAGAAGCATCAGTTGTAACAGGGGTTGCCACTTCCCCCACGGTTACTGAAAGCCGGTATCAGATACAGCCTCTTGTAACCTGCCAAACTGAAAGTGGATATTCAAGACAAATATCACATGTTCTTCTCCAAGAGGAAGCAGAAAAAGAATTAAGAAAGCTGACCCCGAAGCCTTTTTGAAATACAATAGTGAGTCACATCCTGTCATGGTATGGCAAGAACATATTACCTGCTGTCTGATCCGCTTGCAATGATATGGGTACCAAAATTATACATCCTTTTTATCTTCTTGGCCAATTTTTGTTCATATTTTAATTACAATTATATGCGTATGTGTGGAAGAAATTAAAGTAGTTCTTTTTTTTAACTATTCTAAAGGAGACTGTTAAACATCATACCCTTGGTTTATTGTTATTGTTATTATTGCAATAGGGTTTACTATGCTTATCCAAGACCACTCTTTAACACCATTCCCTGGGTTTATTGTCTTAATATTTCAAGACTGTTGATGATTATATTTTGTGCTTATAGTATTTAGACTTTATCGGCAATAGATATCTCTACTTTTTAATCCTCAAATGCCGCTGCTGGGGGGCTTGTTTTGTTTTGGACATGCTCTGTCTCTAGGTATGTCAGAAGACCAGGACTTTGTGAAGTGGGGTCCAGCCTCACATAGGGAGTCAAAATGGTGGAAAAGGGATAAGGGGGAGAGAAAGAGAGCGAGCTATATCTAATCTATCCTTTTAATCCTTATAATTATAACTTCCAATACAACAATATGCTGCATGGTAATAACTCGTGGGAAAATTGGAAATCAAGGTTAAAGCTGTCTCACTTCCAGTTAAGTCTATAAAATGACATAAAAAATTCAGAATTAATGTCTCCATGATGGGACAGTTAACTTTGTCAGCTGGAATGTTAAAGGACTGAATCACGAATTAAAGAGAAAGAAAGTATTCTCTCACCTAGCAGGTTTAAACGCTAAAATAGTATTTTTACAGGAGACCCACTTACTAAGCAAGGATCAGTTCCAGCTGCAAAAGGACTGGACGGGACAAATGTTCCATTCTAGCTTTAAAAAGAAAACTAGAAGTGTGGGAATTCTCATACATAGAACAGTCTCATTTGTAGCATCAGATGTAGTATCTGATCCTGAAGGGAGATATGTGATGGTCATGGGCAACTTGACATGGACATTCATTCAAAATGTATTTACATCCATTCCCAATGTGAAGACTTATAAAATTATAATGGCTGGGGACTTTAATTGTGTTTTTAATCCACTCTTAGATAGGACTCCTGTCACAGGGGGGATGACATCTAACACGGCAAAGATAATTACAAAGTTTATAACTGATTACAGCTTATCAGCCCGTGGAGGTTTCTAAACCCAAACACAAGAACCTATTCCTTCTACTCACCAGTACATCATTGCTACTCAAGAACTGATTATTTCTTTATCTATACTAATAAACGGCAAAGCCCTCACTCACTCACTCACTCACTCACTCACTCACTGACTGACTCATCACTAATTCTCCAACTTCCCGTGTAGGTAGAAGGCTGAAATTTGGCAGGCTTATTGCTTACAGCTTCCTTACAAAAGTTGGGCAGGTTTCATTTCGAAATTCTACGCGTAATGGTCATAACTGGAAGCTGTTTTTCTCCATTTACTGTAATGGAGTTCAGCTGGAGGGGCGGAGTTCGTATGACATCATCACGCCTCTCACGTAATCACGCATTACGTAGAAAGCCAGGAAGAGCTACAAAACGCGCTTTAGAAAACATGCATTATATAATTAAGAAGGCAGCGAAACAATTAGAAGCGAGCGAGTGACATATAAAACCATATTCAGCAACTCACGTGAACTGACGCAGTGCGCAGACAAAAAGTAACAGTTCCAAAGAGTGCTGAACAAAAACTGAATTACACTGCTACGCTCAAATAGATAAACCACACACTGTGGCGTGATACTAAAGCATTCGACTGTAGCGCCCACGTCCGAGGTTCGATTCCCGAGAGGGGATGCACTAAGTATGTACGCGCGCTTCTCGGTTTATTTTAACCTCGCATCCCCTTAGTTTGAGACGTATGAAAATGCATGCGGTTAACACAGAAAGACAGATCACCTATTCACCTATTGAAGCTTCATGAATAATGGATACTTTATTCGCGATCAATGATTGTTTTGGTAAAGCCATACTCAGTGTATTCATTAGATGAACGGTAAAAAAGTAAGAGCGAGGGGACGGTAACTTACTGAAGCACACAAGCAAAACCACAATAGCACGCGGGCTCGATGTACTGACTTGCGCGATCACATTCCAAAAAATATTTCTTTTCAAGTTC
>JANRMT010028174.1:16023919-16034758 GCA_026402145.1 Polypterus bichir lapradei
GCAGAATACACAAAGCTTTTTAAATCCACAGAAGTCAGTAACAGTCTTTTTGACTGAGGTTTCTCGAGTCCCCCTTTCAGCAGCATCAGAAATACTTGTAGTGAAGATACTTCCTGATCTCTGGACATACTTTAGAGTTGACCTACTCTTGTCGAAGCTTTTCCATGAATGGGATGTGTTAACTTCTTAGCCTGTCAATGTAAAAAGGTAGCTAGACCATCAATATCTGCCTCTCTGTCTTCTCTTTCTTCAAGTTTGTAAGCTGTATTTCGTCACTTATTTTGTAAAGGATATGGGAGCTTTGAGATTATGGTGCGAATGTTTTGATTGCATTGGCCAAGGAGTCCATACAGTTGTCAAGAAAGGTTACTTCGTCTCTCAGGGCCTCTCCATCATATTGCTTTATTTGAGGCCACTTCAGTGCTTTATCCATGTATGTATCAGCTATGAATATTTGGTTGCCATAGTAACTTTCAAGTCGAGTCCTGGCCTTTGCATAGCCTTGACTTGGTGGCAGTCGCACACAACCCTTAACCATTTCCTGGGCAGGACCTGTTCTGTATTGGATTAGGTAATCTAATTTATCTTGAGGGTTCTCTAAAACATCACCAACAGCGTGATCAAAGGCCTTAAGGAAAGCCACTGGATCACCAACAAATAAAGGGACCTTTCTGTATGGTACTTCACCACGCGGTGCTAACATTTTAGCCATTTCAGTGACTGACTTCTGACATTCGGCTTGATTTTGCATGAGTACATCTATCAGATCTTGTCTGGAAATATGGGTATCAGCCCTTGCGCTAGTGGAAGGTGCTTCGATCGTTTCTGTTTTTTACCATAGACTCAAGCTCATTAAGCTTTTGTAGGATTCTACTGAGTTCCAACTGTTCATGTGTGACTGTTGATGAAGGCGCTGGTTCCACTGTGCTTGACTGATATGACGTGCCACACTTAGTACCGAAAGCGCACTTCAACTGAGAGGATTGTGAAACTCTAGGTTTTGTGCTTTCTCAAACTTACAGTTGCATCTCTCCAAATTGATTAACACTAGAATCCCTGAAGCCTAAGAAAAAATTCGTAATCCTGGGCCACCTTAAATTCCTTCATACCTCTTCTTATCAGCGTCTTTTGTTTTATAAATGTAACATATGTATCCTCCCCACCACCAGCATGGCATTGATACAAGAATCAGAGTCTAAGCTGTGTGCCATCTCTAGGTGAGCAGCTCTGGTTGTTAAACAAGTGAAGATTACTCCGTACCAGACTTGACCAGACTTCATCCTCTTTTGACTTGAAAGAGACCAAAATAATCAACTCCAACATTAGTGAATGGTGGTTGGTTAGGTAACAAGCAAACTTCTGACAAATATGACATTTTTTGCTCTCCTGCTTTCTCATTGTATCTTCTGCATGTTTTGCACTTTGAAATGATTTTCCTAACAGTGGAACTGGCTTGAGGTATCCAGTATTTCTGGCATAGTTGTGCGAGCCTATAATTGCACCCTCAATGTCAAATTTCTTTATGAATGAAGAATTGCAGGATGTTTAGTTTCAGCTGGCATTGCAGTTTTGTTGAGTCTTCCTCCCACTTTCAGTATTCCATCTTGTATGATCGGGTCAAGTTTATAGATTTGACTGTTCTTTTTTATGCAAGCCTTTTTATTTAAAGCCTTTAATTCTTCTGGAAATTCTTGCAGTTGACTGAGGCGTATAAGCTCTGCTTCAGCTTTAACTAAGTTATCCAGAGAAATTGGACTTGGTTTTAAAGTCAGTTTGTACTTTTTCATGTGCTCTGTGATGAGTGATTTTTGTTCTTCTGGGTTACTTTAAGACTGACTGACTTCTAGTTGAAGCGTTTTACTTTCATTTTTTATGTGCAGCAGTATGTCTTTAAACTTGAGGAGCCAAGCCACTGCTTTCTTCAAGTGTAGTCATTTTGAAAAGTGATTAGTTTGTTGATGGGCTCGGTCTCCTCCTCTGTTCTTGTCATGTTAACTGCACAGATTTTAATTTGTGGATCATCTTCAGAAACTGAATCGTTCAGTTGATCAGGTCTTTTTGGCCACTCATGTTCAGGCTTCAATAAGGAACTTTGACCCCATGACCATGTGGTGCTCCTTCGTACCTCTTCTTATCAGCGTCTTTTGTTTTATAAATGTATCATATGTATCCTTCCCACCACCAGACCTTATTTCAGGCAAGAAGTTCTCCTAGCTTAATCTGCATGTGAGGTGCCTGGAGTTGCATAGAGAAAATAATATCTCATTATTTGGATCTCATGTGTGTTCCGTATCTACAATGATCTGTGTAAGTGTAGCTTGACAGGAAATGCGAGAAATAAAAGAAAGGTTGAACACATAACTAAAACAGAAACTTTTTTCATGTTTTAGTACTAACAACAAAATTTTGACATGAAGTGTATAATGTGGGGCGGCTGGGTGGCACAGTGGTAGCGCTGCTGCCTCGCAGTAAGGAGACTTGGGTTTGCTTCCTGGGTCCTCCCTGCATGGAGTTTGCATGTTCTCCCCGTGTCTGTGTGGGTTTCCTCCCACAGTCCAAAGACGTGCAGGTTAGGTGCACTGGAGATCCTAAGTTGTGTGTGAGTGTTTGCCCTGCAGTGGGCTGGCGCCCTGCCTGGGATTTGTTTCTGCCTTGTACCCTGTGTTGACTGGGATTGGCTCTGGCAGACCCCCGTGACCCTGTGTTAGGATATAGCGGGTTGGATAATGGATGGATGGATGTATAATGTGTGAAGACTGAAGTCCAAATATCAAATAAACACTTTCACAAAAGGTACAAATATAAAAAAACAAGTGTGCTTTTATTCAAGAATATAACCGAAGAAAAAGAAATCAGGTTAATGTACTCCATTGTCATTACAGCTTTGGTAATACAGTGGTAAGAACTGTTGACTTATAATCAACAGGTTGCGAGATTGAATCCGGGCACTCGCCAGAATTACCATGTTGAGTAGTGAGCTGCTCTTATTGTTACTGTTATACACTAAAAACATACATTTGATTTGAGTCTGTAGCAGTCACTTTAAATTTATGGTACTTGTCAAGGTTAGCGTAGTTGTTTTTTTTTTTTATTTATTCAGTTTTATTCTCTCAGTCGCATTCACACTCCCTCTGATCTGACACTGCTGTTTCCACATAAAGACGTGTTATAGCAGAGAAGAACTCAGATGAAGATGAGGGTTCTACATTGGAGAAAGAGAACAGAAGCCCACACCACAAGAATCGTCCACTCACATAAAAGAACAACGCAGCTGCACCAGGCGTAATGGTGAAAGATGGCACCGTTTGGGTGAGGCAAGAGGTTGGGCATCATCCTGCCAATCCGTCTGCCCCACTCCTGTCCTTCAATGAAACAATACGGCTTACAGAGCTCAGCAACGTATCGGGCAAAGTCGTGTTTGTGATTGTCTTTATATGAAATACATGTACATGTTACTTATATAAAAGTCAGATTAAATGTTACTTACCTTGATTTATTTCCTTATCTTCCTGCAGCGTAAAGTCACAAGTAGACTGCAGACCTTCCTGTGTTTGAAGTGACTTTAGCTACAGGTGGAAGCTCCACATAACTGTTGTTACGGTTCTGCCTTTGTCTAGAAACAGTTTCATAAGCTTCATGACCTTAGTCTTGGAAAGTCTTTCTCTCATGGGAGAGTAGAGGGGACCAAAGAAGAGAAACTGGTGGGAGAGAGTGAGCTGAGATGACAGTAGAATGACACAGTGGGAGGAACTGTAATGGGAGAAGTAGGAAAAAACATGGAGAACTGAACTAAAAAGTTGTCTGATGTGTGAAAGTGGAGTGACAGTTCATTTTGTGGGGGTGCAGTTCTGTGAGAGAACAAGTACAGCAGTTTGCAGTTTTGTCAGTTGGTGCTCTGTGGAGTCTTTTAGAGTCTTTAGAGTCCTGGTGCTTCCTGTCTTGCTATGTGGTTGCGAGACATGGATGCTATCCAGTGACCTGAGACGAAGACTGGACTCCTTTGGTACTGTGTCTCTCCGGAAAATCCTTTGGTATCATTGGTTTGACTTTGTGTCAAATGACCGGATGCTCATGGTGTCCTGAATGATTCACATGACCTGCATTGTGAGGGAGTGTCAGTTACGGCACTACAGCCATGTGGCACTTTTCTCGAGGGTGATCAGCCCACAGAATCCTCATTGTTGGGGACCTAAGAGGCTGGACCAGGCCAAGGGGTCACCCACGTAACACCTGGCTGTGGCAGATAGAGGGTCATTTCCGGAGGGTGGAACTGGACCGCGTGTCTGCCTGGTGAGTTGTTTCATCGTGTAGTGGGTGTGGCAACACACTGTACCAGAGCATGCTCCCCAACATGACTGAACTTGTGGTCTGTGGAGCTGTAACAGTTGAAAGAATAAAGAAGAGTGAGGAGGTTACTAGCAGTTGGACTGTCCAGGTGAATGTTCTGGATAACAATGAATACAAGTGGACTTCCATCATCTGGGATGGAGGAGAAAAGCATGTCCAGCTCATTGAAGCTTCTTTAGCAGAAGATCCGTGGGAATGTGCTGTAGGTTTTGCCATATTTTCTGGATGGATCCATATCTCAGACAATACCACAACCTGGAGAGCACATTGGGTGGCCAATGTTGGCATAAAGTCCACTTTATCACCTTCAGATCGACAGTTCCACAGGCCAAGAGGAAGGGAATCTCTGAAGGAGTGGCTTGAAGAAGCAGTTGAAGATTGTTATTATTACACCCTCTCCTGTTTACAGGACAAGAGAAACATCAGATATCAGTCACAGGAATGTCCTGTACACACATGTTAAGAAACAGAAGATTACAGAGAAACAGAGCATCTTGTTAAATAAGAGGACCGATTGCCTTGTTCAGTGTCTTTGCTTGATGGACTTGTGTAGGTTGACTTCTTCTAAGTGAGGTGATGTTAAAAATGGTGTCCTTCAGGGGTCAGTGCTGGAGTTGGTGCTCTTTATAATATACACTACATAAATAATCTGATAAGAATATAATAAGTTAAATTTCACAATCATACTATACTAGATGTAAGGGCAGATAATGGAAAGTCAGTTGAATTATTACAGAAGTACTTAAAATACAGGAGTGGGGGGATTTGTAGACAATGAAGTTTAATGTAAGTAAATGTGAAAAATGATATGTTGTAATTTGAATTGGCCTGTTTTTGTACATTGCTCACATGTGCAGTACTCCAGGATGTTCTGATATGTCCATCCTGTCTGAGTTTTGCTCTGGACTCTTTACATTGACATTGCCCTCAATATGCCCGCTGTTCTACTCTGTGGATCTTCTCATTTCTGATGCCTCCTTCATGTGAATGACTAAAGGCTTCCAAACAAACTGGGTACATGTCACTGGTCTGACCCTCATGTCCCATTATATGTCTATCACTAATTCATCAAATGTATACACATTTACAATTATAGAGCCCAGTTTTATAAAGTTCAAAACTTCATGTTTTAAAGAAAGTAAAGCTTCATCCAGGATGGCCCCCTCACTGCTGTGATTGACCCGTCTGTCTTTATTTATTTTATCACAGGAAAGAAGCTCTTAGAGAAGATTGACACCACAAACGAGCCACCTCTCTTTGACCTTCGTACTAAAGGTAACTCCTTTCTTTTACACATCTGTTCAGCAGTTCCTCCAGTCCTGTGCTCATCAGGTCTCCTAATTTATTCTCATTTTGACTTCTAGATCTCCATGAGACACACAGACAGGCTGTGTCTGAATCCACAAGAACTCTGGAAGCTCAGGCTTCTCCTGGAGATCCACACACCACAGCTGTGGGCTTTGAGACTCGATACACAGAGTTGGTGGCCATTAAACAGGACACAAGAAACTATAAGGAGACTGAACATAAACTTAAGAAAACTGGGAGGCTTCATGAAGAGCTCATGAAGAAAGGAGCAGAAGAGAAATGTGAAAGAATCTGCATTGACCAGCTGTTTAGGAAAAGTCCTGTAAGTGTAAATCCAGTCAACATCATAGTGGTCAGTGGGATGGCCGGAATAGGGAAGACCACCATGGTTCAGAAGATCATGTTTGACTGGGCCAGAGTCACTCAGTACCAGAGGTTTGTATTTGTGTTCCTATTTAAATTCAGAGAGCTTAACCTCTTAGACAATGAGAATGAGACACAAATGTCACTGACCAAACTGATTGAAAGGCACTATAAATATCTCAGTAATGATCAACTGAAAGACGTTCTGAAGAATCCTGAATCTCTCCTTTTTATATTTGATGGACTGGATGAGTACAAACACAAACTGAACTTCACAGGCAGTCAGCTCTGCTCAAACCCAGACGTTGAGGTGCCTGTCCACATCCTGGTCACCAGTCTGGTCAGTCGGACATTACTGAAGGGCTGTTCAGTCCTGATAACAAGCAGACCAACAGCCCTGGAAGCCATGGACATGGAAAAAGTCGATCAGTTTGTAAAGATCCTGGGGTTCTTCCCTGAACAAAGGCTGATGTACTGTAAGAAGTTCTTTGGTGACACTGCTCTGGCTGGTGAGGCTTTTCAGTATCTCAAGGAGAATACCATCCTGTTCTCCATGTGCTTCAGCCCCTCGTACTGCTGGATGATCTGCTCTGCACTGAAGAGACACTTCACGACAACTGAAAAAGCCAAAATTGAAGCTCTGCAAGTAGGTCAGTGGCTCTGTGAGGCTCAGAATAAGGAGTTAATTAGAGACACCATTGGAGAGGATTTGAAGATGAACTTTAGAAACAAGACTTTATCTGCTGTGGACTGTACTGTGCTGGCCGCTGTCATCAGCTGCTGTGGAGAACTTAAAGAACTTAACCTGTCATACACACCCCTGACCACCGAGTGCATCAAGATACTGGAGCCGGGGCTCAGCTGCTGCAGTAAAGTGTGGTGAGTGATGCGACTTTGACGAGTTTTATCTGTCAGTAATGGCACTTTGTGTCAGGGCACTGAGCTCCACTGTCATAGGACCTTCTAATAAGCCCCACCCACTCAACAGGAAGTGAGGTCAACCGCTAATGACACGATAATTATGCCATCTCATTCTCAATGATCCTTTACAACACGTCTGAACCATCCTGACCTCACGCTGTCGTATCTGTTTCAAACTCTTACAGTCATTAAAGCCCCCTTGTGCAGACAATGAGCCAGTACCACTGGTGTAGATCAGGAGAATAAAAAGATGGATGAAAATTCTCATATTGAGTCAGAGATGGGGATCCCATATTGTAAAGAAATCATTTTACTTACTGGTGAGTCGGCAACAGGTGTGCTTGAGTGCAGCATAGCTGTTGGCCGTCCTGGGGGGTTTATATGCGCGCGACCCACAGGGGTTTGATTTTAAATACATAGTTGCCCGGAGTGTGTTGCGGTGTGAACACACTGGCATCTACCTTGATAGGTGTATGAGGTAGACAGGTTGGCAGATTGGCTGGACAATCTTGCCGGTTATATTTAAAGAGTCACCGGCCAACAGGGTCATCAGTGGATCTAAAGGAGAGGTATGAGTAAGCACTGCTGAGCTATTTGGTGGAGCAGTTGTGATTTTGGTGGCTTTGAATATATTCTTTTGTATATAAAGTTATATATCTCCTAGTGATTATTTTTGGTGGAGGTATATATACTTATTTGGTGCTGGGATAATTATGATTTTGGATGTGGTGCAATTATTGTTTTTGTATGTACACACACTTGTTTTTGTGCATTTTTAAAGACAACCTTCATTATTGGAGTGTGTGTTTAGTCTTTTTAGGAGTGCACTGTTTTTGTAAATACACCATATTTTTCCTTTTGTTTGTTTTTATGTATTTCTGAAGAAGTGTCAGTGTTGAAGGCCTGTGTCTCAAAGCCCACCTGACACTACTGCATATTTGGTTGTACAGCACTTTTGTAAATAAACTTGCGCCATTCACCTTTGAATTTTTGTCTGTGCCTCATCTCTCCACTGATCCTGTTCGGTTCATGAACTATCAGATGTCCAAAGTGTAGGCTGGGGCCACTTCCAACTACACAGGATATCACACCAACCCTGCCATCTTTAGAGGGGCTTTGCCCTCCTGCTTCTTCAATACTTCAGATTTTATGTTGAACGTCAAGGCCGGACTGCTTTGTTTGTTTCCATCGCACTAAAGCACCTCATAGCATGCTGACACTCAGCCCACTTCAGTGCTTTTAGTACTAATCGGCCTGTTATCATTGTGTTTGTGATTTGAAGGAGTGGTTCACTTTGCTGATGATGTTTTTCAAATGTAGCACCTCTTTTTTAGCCATTCCTAATTTAACAACCCAGTGTATCACATGTATTGCCAAACTTGATAATAAATTCAAGTCAGGAATGTGGTTGACAATGCTGACCCCACACTTCCCTTCCACAAACTCCAGAAACTGCATGATGCTCTCGATACTGTACCTCCATTTAAACACAAGTGAGATGGACGGTCAGCCATGACTGATGGGTCAGACTCATCAGAGTCGTTCCTCTCATCCTCCTCTTCCTCTCTCACGCTACTTTTACATTTGGTGCAGTCTGTGCTCTGCTGACCTGTGGCAATGGTAGCCAAACTCTTTGCCTTGTTACTCTTTTTTTTGCTAGTCCACTTGCTAGTAGCTTTGTCTTTTATTTTCTTTACTTGGCCCTTTTCACTATATTGTCCTTATGTGAGCATCTCTTGTTGACAATCTGTCCCTTCAGGTGTTCTCTCAGTCAGTGGCTGCTCACCAAGGCTCTCCTCAACTTTTACATTTGTTTTGGAAGAGACACAGCAGTGCCATCTTTAGGACTTTAGTGCCACTTTAACGACTGACACCTCCTCCTCTTCAGTGCTCACCTCCACATTTTTACTAACACTGTCTTCAGACATTCTACCATCTTCAGCTGGTGCACTCTCTTCTGTGTTAGTGCTCCGACTCGTTTCTAAATGTGTGCATTATATTTTGATGGTCAATGATTTTGTCTCCGTTCATGTTGGTGATTGCTGGGATTGCATTGAAAACTTCTTGCTTGTGAATTGATTGAGCTAAGATCTTATTAGCTTTCTCTCCATGTTCATAGTAATGATGTCTTGATTTAAAGATGAGTTGTTCAGTTTATTTAGTTGTTAAGGGGCTGAGTTCTGAATGCAGAGCCTTATGAAGAGCTTCACCTGGACACCTGGCATATTCTTGATCTATTCTAGTAATTTCGCTGATTAGCTTTAATACCTTCTTGGTTTCCAATTTACTTTTGTGGGAAAGACATCCTCCGAGGATGTATTTGTCTCTAAAAAAGATCAATTTTTTGGATATAAATTCTGTGCAGTTCTCGTCTGCTAATAAAAGTGGGTTAAGATGCCAGCTGGGAAATGAATATGTGGGGCATAGTGATTTTAACTCCAAGATCAGAGGCACATGGTCAGAAATAACAATAGCATCGTACTTACAAAATTAAATCGTAGGCAAGAAATTGTTATCTACAAAGAAATAATCAATTCTTAAGTTGAAATGATGCACTGGTGAGTAGAAGAAATATGCTCTTGAGTTTGGGTTTAGAAATCTCCAGGGGTCTGAAAAGTTGTGGTCAGTTACCAACTGTGTAATTGTCTTTGCAGTGTTAGATGTCATCATCCCTGTGGCAGGAGACCTATCTAGGTCTGGATTTAAAGCACAATTAAAGTCCCCAGCCATTATAATTTTATGAGTGTTCATATTGGGAATGGATGCAAATACATTTTGGATGAAGTCCCTATTGGGTGTATAGATATTTAACAAATTCACTTTACAGTTAAATAAATTTCCCATGATGATCACATCTCCCCTTAAGATCAGATACTACATCTGATACTACAAATGAGACTGTTCTGTGTATAAGAATTCACACACCTCTAGTTTTCTTTGTAAAGCTGAAATGGAATATTTGGCTAGTCCAGCTTCTGTGCAGCCGAAACTGATCCTTGCTTAATAAGTGGGTGTCCTGTAAATACTATAGACCTGTTAGGTGAGAGAATACTTTCTTTCTTTTTAATTTATGATTGATACCTTTAACATTCCAACTCACAAAGTTAACTGTTTGGTATTAGAGATATTGCTTCTGAACTTTTGTTGTCATTTTATAGTCTTAATTTAAAATAAGATGGCTTTGACCTTAATTTCCAGTTTTTCCAGGAGTTATTACCATAAAGCCTATTGTTATGCTGGTACTTATAACGATTAAAAGGATTGATTAGAGATAGCTTGCTCTCTTTCTCAAACCCCCCCAGTCCCCTGGCTCCCCCATTTTGCCTCCCCACGTGAGGCTGGACCCCACTTCATAAAGTCCCAGTCCTCTGACATGCCTAGAGACAGAGCAGGTCCAAAACAAAACAAGTCCCCCAGCAGCAGCGTATAAGGATCAAAATAGAGATATAGATTGATAATACAGTCCAAATACTATAAGCATAAAATATAATCTTGAACAGTCTTGAGAGAGTAACTCGGGTAATGATGTTAACACTAGAATTACCAGAGCCTACAATAAAACTCGTAGATCTGTCCCACCTTAAATCGCTTCTTAAATCCATCCACACCACTCCCAGCGTCTTTTGCCCTGTTAATGTGCAGATTAAGAGCAGCAAGCAGCCGGCTATTCCATCCCCCACCGTGGCAGAACATGCACAAACTTCTCCCAGCTCATGCCTTGATTGATTATCTGGGAATGAAGTGGAGTTTTAGAGTGGAAATAATAGATCATTTTTGGAGCAGACGCATTTCATGTGAGTTCCATTTCTACAGTAATCTGTGTAAACACAATGTTAAAACAGAAACCTTTTCATATTTTAGTAATAAATGTTATAAAATGTAGGCATAAACTATAGAATA
>JANRMT010028174.1:16048050-16072569 GCA_026402145.1 Polypterus bichir lapradei
AGTGCATGCTCGAGGGCAGCTGAGCAGTGAGCCTGGGTGTTTGGCTGGCACCCAAGGAGCAGTCAACTGTGTTCGCTAACACTGAGCATTTTATGAAGAGCGGGAGTGACTGGAAGAACGATGGCTCGCCGCGTAAGGCCAAGAAGGCAGTCGGGACTTGGGACGTGAAAGCCCCAGCGTGAGCGCCCTGGTCACTGGGGAGCCTAAGTCGTGGTTTAGTGAAGCCCATCAGAGCCAGGGATCGGTGAGGCGAACAAACCAGCAGAAGAAGGTAGAATGAAGGTCAGCTGCAGGTAGGGTGGCTCCCCTGGTGCACAGCCTAGACAGGAGAAGCAGGGGAGTCACCAGTAGAAGAAATGCACCGGCTGATTTGTTTAAAGGAACAGCTTCCAGCTGTCCCGTTGTTTTTAAAAGTTTTTTTCTAATGGATTTTAACCTCCACGATATCACCTCTGTTTTAATGGATTATTTATTTAAGGATTGAGAAGCACTCCACTTTATTTTGGACACTGACTTGTTTTGTTTGTTGGTTTTAAATAAAAGCATTTTGCACTTGGCACTTTTTGCACCTTTTTGCACCATCCCCTTGTTTCATTGTTTGTGCCTCATTGCCTAGCTCATCGGTGACATTACCAACAGTGTCGGGTTCCAGAGCTCCCAGAAACAAGACGAGAGGATGAAGCGGAACCCACATCGTCACACATGGACACAACCAAACATGTCAAAGGCGGTCTTTAGCTGGCTGTTTAACTTGCTACTTAGAGTTCTGATGTAGCTTAGTGCAGATGAACAGTTTTATGACACCAAGCCTTTAAGGATGACGTCCAATGCCATGTACAGTTCTATGTCATCTTTTTGGGGTTAGAACAGAGAACTCTCCCTGTGATGGAAGGCACTCTTGGTCTCTACTACATGGTTCTTGTCTCATCTGGTTGAACTGTGCCAATACCCACCCTCCCCACTGTGGCAGCACAGCCTATCAGGGGTGGTGTTTGGCAGCTTATGTGCACAGTAAGTAAGTCTACACCATCAAAGCTTCAGGACAACACTGTTTGCTGTCATTTTTCACACAAGTCCATCTGGGGATTTTGAGAGCCCTCAGCGGAGGTACCTGAATCTGTCTTAAAGGTTAAGAAAGAGGCCTCTAGCTGGACAGTCCAAATCACAGCCAGTCTGTGCCCACTGTCTCATCACTTCAGCGAAGGGTGTAGCCATCCCCAAGCTTTGAGGCATGAACCTCCGATAAGACCCCACCAGACCCTGGGACCTCATTTTCACTCACAGTTTCTTTTGTCCTTTTTCTCTTTCTCTTATTTAATTAACTTCTCTTTATTAGTTGATTTTCTTAATTGTTTCCTGAGATGTGATTCTAAGACGCTGAGGTACACGAACGAGGTAATAATCGTTCTGAGCTCAGGTGCCTTCAGTAGTTCCAGCTCAGTACCTTCTTGCTGTATGTGAAGCAGTGCTGTATCTAAGTGGAGATGAGTTCTAGAGTCCTTCAAGGTGCATCAGCTGACCATACGCATTATTAATTCTTCAATCTGTTTCAGTGTTTTCTGTCTTTTAAGGTCGTATTTTAACAACAGTGTGGGGTATTTCAGGTAAATGTGCCCTGCTATGGTGCCGTCACACTGCCTGTGAGGTCTTTCAATTCTGATTGTTTCTCTGTATGACGTAAGCAGCATCATCTTTGAAGAGGTCTGCACAGTGAAAGATCAGGGCCTGCATTTAGATGAGGAAGTTGTCATTGTTTTGTTCAGCTGCTTCTGTTCTTTAATATTATTTTCCTAAAATCTGAAATGGAAAGAGGACAGAACTGTAGAATTGTCGATTTTACCTGCTGAGACCTTTCTGGTAATAATTCAGTTTAGGTATTTCCAAAATGTGTCTACTACTCATTTACTATTATGTGACAAGACCACAAGAAACACTTCTTTGGGTCTTCATAACACTTACTAAGCATCAGTGAAACATTTATTCATCTCTGCAATATGGCCTGCTAACAGAACTTCACTTTGGTGGTCTGAGGTGGTTTACCACAGACGTGTTTAAGACCTGTGAATCCTTCATATTCATAATCGATGTGACCACCATGACGATACGCCACACTGCACACAGGTGAATGACCGCCGGACTGATGCTTTGTGAATGTCAGTAAGAACAGAAGAAGCCTTTGTGAAGGTCTTGTGACTTAACAGGATTCAAGTAATGGAGACGTTTCTGCAGTGTGTTTGTAATTGTGGACTTAAGTGGCAGTGAGATAAAAAAAACTTAACCAACGTAGCCAAATTTCTGAGAGATGACAGGAAGAAAAAAAAATTAACAAACAAACAAACAAACAAACAAACAAAGATATCAATGAGTGGATGGGTTTATAGCTCAGTAAGAGTTTACCAAATTTAAATCAGAAGTGAATTATGCCAGGAGTGAGTTCAAGGGGAATTCATCTAGTTATAGGTTCAAGTTCAAAGTCGCGACGAGGCTGACAATTAACTCAGAGCCTTTGAAATTTAAAATTCACTTGGTTTGGTAAGGAATAAACAAACACTGATATGGAGGTGGGCAACAGGCAGCAAACGGGGTAAGTAATATCTGAACTGCCCAGAGCCAAAAAGCTTGAAGTGCAGCGTTCATTGCATTCAAATGATGAAGCAGCACTTAGGAGAAGAAGTGAAGAAAGGAGAAAAAAAAAGATTAGGGATTTGTCAGACTTCCAGAAGACTTGTCTGTAGATCAACACAGCTGAGAAACTTCATTATCAGGGCCTCGAGGGTGAAGAACATTCATTAGGAGTTGATATTCTATTGGATCTTTGAACTGGTGGAGTGAATATTTGAATACCTGGACATCATTTTTTATCATATTGGGTTGCCTTTCTCTGCATTTACATTAATGCCTGTCACTGTATATGAATAACATTTGTTCAGTTTCTAACTCTCGTTATTTTGGAAGTATAAGAAGTAACTTCTCCCTTCATTTTCTGACATGTACTGTCATGATGGGTCACTCTGATCATCAATGTGCCAGATTTGATTATAATCTTCTTCTATGTCCATATTTATCAAGCATCTCAGAATTACAATCAGGTGTTGCACTAAACATCTGACTAGGATAAGAGTTTGTCCTACTACAGAGTAGGACATGAGAAGTAGTTATGAGGAGTGTTACACTCACTCCCAGCTAGGTGTAAAAGTTCATGTTCAAGGATGAGTGACATCACGATCAGCCACAAACTCATAAAGGCATTTTGTAATTTCATTATGACTTTCTGTAGTTTTCTAATGCTAATGCTATGGCTTAATAATAATAATAATAATAATAATAATAATAATAATAATAATAATAATAATAATAATAATAATAATAATAAAATTATAATAATAATAATATAAAATTAAGAAGACGCAAACATACTAAGGTGGGATGCTGTGCTCAGCTGCACTTAATTTTTCCAACTTTGCGATAACATAAAGAATAATACAGCAACAAAATGGAAAGGCTGAGACACATAGACACACTCGTGTGTGCACTGATTAGGAGTAAAGCTCGATAACTTGCACATATATTAAACATTCAGTGATCCACAGCCGTACTTTCAGAAGAATCACCTTCCTGCTGTTATGGCCATGGCATACGCCTCGTAAACTATCAGTTACTGAACGCAGCCATGGCTGTATGTTACGCTGTTTCTAAAGTCACATTCACTCTTCCAGTGTCCCTGATCACCTTCCAGAGTTGTGTGCCGTGCCTCTCTCCATGATCCCCCCATTTTCTTCTGTATGGTTCTATTTATCACATGATCCAAGAGTCTTCGCCTGTCTCTTTAAACCTTTCAGGAATGTTAAGGGGTTCATGAAGTGCACATTTCAGTGTACCTGCGTGACATTTCACAGTCAATCACCCACTCAGCATCGCTTGTCTTCAGGGTCGTATGCTGGCTACTATAATACAGTTTGCCCCTGTGACCACCTGTTTGTTCATACAGTGATATCACTTGTGATTCACATATGGGTGGCTCATCAACATTTGGAACAATGATCTTGATTTGTGTGCCGGTTTGCGCTATTTCAGCTTGATTTAACATTACCTCTTATGTTATAAGCCTGTGGAACCCCGTACCCTTGAACCTGTAGCACCACAGCCACCCAGGAGGGCTGCCCTTTAGTGTCCAGGGGAGGTATAATGCCACACAAATGCTCTCTCCCCTGTTCCATCCATCCAGGTGGTGTCCTGGCTGGGTAATGGCTGAGATTGCCTGTCACACTGCCCCTCCTTCAGCGGAGACTTGTGGGGTGAAGTGTCCTGTCCCGTGATGGCTGTTGTTCCACCAGATAGAAAGTCTATTTTATCTGGACCACAGTTCCGTCCTGTTAAACAAAGACAACAAAGTGATGGGGAGGAGCTGTGCTGACGCCCTCTCCAGGGTTCTCATGAATAAACTGTGTTTCTCATGAATAAAATGTTGCGTACGCCCATTTCCACGCTCACATCGCGATGTATAAAAACTAAACTTGGTGTAATGCCACGCACATTTTCACGCCAGCTCAATCCCTGGCACACGCAAGTTCTCCACTTGGTTTTGCAGACTGGCGGCACCCAGCGTCAAAGCAGTGCTTTTGTTCCAGTGTGGTTTCCCTTTCTTTTTTAGATCCACATCCCTGACACGGCTTTATCAAATGCACTGAAATTAACGGCATATTGTTTATTAGTTTAAGGCATCTGATTGTAATTAACCCGTAACAATATAATGGTCCACAGAACGGACAAACTATTCTAAATACCATAGCTGCTTTAGCGTTGTCACTCTCACTGCACCTTCCTCTTCTTCTTTCAGCTGCTCCCGTTAGGGGTTGCCACTCCCGGATCATCTTTTTCCATATTAAACTCACTGCACCACTCGGAGTATATCACTGTATCTTAGTGTGGAATCACAGATCTACAGTAGCTGATCGGAAAGAGAATTATCAGTACACAGCATCAAGCACACGCTGCCTCAGCCATGCTGTTTCTGAACTGCTTTCATCCGACAAACATTTCAAAGCCTTTCCTGTTGGGACCTCGCGGTTCACAAACAGTTTCATCCCAAGAACTCTAAATGCACTCAATCAGTCCATCAAGTGCTCCTTGTAGAACTGTTTGTACTTATTAGTACAATCACCTCACTGTAAACCTGCGATACAGTTATAATATTGTACAACCTGAGCCACTTTATAAAGCGCATATTTACATATGATGACAATATCATTTTTAAGATGAAATGCAGCAAAATATGTTTGTTAAATTATACAGATAAAATGTATAATTGTGAGGAGCTGGTGCCCTGTTCACATATTGTTCCTGCCTCTCGCTGTATTCTTGCTGGGCTGGCGCGACACTGGAAGGATAGATGGAGAGAATAATTAAACATGTACTACGAAGATATTTCAATGTTCCTTTAAAGTTTTGAAGAATCTGCGTTCTCAGCTTTCAGAAGGATTAACGTCTATTACAGAGTGTGGCAATTGGTTACTAGGAGAAAGAAAAGGAATGACAGGAATTAGGGGTTAGTACGTTTGAAAGAGACAGTAGTGCTATAATAAAGTATTTCATTGAGGGTTGCGCACAGCGCAGCAAACATCTTGTGGGAGGCAGGAACAATCACTGGACGGGGTGTCAGCTTGTCACTATCACTGTGCCACCGTGTTCCCATGTTTAATAACATGCTTTAACTCCTATCATCATGAAAATGATATCAAGTATACATCTCAGTATTTAAATTATTCACAGAACTGTAATATCATGAATGTAATGGATTCTGTGTTCTGTTGGAGGAAGAGAATGCCTGGAAGCACATAGTGATTCACACACTTAGAACACATAGAAGATCAAATACAAAACAAAGCATTTAACATGCTACTTTATTTACGATGACATTTGAGAAACTAGTAAATAAAACGATTTTAAGATGAAGTTTATGACGTTCTACTTTAATGACAAAATAAACTGCGTGATTAAAGTGGACATTTCAAGATTGAAGTTGACATTTCGTGCTTTTTTTCCCACTGTGTGCCTTTTTTTTTTCTCTGTACCCTAATAAGTTTACATATGACACTCAGAGGGTGGGCTACGACTCGCCTTTTCATGGCGACTTTGATATCTGACCACTTCTTTTTTATTTTGGCAGTGTGCGACTTTGTGAACTTGAGCTTTTGAGTTTCTCCAACACTCTATGTCACTCGATCAGCTTTGTAGCTGCCAATGTGTAAGGCGAAGTCAGGCACGGGTAAGACGCGTGTCAAACAAATCTCAAAGTCCAAAAGTTCGTTTAAAAATATTTAGTGAAAGTTAAAATCAAATAATCCACACAAGAATAAAAAGAAAAATAGTTACACACATAGAATAAAGGCAAAAAAAAGGAAAAAAATGTATCTTCTATAGACTTAGTTTTTCTTAAGAAGCTTTGGTTATTTCTGTACTTAAAAGTTCTTAATTTCTTCTTCTGTATGCCTTAAACATACGGTTCAACACTTAAATCTTTTATTTTAAGAGTTACTTCACACTCAAAAGGCCCGTAGACCGTTGGTACATTGACATGTACCGAGGCACGTTCACGTGCGCAAGCACGAACGTGAGCACAAACAAGGACACGGTTAAAAAACCGTATGCCTCTATACCTTTCACAAGGCAAGGCTAGACTCTAACTAAAGAACATTGTTTACTCAAAAACTGTTAAGAAATGACAGGAAAATACCAACTCAATTCTATTCACGGGGGTTATAGGAACCTCCCATATTTTATGCATTATCATCTAATAAATATTCATATATTTTATAGAACTAGGAAAATGGCTCTTACAAGCTTCCTTTTGTTTTTTACACCACTGTTTAAACCAACAAATAGTATGTTTTTCCTTTGCCTCCACTTGTTATTTGCTGAAACCTCTCTATTTTCCCCTGTGCTTTTGCCATTGCCTTTTCACAGAATGCTGAGCTGTAGGGCTATTTATATTGATTTGCATATTCAAAGAGGCGTAATTCTGGGAAGAGTTGGGGTGGGACAGCAGGCGTGTTCACACTGACTGGGATTTATGGAGCAGAAGAACATGGAAGTTGACGAACGCACAGATTTATGCATCTGGATTTTTTTGTGCGTACGAACTTTTCCACTTTTGCCCTTACGCCATATTTTAGTGTGAATTCTACGCACAGCGTTATGCCTGAGGCCACAGATCTTTTTGCACCCCCCCCCCCCCCCCTTTATAGTTAAGCTGCCAATATGCAAGGGCTGCATGGTGAAAGCATAAAGTGGAAAAAACAACAAAATAAATAAAAAAAACTGGCAATGTAAAACTAAATGAAGGAGCCATTATTTCTGATAGATAGCCTTGTGCATGTTGCTCATGACATTTTTCAGCCTGGTGGTCTCTTTCTAGTCCATTTCTAAATGAACTGCCTTTCTCTTGACTCTTTAGGCTGACACCAGAAACAGGCCAAGATCAGGATGGTGGTCTTCTACATTTACTTCTCTTTTACCATCAGTAAATTGTAAAACCTTTCTGATTCTGGCAGTGCTGTACTTGCTCCAGAGCTGGTCGTGTGTGGAGGTCCTGCTCCTCGCTGAGCCATCTATGTCACTGTCCCCTCCATCACTGTCACCCAAATCACTCGATACGTCTCTCTCTGGCATCTAAAATGGTTGTTGCCTCCCCCAGACCTCTCGCCAGACACCAAACGTTTCTTTTTTTTGAGCCTTGATTGCTTGACTTTTCGTTTTTTAGAAGCATCTTTAAAAGACTGATTAAACACGCACACACCTGCACTCCCACTCTGCGCACACACGCTCTCTCCACATTCACACTGGCTTTTCTCACTCAAGTGTCCCTCCACGGTCCACTTCATGGCACTCCCTATTGGGGTCTGTCACCAGAAGTCAATACTTCATTCATTTTCGTTGTCAGAGACTCATTTGCAGTGGAGACGACTAGCACCGCTTGCTCTGAGCACACATTCTTAGTCTTCTCCCTGCTGTCATTTACTTCAAATGTACAATTTACTCTTTCTAAATAGCTTTTCACAGGCGTACCTGTTGCACTAATAAAGGGCACAGACTCGGACAAACACTCATCCTCAGCTGGTGTGACTTCATTCAGTTCAGTCAGGCTCTGCTGTGCTGGGGGGCTGATCACTCGCAGCACCCACTTCTGCAGAAGCCTCGTCCAAACAACCTCACAATCATCCATACATTCAATTTCCAGTTCCCTTTCTGACTCCGTCTTTTCATTCCTGGTGTTTACCTCAGCTGATTTCTCCATTGAAGGAGCAAAGCTACCTGGTAACCCAACCATTTCCACCTGACACTCTGACGTCTCATGTCCAGGTCTGCCACAGTTAAACCACTTCATTGTTTCAGAGGTCACAAAACCACGTAGTTACTACCATCAATTCAAAATCGAAGTGCTACGTTTATATCATCGTTCATAAAATCACGTACACTTGCCTCTGAAAAGAAACAACGTGCTTTATTTCTTACATTCTGCATCCTAAAGGAATCATAATAATACTCGACAGAACTTCTCCTAGCAATTTAGTTCCCCTAACAAAATTTTAGGAAAAGGAGGGAAGTTTTAAATTATGTTTTTTGCCAGAGCTGATAAGGGCAAAACTGTGACTAAAGCACCACAAATCACTATTACTTCAACAAGTTTGTTAGCTAGTGCCTCCTCATTCACAAAAACCACTACATATTTATTCATTCTAGAGACATAATGTACGTTTCTGTAACCAGTCACTTTCTCTGCCTCCACCACACACACTTCAGCAGATCCCTGTGGGCCCACCAAAAGCTTAACTCCATTTCAGCGCGGAAGACTCTCAAACTGTTCAGGCAAGCCCGGCGGTACTGTTTTAGAAGCAGCCTTGGAGAAAGATGTTAAAGCTGAGTCTTATTGATAATCAACAGTGAACAATAACTACACAGTGACAATACTAATAAAGAAAAGAAGATAAAAGGCAAACTGACAGATGGGCATCCGCTTCAGCTTTACTCACATCACCACTCGGACTCGCCCACTACAGACCACAGTAATCGAGAGAGAGAGAGATAAGGCACTGTATAACAGATGTGAAAGGCATTGCATAATGTGTAGACAAACACACATGAAAGGTTCTATATAACAGGTAGATAGAGTTAAAGGCACTATATAATAGATGTGAAGGGCACTATATAATAGATATTATTTTTAAATAAACTTTATTTTGCACAATAATAGAAAACACAAAATTATCAGTATTATATAGTTAATAAATAACAATTTCACAAAAAAGTTAATAATTCTATTACTCCATCACTACTCCCCGAGTACATGCCACCTACACCACACAAATTCACATAATTGATAAATAAAGTTACATTTTTTAACAAAGAATCAACTCCAATCAGTTTACTTCACAACTACGCCCCAGTACATGCCCCTTACTCCACACATTATAATTCAAATATTTATTATAAAAACAACACCGTATCATCACTGCCACTCCCCAGAATGTCTCCTCTTCTGCGCATTCAAACCTCCAAAGTTTAAATGTTGAGAATGACGTTGAAGGAAGTTACCACCCAGTCACCAACTTGCACCACAGTGCCCCCCAAGCTCCCATAAATCACAGAAGGTCTCCATGTCTCCAATAAGGTTTTGGTTAATGAACTCCAGTTTCACTCTGCACGTCACCAATACTTTGAACATCAGGAGCACGTTGGTTGTCATTGAGTTTTTCCTCCTTTGTTTCTTCGTGTTTTAAAAATTGAGAGGTTTGCTTGGCCAAGAAGTGAAGGTCCAAGCACTCACATTCTTCTCTGTTTCAGACTATAATTGATCTCAAAAATAAATCAGGAGTTGACAAAGAGACAGCCCTGTCCCATCAAAGAGTCCTCAGAAATGTGAAGAGAGGTTTGAATCTGTTGCAGTGTATAAAAAGGTGACAAACAGTTTATCTCTGCTGACAAAGGGACAACAGTCAGGAGTTCCAGGAGAAACAATCCTCCATTGCTGGTTGCCAAGTCTCTTCTGCAGAGATCGCTTGTAAAATGCTCACCACGCTGGAGATCTGATTACTTCAACATGCAATTTTTGGTAAATCTCTGAGGAATCTGTACAAGGCCCATTTAACACACAACTGGTTCCCATTGCACCAAACTCTTTGCTTACTAAATTACCAATCTAAGAATCGAGCTCGGCCGATCAGTGCAATCTGTTTTATTTGGTTTGATTTGAATGATGAGCTCTGTGATCTCTGAGTCAAAGATTTGATTGTCAGGAGAGATGTACTCACATAGTGACCCTGCGCCTAAGTTGACTAAGGCCTCTTTAAACTGGCACAGAAATTGGTTGGTGAGCCATTCAGACCTCATGCCCAGGACTGATGTGAAGTGCACTGTAGTGGACTACATGTCCGTTTGGCTGTCTATAACGGAACAAATCTTTGTGATTCCTTATTTTTTATCATTTGAAGGACTGAGATTTAATGATGAGAGCACAGCAGAGGAGATTTCGGTATGTTGTTTTAAATCAGAAAACAATGAAGATTACCAAAAACAAGATGAGTTCTTATAAATTTACTTTGCCAGGTATAAAACATGGACTGATAAAACGACGATCAAGTCAGTTTAGATAGGTCTAATAGGAGTATCTGTTCATCACATCTCAGACTGTTCACTTTTTGTAAGAGTGTGTGATACATGGCTGGCAGCTTATCCCGGCCAATACCCCCACGCCACTAGATGGAGTCCTCCCTGCAACATGGAGGTGCCCCGAATTCCAGCAGGGCATCAAGGACAATGGAGTTTTACTGCACAGCCCTGCTGGATACCGTGGGGGACGTTACAGGGAGTCACAATGGTTTTTATTATAGCCCGGAAGTACTCCCTAATCACGGAGACAGAAGGAATGAAGTACTTTTGGGCTGAAGAAAAAGAAGAGTTCATCTGGCCTGGAAGTGAAGGACAGAAGCACTTCTGGGTCAAGGACTATGGAAAGGACTGTGGGAAACCCAGCAGACTGAGCCGGAGTTGGGAGAAAGTGCGACAGAGCTGCTGGGTGGAGTTGAGTATTGTTTATTGATTAGTGTTTGTGATTATTGATTTATTGAGTATTGTGGAGTGGAGGGTGCTTTGTGCACAGTATTATTATAATACATTCATCTTTGGACTTTTACGTGGTGTCTCAACGTGCTGTCTGAGGGTTCAAGGGGTCAACAGCGCCCTCCATCTGCCACAAGTGTAAAAGCCAGATGTCTTCTGGGCCTTTGAACAACCTCTGCAGTGTTTGGTGCCTGAAAGCCTCCATTTTACTCCTGATGCTCTCCATCTGCCACTGGTAGGTGCAGCACACCTCTCTGGACGCAGTGCAAACTGTCTCAAAGAAAGTTTAGGATGATCGTCTGCATGGATTTAATCAGTGCTACGGGTGGCTCACCTGCGTTTGTGCTGAAACATGGAGGCAATCAGGTGAACCACTTCCAATGGTTCAGCCGAGCTTCAATCTTCTCTGTCCACCCCACCCAATTGTCTTCAGCGGTGCCTTCCTCACCCAACTACACCCTCAGGTACCTAAAGACGTTCTTGTTCCATTGGAGGGTCTCAGGAATTGCTGGAGGAGGTGTGAGTCACCAGTCACCTACCAAGAAAGCATTGCTTTTTAACCAATTTAACTTTTGCTGATGTCATTCTCTGAAAAACGATTAAGTAGCCGACTAAAGTGTCCACCTCATAAGAAGAGGACACAAACACAGTCGCATCATCCACATAGTAACAACCTTAAAACGTGTACTGCAGATGAAAGATGACGTCTAACCTGCTCAAGACAGGCTCATTGGGTAAATAGTAGAGCATCCCTGAGAGGGAGCAGCCCTGGCAAATACCCCTGGTGACGGAGAAGGGAGATCTCAGGGCTCCGTTAATTTTGAAGATGCCAAATACATCTTTATAAAGTATTTCATTATATTTAGCGAAAGAGTGCCCAAACCCAAAAGCCTCCAGGACTTTAAAAAGATATTTCTGATCCACAGTTCTGTCTTGAATCCAAGAAGCTTTGAAGTTACAATTAGGTCTTGTATTAGATATACGAGGGGGGACCCCAAAAAACATTTTATTTAAAATGTTTCAAAAAATGTACTAGTCTCCTTCAAAGTACCCCCATTGGAAGACACACACTTGTCCAATATCCTTTTCCACTGATCAAAACATTTTTGGAAGTCTTCAACTGGAATGCTATTTAGTGCTGTTGTCGAAGTACTGATCACGTCCTCCACACTGTTAATTCGGTGCCCTTTCAAGTCCGTCTTCATTCTGGGGAACAAGAAAAAGTCACAGGGGGCCAAATCCGGTAAAAAGGGGTGTGGGGCACGAGTGTCATATCCTGACTGGTCAAAAACTGGCAAATTCACAACGCTGTGTATGCCGGGGCATTGTCATGGTGAAGGAGCCATTAGTCTGACTGCCACAATTCCTGCCATCTTAAGACCCCCAGATAGTTGACCGTCTGACCCTTTGGAACGAATTCCTTGTGCACAATGCCTCTAATGTCAAAGAAATGTCATCTTATATATCTGCTTTTTATCTGCGCCCATGCACAGTTGACACAGAGGCAGATTAAGTACAGGGGCTCACACAGAATGGCCAGGCAAGCAGATGGATTGGGACAAATGGACAGCATGCAGTCAGACTGTGAGATGCTGTAACTGTGTTCTATTTCTTAAGTCAGCATGGAATTGTATCCTCGTTTTAAGCATCGTTGCCTTGTTTGGAATTCATCTGAAGGGGGCCCTGAACGTGAAGAAAGAGTATAAAGCCTTGACACATTGCCCGGCACACCTATGAAGCCAATAAATGGATGGGAGATACTGCCACCTGCTCCTGAAAATGCCTTCTACCACACTGATGACACTGACAGACTCCATGCCTCGGGCACCCACTCCTGGACTGGGTCTTGTCACTGGCTTCATTCGTCTTTGTATCATGTGCAGTGTAAGCCAACATTAAACAAAGCTAAGTTATTTCTCCTACGTGATTTCTTACCACCGTATCACTAGGGAGGGGTATCGCCTTTTATGTTATACTAGCCATCCCCTGCGGCTCTGCCTGCATAGTAGTGAAACAGGACAAACTTTAAAAATCAATAAACAAACCAGTATGTCTAGCTAAGTGGAGGCAAGGTCTGTGCCAAAATGTGGTAAGATATAGAGCAATTCGAACGGAGGAGGGCCCTGCTTGGCTCCACACTCCTGACGTCATGCATTCCCTGCAGCCTCTGTCTCGGATTCACACAAATAAATCACTCCTGCAAGAGAACTATGATACTTAGCGCAATGAGAGAAGTCGCAAAATCAACCGGAATGGTCAAGCAAAAAAAGACATTTAGATAGTTTCAGGTAATGTAACATGCTGCAATTACAAAAGAACTCATTTCCTGGGAGCTAGCGCCCCCTGCAGGACACAACTGGCATCACAAACAGGATTGTGGCTAAATTACTAATTGGATCATATTTATAATTTATCACTTACTTAAAAAATATGCTTCTTATAATGTCGACACGGAAGGAACTGGCAAGATACTTTAGATACCGAGATATTTGTGCGCATAGTCGTGGACGTCCGTGGCCCAGTTATTTAATAGATATATTGCTTCAATAGCCTGGCCCAAACTGGAAAGAGACATCAGCCCCCTGAAAGTGCAAGAGGCGGTCTTAGAACTTGGTTTAGAATACCAGGGCAAGAAGGAACTGCCGAAGAACTTCTGTTAACACTAGAATTACCAAAGCTTACGAAAAACATGTAAATCCGCCCCACCTTAAATCCCTTCGCACCTCTCCATTCAGCGTCTTTTCTCTTGTAAATGTGTCGATAAGCCCAAGCAGCAAGCAGCCTGCTATTCCAACCTCCCACCACCGCAGAAACAGCAAAAAACTCTCCCAAGTCTTGTTTATCAGGGAATCAGGTACCTAGCGCTGTATAGGCTAAAAAATATATTGTTATTTGAAACACATGCATTTCACGTGATTTAAGCTGATTTTAAGGTGGGCTGGGTTTACAAGTTTTTTCGTAAGCTTTGGTAATTCTAGTGTTAACCACGTTAAATGAGTTGGACCTAAAAGTCCAAAGCAAAGCTATAGAATGTGGGGAACTTAAACAGGAAAGAGAAAGAAAATCATCCCTCAAGGGATGCATGGAAAATTCCATGTCCCGTGTGGACGAGTGGAAGAATAAATGCATTGTTTTAGCAGTACGCTTAGTGCAAGTTAAAATATGGGGAAAAACCTCCTTGTTTCCTCTTTAAAACTACAAGCCATAATGTAAGGTTTTTTGAATCCAGAAATAGTGGATGGAGACGTATATAACTTGGATAGTGAAGATAATGTGTGGGGGGGAAAAGACAAAACTGAGCCAGACACGATAGATTATAAAAATAACAGTTTTGAAATTATAGATGCGAGATCGGTTGTCCAGAATAAAGCGAAAGGGCACCCGGGTGAACAGCACAGATTTGACACAAATCATACAAGATTTTACTCAAGCCAAGTTCATGGAAATTGGCAAACAGTATAGGCAAAAGCCAGGCGAGAGCCTGATTCAGTGAATATTGCACATGTGGGATTAAGGTGATGATAGTCGTCAGTTAACAAATGAAGAATTGAAACATTTAGGCTCTACTGCTACAAACCACCTTTGCTAAAATACCAAAGACACTACAAGGGCTAAATAATCCAGCGACTGCAGCTGTAAATGCTGAAAGACATACATGGCCGGACACAAGAGACATGGAGGATGTTAACCAGCTTCGAGAAATGGGCGTACAATCGGCTATTTATAAAGCTGCACAAGGAGCCGCGTTTGTCTGCCCTGATATTGAAGCATTCACTGCTGGCATGTGTAACCAACTAATAAAAAATGCACCCCATCATTTAAAAGGGGCTCTATTATCTATGCTTGCTGGAATTAATCAACAGACGGTATGGGATGTAGCAGCACTGACAGGTCAGTTAGATGAACTGGGAGCTACTGTATCAGCACCTACTGGGTAAAGACCAGTCAGAGGCACAGAAGGAAGTGAAAAAATAAAAATAAGTCGTGCAAGGATAATTCATGATCTGCTACAAGGAGGAATAGACAGAAATGACATAAGCGGTAAACCAATTGCAGAACTTTTCAAAGATGGCAAACTCTGAAAAGCCTCAACATGAAGAGTTCTGAGCTACACCAGCAGCACCGCCCAGTGAGGAAGAAAACACACACTGAGAACAAAAGCCGAGACGATATTTTAATTTTGGGAAAGAGTGGCGCACTCCACTGAGAGAGGATGGCAGGTCTCCTGTGGGTGGGGATGTACGGCTCATTCATACAGGAGACCGACGCCTGTACATCCCGCTAACAATTTAAAGCAAATCGGGTTGTGTCACTAATTGACACTGGGGCAGAAGTAATTTTAATTCATGTGCATCCACACAAATTTTCTGGGCCAATCGTAAATGTAAACGGGTATGTGGGCTCAGACAAACAAGCTAAACTGATCACAGTACGATTAGCCATAGGACAATCACCACCATTTAAAGCAGTCGTGTTCATTTCAGAATTGCCCGAATATATTCTGAGGTTAGATATTCTCACAGGGAGAACAATACAGACAGAATGGGGAACATTTTCTTTTGAGATTCGTAATTAAATGTATACAGCAGTCAAAGTTATAATAAAGGGAAAAGTAAAATGGACACCCTTAGAGATTCCTGCACCTGACACACCTGTAAACTTGAAACAGGGGGTCTGCAAGAGATCAGAGAAACAGTGAAAGAGCTATTGTGAGTAGGAATTATTCAACCTGCAGTCTGCCATTTCAGTTCTCCTGTGTGGCCAGTGAGGAAAGCATATGTTTCATGGAGAATGATAATAGATTATAGATGTTTAAATGCTGACTGCTGCAGTTCCTGATATTGTTACCATCATAGAAGACATCATGGCTAATGCAGGAGAGTGGCATGCTGTCATCGACAGGGCTAATGATTTCTTCTTTATTCTGATTGCACCTCAAAGTCAGGATCAGTTTGCATTTACTTGGAAGGAAGGACAGACAGTACACCCTTCAAGTCCTGCCACAGGGATACCTACACAGCCCTACGCTATGCCATGGACTAGTGGCACGAGACCTGGCTACCAGCCCAGCGGTGGAGAAGGTACGATGTTAATGAGATGAATCATCAGTAAATAATGCACGACCTGCTCTGATTACTCACATGGAAAGTTGAGGATGGCATGTAAATAAGGACAAAGTTCAAGGACCGGCCCGAGAAGTCAAATTTCTGGGCATGATGTTGGTTGCACCAGAGGAACGAGTGCCTCAAAAAGAAATTGACTCTTTGCATAAGTTACAGGCACCAACTAATAAAAAAGAAGCTCAATCGTTTGAGGAACTAATGGGTTTCTGGAGAGCTTCTGTGCCACCTTTGGGACTGATTTTAAGACCAATACGTGATGTTGTAAAGAAAAAGGAACAGTTTGAATGGACAGAAAAACAACAAACTGCCTTTGAGGCAATTAAAGAAGCCTCAGTCCAACACCAAGGACGGGGACCTTGAAAACCTAATTTACCTTTTGAACTTGAGGCCACAGAGCAGAACAACATTGCTACGTGGAGCTTGTGGCAAAAGCACGGCAGTGAAAGAGTTCCCATAGGCCTTTGGAGCCGACAGCTGACTGGATCTCAGATTAAGTACACACCACTTGAAAAGCAGCTCCTTAATGGACTGAAGTCATTTAATTCAAGCATATGGAGTACCAGAAGACACTCAAAGTGATCAAGGAAGCCATTTTACTGGGAGAGACTTACAAGAATGGGATCTAGGAGCTGGAATTCAGTGGACTTGGCATATTCCTTATCACCCACGAGCAGTACTTATTGAGAGAATGAATGGCCTCTTGAAAGAACAAATTAAAAAACTAATGGGGCACAATCATCTTAAAGGCTGGAATAAAGTTTTATAGCAGGCCTTGTTTAACCTCAATAAGCGTCTGTTGGCGGGATCCACACCATTTTTGAGACATCAAAACGCAGGAGGAGAGCCGCCCATGTGTGCCCTTCGCCTGACAACAATTAGTCCACTGGCAAACAATGAGTTAACTCTGACAGGCTTAGTGGTTAAGGCACCTAAGTCTCTTAATATTAAGGCAGACACATCAGAAAAGCTAAGCTTGGGGATAACAGGTCAGAATAAATACTGAAGTGCTTGTGGCAGATGAATGTTTAACAGGGACTTTAGATATCAGCTGAAATTAATGGCATTTAGTGTTAGAAAACCAAACCAGTCAAGACGTGCAAAGAGCTGAAGGAAAGGCCACATGGAAACTCCACATAGTGAAAGTCACAGCTGTTCTAGTCAGTACTGAGGAGAAATCGGAGGGAAGGTATGGGTGTTAACTCGAGGGTAAAAGATTAGGGCAGGGGAAATAATGGCTACTGGGTGAGGAGACACGAGAATGGCTCTTTAAACAGGCGAGCTGAGGGGCGGGAGTGAAGTGCAGTGGCGCCCTCTAGTGGGCACTCTACATATTATACACATGGGAAAGATCAGCAGTGAAGGGGGGGGGGGGGGCGCGGGGTACAGTGTATTATAAAAGAATAAAGTAAAAACGCAAGAATAAAACACCAGAAACAATTAGATTTAGATGTAATATTTAGAGTGTTTAAGTTTGAACTGAATTAAAAGCGCAAAAGAGTGACCCGATCACACAGTCACATGACTTGCAGAGCTGACACAGGAGCTGATTCTTCTGTAGACAAACTGCACCCTCTAGTGGCCGCTCTCAGTTAAACATGCGATGGTCCAGCCTGTGCTTAACAACACGGACTTGGCCCGAGAGCCTTCAGTATTTCTGTCGTATTTCTAAATTATCATTTCTCTCTAAAGTTTTGAAAACTTTGTTTTTCTTCCCTCGCCTGCTGTCTTTTCCTGGTAATGATAATAAAACAGAATTGTTATAGTCGGCGTTGAGAGCTTTTCATAGCACTGAGTCTGCTATTGTGAAGTTTACTAAAGACAACAGAAATCAAGTAGAAAATCAAAGATGGACAATCAGAGAAGTGGACAAGGAGTCGGTCAACTTCATGCTTTACATTTGTGTTTATTTGACATTAATGGACATTCTCTTTAGTTCTTCTTTCTTGGTAATTATTGGTCTGGTTGGTCCTTTAGAGCTACAAGAGAAGGAGACAACTGGTCAAATGAGTAGAAGGAGAGGACAGGCCGTGATCTTTTACAGATGGCTTTTTAGACTCTGAAGTGAGTTCTGTGACCTCTGAATTAATAGAAAGTGAGGAGAGTGAAGGCCTTGAGCAGCGTCTGACCAAACAGCTGGCAAAGGTGGCCAATACTCATGGGGGTTTGTCAAAGGACCACCTTTTTACTTCAAATTATTTAATTTAGCTTCCTCTTTTTGCAATTACAATAAGAGGAAGTTGATACTAAAATAAAGGTTTTCAGGACTGGAACATCATCTCTCCTTCATCTCATGCCACACCTGTGCGATCCTCACATATTTTTATACCTGCAAACCAATGAATCCTCCCTCCATCCAGTCAAACATGTGTTTCTGTCACCCACAGATGCTTACCAAGTTAAAGAAGTCCTGAAAGATCATCCTCTATACTTTGATGTTCCTCCTCCTCCTCTAAATCCAAACCCTGCTCCTCCTCCATGTCCACTGTAAGGAGTAAACACAGGTGACAGATCAGCAGTTCATTCCCATCCCTGTCCTCTGCTCTTCTGTCTAGTTGTATGACAGCTGGCCTAGTAGACATTACATTTTGTTCTGACCACATAAAGCAGCACATTCCACAGGCCTGGACTGAATGTCATGTCCACCATTGAAGACTCCTACCTGGTCCTAAATGCACTTCTGGGTGTGAACACCACTTAAAGAGCAGGCTGCCATTAAAGCTTCATCCCATCAGACCCCACTTACCTGCTTGCTGTGCCCATCACAGTATGGAGGCTCAGGTCATCTCCATCAGAGCCCATGGTCTCCACACGCACACATTTCATGGACATCAGATATTCAAGTGTCCTGTCATTCTCATATTGTATGTTATAGGTTTAGAGATAGCACTGAATTTAGAATGATGAAATGAGAAAAGTCTTTTTTGTGATTATTTTTTTTGTTATAAAATTAATAAGCACAAAAAGAAGGGGCGGCACAGTGGCGCAGTGGGTAGCGCTGCCACCTCGCAGTTAGGAGACCTGGGTTCGCTTTCTGGGTCTTACCTGCGTGGAGTTTGCATGTTCTCCCTGTGTTTGTGTGGGTTTCCTCCGACAGTCCAAAGACATGCAGGTTAGGTGGATTGTGCCCTGCGGTGGGCTGGCACCCTGCCCTGGGTTTGTTCCTTGCCTTGGCCCTGTGTTGGCTGGGATTGGCTCCAGCAGACCCCCATGACCCTGTAGTTAGGATATAGTGGGTTGGATAATGGATGGATGGACAAAGAGAGAAGTTCACCTCTGACAAAACACCAACCTTACAACACCGGATTGACCACAACTGATATTAAATCAAAAGCACAAAAACACTTCAAAGCTGAAGACCCTCTGAATCTGAGACCCCTGCTCTGGAGCTTTGTGAATATTTAATGAAAGGAAAAAAGTCAAAGTGATAGAAACTAAAGGAGGAGTAAAGGGAGGGAGGAACATCTTATAATAACACAACCACTGATACTGAGAAATTGAAGACACCTGGAAACAAGAATCATTACTTGTAGGAGACGACCAGGATAACGAAACAAGACAACAAAGTAGAAGGCGTCTTAAATGCTCCTGAAAGGTTCAAGATGGAAGTCACAAAAAGGCCTGGTAGACACCAAAGAAGGAATGCAGTTTCCTTAGAGTATCTTTGGTCTCTGCCTGCATCACAGGATCGATGATTAGGTCTGTGCCTCAGAAAACAAAAGAAGATTATCTGTGTGACTGCAGACTGGTGGTCTCACTCCAGTTGTGTTGAAGGGTCCTGACAGATCAGTGCTGGGGCACATTAAACAGAACATTCCAGAGAGTCCTGATCTTCTCCAGTTTATATATTGTTACGACTGCTCCACTGAGAATGTCATATCTCTTGCTCTTCATACCCCCCGGCACATACTGATAATTATTATTCCTTATTATTTGGATGACACCTTTATAAGACTTAAAATATTTGAGATATTACTGGTCACATTTCTTTTGGTTTTTCCAGTTGGAGTGAAAGCAGGTGAAGTGACTTGCTCGTGGTCACAAAGTGTCAGCAGCAGGAATTGAACTCACAGTCTTAGAGACTGAAGTCTTGACCGCTATGCCACACTTCCTACAAGCTGTTATGGCAGACAAACAAACCCCTCAGTTTAGGACTTGATGCCACTGCAGTTAACTTCTGGACTTTGTAACCAACAGACCTCAGTGTGTGTGACTGGCAGCGTCACGTCCTCCACTCCAGCCCTCCACACAAGCTCTCAACAGGGTGCTGAGATATAAACTGGTCAGGTCTGAGCCGAGTTAGGTTGTGTGTGATGTGAATGAGATGGTGAAGAGATGAGTGTGTCGACGATCAATGATATGGTGTGTTAGTTAAGGGGTGCGTGTGTGTGTGTGTGTGTGTGTATCTGTATTTGTGGGGTCCTTGTTACAGCTGGGTCTGGTTAAAGAGCTTTGGCTCTGTGAGAATTCGGACACAGGAGGTCTTATCGATTTCATGACAACTGATATTAAGTGAAGGGATGTAATCAGGCTAACTAGAGACAGTTCAACATCAGGAGAAGAGACCCTGGAAGCCCCCTTAACACAAGTCAGAGTGGAGTCCTCTTACCAAATCATCCCACCAATATTCAGAACAGTTGGCAGACAAGTGATGTGGTGCTATGCCAGTATGGAGAGGGGGACGTGAGGTCAGATCACTGAGTGATGCATTTCTAGTCAGGAACAACATTCATTTGGATTGATTTTATAAAAGTGAGGAGGATTAGAAAAACAAACACCAGACATATAGAGAAAATATTATAGGAAAGAACTTGAAGGTGACAGCACCACCCTGAATTCTGTTTAGTCAGGAGTGGTTGTGTTTTCATGTGCTTGTTAGACGGCTGGCAACAGCATTTGGGTTGAGCTGAAGATGAGCAAACCGATGACCGATTAACTCCAATGCATAACGAGTTGCAATAGTCAAGCCAAGAAGAGAGAAATGCATGAACTGGTGCTTCAAGATCATCTACAGAAGGAACGCTAATCTAAGAAAACCTGAGCTAATACACTGAGCTGATAGAAACAGTCTAACAATGGAGTTCATTTGTTTGTCAGATTTGAGGAGATTATTAATGACCTGAGCCCTTCCATTCCTTGTATAGCCACAGACTGCTCAAGACAGATGAAGAGGATGTCATGGTCAGCTGTATCAAATGCTGCAGTCAGATCTAACAGCAATAAGACGGCAGGATCCACAGAGTAACTTATTAAAAAGAGACCATTTAGAATCCTTAGAAGTGCAGACTCCGTGCTGTGGTGTTAAAATTACTTTTATTACATTACTTAGAAAATGCCATTTTCATTTAAGAAAATTTGCAACTGTAGAAAGACAAACTTCTCCAGAATTTTAGAATGAAGGGACAACATGGAAATGGGTCTGAAGTTTGACAAGTCTGTAAAGTTCAGATTTGTTTTACTAAATTAATGGTTGCACCACAGCATATTTACAGAAGACTGGGACTGAACCAGTCTGAAGACATCTCTTTATAATGACCATAATGCCAGGCCTGACCACTATAGAAACATCTTTAAGAATACGAGTGAACAAGTTGTGGGATTAAGGTGACTGATTACATCTGACAATAGATGGAGAGATACAGGCTCAAAGTGACGAAGAACAGCTGTACACACAGGAGGGACAGACGGGTCACCAACAGAGGGTGTCATGTGAGGTCTCATTGTTAGCAATTTAATGAACAAAAAATTGGAGAAAATCCTCGTAGACTGCTGGTGTCATGTCAGGCCATATAGGAACACAATAGTGTTTATAATGTTAAATAAAACTCTACGACTATGACAATTTTTTGAAATAATATCTGAAAAGTACTTTATCCTAGCAGGTTTGACAGTTTTCTGATGATTAGATTAGCTGTTCTTTAAAATATCAAAGGACTCCTGAACTTGTCTTTTTACACTTGAGCTCTGCTCGCCTACATGCCCACCTCAGGGTGTGACTGGCATCATTTAACTATGACTCAGGTTTACATTTTGAGCACTTGACTTTAAACAGAACAACAGAGTCTAAAATGTTAGAACAAGTGTCATTAAACAGAGTGACAAGACCACCGGTGCTCAGCTGACGTGGGGGGAATCACACGGCATCCATAAAAGTCACAGAGAATTTACTAGTAATGGTGGAGTTCATTATGTGAGAGCAGCGAGTCTCAACACTAATGCTGATTGTTTGGCAAGTAAAGAAGCCTCAGTTATAGCGGGCATGTGAACAGATAAGCAAACATCACCGATATCACTGTTACAGATGAGTAAACTATACGATAAAACAACGACTAATGTGTGTCCATGATCATGTGCTGGGCCTCTCACAGACTGAACAAGATTTAAAGAGTCAGTGAGGTTTAAAAAGTCTTTAACTAGGGGTTTACTCGGGCAGCACACATTAAAATCCCCAAACATTAAAAATCTGTCATAATTTGGTGCAATTCCTGTCAGAAACTCAGAGTACTCACGTATAAAATCCTTGTTAAATTTTGGAGGCCGATACACCTCTGCACACAACACAGGACAGAGCGGTCCATTTCAAACAACTGTAATTCAAAGCTGGAGTAACTGTCTGTTTTCAGTTGGCGACAGTAATAACGGCTTTTAAATATTCTCACTAATCCTGACCAGCAGACTGAGAAGAACTAAAAACACTGAAATTCGGGGGTACTAATTCAGTGAAAGCCGTTAACTCACAGGCAGGTAGCCATGTTTCAATCACAAATCAAAAATCTAATCCTTGTGAGGTGAAGAAATCTTTTAAAATAAATGTTCTGTTAGCTTGGGATCTAGCACTTTCTAGAGCTATCGTCATTAGAATCAATTTGCTGGATGACAAAGGTTCAGAGAATCCACTCCACCCCTTCAGAGATGTGGCGATCGCCAACAGAGGAGCTGAATATGGTGGCTTGAAACAACAGGCAGGATCCATTTAAACAAATGTTCCAGGGAGCGCCATGATATGAAAACATAAGCTGAACCTTAGTGAGGATCAATCACCAGAGAAGATAGCAGGTAAGATTTAAGCCCCACAAGTAGGCACCCGCACTTTCCTCATCTTCTATGGAGGACAATAGGAAGGGCTTACGGCATAAGTACGCCGGTACATCTAGTAGAAAAGATGGAGGGCAGGTACTCTGACTTGCATGATTGTAATTAAAAGTTTTGTCAATTGTCAATCTTATGTTTAAAAGAGATTGAGAATCATAGACCATTAAAGAAAAGACTTTGTGATTTTAAAAAAAGATGTAAACAGGGCATTCAAAAACCAAAACGAACACAGACTCAGACAGCGCCATCTTAGGGTTAGCCAAGACATCTATACAATGTGTATTTCTGATCAATCGTCTAAAGTCCTACACTAATCTGGACATCACATGGTGGTTCCACAACCCTTCATCATGTCTTGTTTTGATTCATTTATACCCAGTTAATCTTGTGAAAAGCAAAGGAAACTCATTTTAGGACATGTTTGATGTCTGCCATAGCATTACTGAAAACTAATATAATATCATCAGCATAGAAAGAAATGTCATGTAGAGGCTTTGAAAGAAATAGAAAAATCTCATTATATTGATGTCCAGCTACAGACAAAGTCTCAAGGGAGAGTGCTAACAAGAGTGGGGAGAGTGGACATCTTTGACAAGATCGCAGGAATATGATGTATGACCACAGAGGAAGGAGGACTAACTCATGTTAATAAAATATCTTTAAAAACTCTATGATGTGAAGCTGCTACGGTGGGCTGCCCTGCCCGGGGTTTGTTTCCTGCCTTGTGCCCTTTGTTGGCTGGGATTGGCTCCAGCAGAACCCTGTAGTTAGGATATACTGTAGCAGGTTGGATCATGGATGGATGGATGATGTCAAGCTGACCACAGAAAAGCTGATTTTAGTCATCAAAAAAATTTCTCAGCATCCAAAAACAAAAGGGTGGCAGGATATCTGAAGTGAGGTGATGCCTTTATGGTGTGGAGAACTCGCTCTGATCATCTGAGAGCATTTAATGTAATTTAATTAAAGTACCTTGGTTCAGATGGGACAATTTATTAATAAAAAAGTATAATATTTAGCACTCATGTCACATGAATATTTTGGCACAATGTAAGACCCCTGCCATGACTCAGCAGTAAAGTGGTCTCATGTCCAAGACAGAAGGTACTGAGGGCTACCAATGAAGCATCTGACGCTCACAGCTGGACAGCTGATCTCAAAAAGCTCCTCAACGTTTAGTCCGAATTCCCTC
>JANRMT010028174.1:16081101-16106832 GCA_026402145.1 Polypterus bichir lapradei
ATTTATATAGCGCCTTTCCCATGCTCAAGGCACTTCACAGAGTCTTAGAAGAAAAAATAAAATAAAAACCAGCAGGGTATATGGAACATTGGATACAAGTGTTTACCTCAATAGAACAATGAAATAGATAACAAAGCATTAAATAGAATAAAGGACAATAAACCAGAGTAAAATACTAAATTCAATACTAAAAGAAAAAAGCCTAACACAGCGTTTTCTCAACCTTGAAGTATTTGCGACCCGAGTTTTAATAACAGTTTTAATTGTGCCCTCCCCTAACATTTTTTTGAAATGTAGATGCATATTTTATTATACCTACTTAACTTTTATCGACATTTTTCTAACTCTATATTTATTGTTCTAGTATCAGAATGTAGTTTAAGTTAATTTGTTTTGGTTTCAACAGATGTTTTTTTCATATTTTTGATTCTTGTTTTCTTTTTTTCATATCTTTGCGCCCCCCCTTTTTGTTACTTCGCGCCCCCCTAGGGTGGCCCGCCCCACAGGCTGAGAACCACTGGCCTAACAAATGACCTAATTTGTGATATAACAGACACACAAATTATCCTGAGCACCTGGACAGAGAGGTAAACTCTAACTAAGGACAGAATGTTAAGTTAAGTTAAAAGCCTTCCTGAATAGATGAGTTTTAAGTTGTTTTTTAAAAGAATGAATGGAGTCAGCTGATCTAATGAATTTCGGGATGTCATTCCAAAGTCTGGGTGCTATGGAGCTGAAGGCCCTGCTGTCACCTATAGAGTGCAGGTCAGTGTGAGGCACAACAAGATTACCAGAATCAGAGGACCTTAGTAGGCAAACAGGAGCCAAGTGATGGAGAAGGTCACTGATGTAGTCCGCTGTGAGGCCATTTAAAGCTTTGTAGGTTATTAATAGAATTTCATATTCAATCCTGTAAGACACAGAGAGCCAGTGAAGGCGAAGCAGGATGGCTGTGGTGTGATCGCTGTTGCCAGTTTGTGTCCGGACTCTCACAGCCGAGTTTTGAATTAACTGGAGCTGTGATATAAGATTAGAAGGGGCACCTGCCAGCAGCGAGTTACAATAATCAATGCCGGATGTGATAAAAGCAGGGACAAGTTTCTCAGCGTTAGAAAAGGAGAGGAAGGAGCGAACACGTGATATGTGACAGAGGTGAAAGTAAGAAAGTTTCTTAATAAGTTTAGAGGAGACTTGTGTTCATACCAAGACGACACAAACGATTGTCAGCATTTGATAAGTGATGTGCGCTCGATGTCCTGATTTGTTCTGATGTGAGGACCCCCTTGATCAGGCCCTCCTCGGGGTCTCCAAAGTGTTTTAGTGGCTTCTAACTGTGAACATTTCAGGAGCTGCTTGAACCTTTAAAATGCCTTCCCCTTTGTTGTCTTTATCAGGAGCCCTGGTGGTCTCTTACAAGTAACGATTCTTGTCTCCAGTCGTCTTTCTTCACATCCTCGGTGTCCATGTTTGTGTTAATATAAACTGTTTCTGTCTCAGCCCCTTTTTGTGTCTCTTTGACTTTTTTCCTTTTGTTAAATACGTGTATATACAGTATACAGTACAGTGGTCCGGAGCAGGTCTTGAGCTTTGAAGGGGTTTTAAGTTTGGATTTAATGGCTGTTTTGGTGTTCAATCCAGTGTTGTAATGTTGGCATTTTGTTATATGTGAATTTCTCACGTTGCTGTCTTTAACTTTAAAATAATAAAAAGATAATCATGCAAAAAAATTAATCATATTTATCCAGTTGAAAGTTCAGTGCCATCACCAAGCCTTTAACATACTTATTGAGAATTAGGGAAAATTAAAATTTTATAGAATTTTAACAATATATATATTGTGGAAATGGCGCTATATTAGCACCTGACTCGGCAAAGAGAGACACGGAGGCACATTTAAAAATAAATAAAATGATTTATTGTCTTGACCTGTGGGGCACGTCTTCCCCTTGTCCCACAGGCACAGCATAGTCGCATAAGAACAAACCAAATCAAAAGGCACACTACTCTCTTCACCACCACTCCTACCGACTCGGGCTAAGGAAGCCTTACAGCTCCCCCTGCCGGTGGCCACGGAGCCCAACAGGGATGAGCTGTGGTGTAACACAATTGTGGCACCGATGCAACCCAGGGGGGCTGCCACCAAGTGTTCCGGGGGGACGTAGTGTGCATCCCATGGCTGCTCCCCCGGCCATGGATCCTGGCTGGCTGCCCGCCACAATATATATATACACACAAAAACATTTACCAGCCAAATTACTGTTAACTGTTTGTTAACTTAAACATCTAATCAGCCAATCACATGGCAGTATCTCAATGAATTTCCGCCTGTAGACATTGTCAAGACAAACTGTTAAAGTAAAAACTGAGCATCAGAATTCACACGGACTCACCAAAATTGGATAATAGAAGATTATAAAAAGGTCACCTGGTCTGATGAGTCTCAATTTCTGCTATGATATTTGGATGGTAGGATCAGAATTTGTCGTCAACAACATGAAAGCAATGGTCCATCCTGCCTTGTATCAATGGTTCAGGGTGTTGCTGCTGCTGCTGCTGGTGCTGGTATGACGGATATTTTCTTGGCACACTTTGGGCCCCTGAGTACCAACTTAGCATTGTTTAAATGTCACGGCCTACCTGAGTATTGTTGCTGACCATGTCCATCCCCTTATTACCGCAGTGTCCTCATCTTCTGATGGCTCCTTCCAGAAGGATAACGTGCCATGTCACAAAGCTCAGATCATCTCAAACTGGTTTCTTCAACATGACAAGTAGTTCACTGGACACAAATGGCCTCCACAGTCCCCAGAACTCAATCTGTAGAGCACCTTTGGATATGTTAGAAAGGGAGATTTGCATCTTGTAGGTGCAACCAACAAATTCACAGCAATAGCGTGATGCTGTCATGTTAATATGGACCAGAATCCCTGAGGAATGCTTCCAGCACCTTGTTGAATCTACGCCATAAAGAATTACAGCAGTTCTAAAGGGAAAAAGAAGAAAGGAGTGAACCCAGTACTAGCAAGGTGTACCTAATAAAGTAGCCATAGAATGTATAGTATATGTGTATATATAATAAGACATATAATACATATGTACAAGACATATATATATAAAAATACATATATAAACCTGTGGATTGGATAACAGAGAGCTGCTTCTGTCACTAACAGGGTTCATGGTGACAGCAACTTGTGTTGAGAATATTTGAGAATCCCACAGGTGTGACGTGAGATGACATGGAGATGGAGTTTCATTATTGAAGACTTGCCCGTACTTTCGTTGTAATATCAATACAAGTCCTGTTTAAATTTAGTCTGACATAAGGCGAGTCCTTGTTCAGGACTGTAATGTCACCCCCCACCTGTATGTGACACCTTCACCAGCTATTTGATCAGACGTTGCTCAAGGCCTTCACTCTCCTCACTTTATATTAATTCACGAGGTCACAGAGCATCAAAAAAGTCATCTTTGAAAGTTCAAGGTCTCTGATTTCTTGTACTTATTTGACCAGATGTCTTCTTCTCTTGTAGGCCGAAAGGACCAAACCAGAACAATCATTGCCAAGAAGAAGAAGTCAAAGAATGTCTATTAGTTTAAAATAAAACCAAACCCATTGCAGCAAACTGCCTGGCTCCTTGTCCACTGGTCTGATTGTCCATCTTTGATTGTCTACTTGATTTCTGTTGTCTTTGGTGAACTTCAACAGAGCAGACTTGGTGCTATGAAAAGCTCTGAACCTGACTGGAGGGACTCCATTAGATTATCATTACCAAGGAAAGACAGCAGATGTGAGAAAACAAACTTTTCAAAAATTTAGAAAGGAATGACAATTTAGAGATAAGACAGAAAGAAACTCGGGTCAAGTCCATGTTTTTAAGCCCAGGATGACCACTGCATGTTTAAAGAATGGAGGGACAGTAGCAATGGCAGGTCAACAATAACCTAAAAAGTCTCTCTGAAGAGACGAGCTGGAATGACATCAGGAGGGGAGGATGTGGGCTTCATAGTGAGCACAGTTTGGGCAAGAAAGGGAAGACAAACAGAGTCAGACAGTAAAGACAAGTCGGGGACAACAAAGGAACTGAGGCAGGTGATGTGAAAGAAGATCTCATCTCATCAGTTTTATCAGTAAAAACTCAAAAACTCCTCACATGTATGAGTGCCTACAGTACAGCTAAGAGTGTCAGAGTACGGAGTGTAACTTATTGTACTGAGCAGAACTCTAGACATCTGATCATTGGTAGAAATATCACACAAGGGTTTTGTCTCGGCTAATTTGACAGCCTGCTGGAATTCAGACAGACGGGTTTTCAGAATCTGCTAAGATGTCTGTCATTTATCTTTTTCCATCTACGCTCTGTTTTCCTGCACTTCATTCTAAGAGTCAACATGGAGTCGTTAAACCAGGGATGGTCTTTAGATATGAAGTGTCTGATTTTCACAAGAGTAACAGAATCAAGTGTGGATCTGCATGTAGAATTACGAGGACAGAGAAACCGATTGTGTGGCACAGAACTAACAACAGAAGAATTTACAGAAATATCAGAACAAATATATTTAGTGTAGGAGTTTATAACATGAAGGCTGCTTCTTGAGACCCAGGAATGACAATTTGAGAAGGTGCCACAGCACTGAGTATGACTGACATTTGATCAGAGAGACGGGCATCTTCATCATTAACATCACTGACAGACAAACTAGATAAGATAAGATCAGACATATGACCACAGACATGAGTAGGACTGTTTACAGAATAAATAAGATTAAGAGAATCAAATAACTGAATGAACTCTGTAATGCTGTGGTGGGCTTGCGCTCTGCCCTGGGTGGGACTGGCTCCAGCAGATCCCCATGACCATGTGTTAGGATATAGCGGGTTGGGAAATGACTGACTGACTCTTAAATGAATGGCTCTATACTACAACAAACATGAATATTCAAATAACCTAAGGTCAGTATTTTATCAGACACGGTCATGACCAGCGACTGTGAAAATCTCCTCATAAAATCTTTACATCATTAAGGATGTCCATATACAAGAGCGACAAGCACTGCACCTCTTAATTCAGCTTTTAACAATTGTATCTCAAAAATTAATTATGTTTTAGTGGGAAGTGTGTAATATTTATGAATATTTTTAAACAGAATGGACATCCTGTCCTCCACTACTTTGGTGTGTTAACAAAGCACACAGTCAGCAGTGGAAAGTTTTAACAGGGGTCTTGACTCACTAAAGTCCAGTCAGGTCCCTGTTAAAAATAAAAAGGCCAATCCAGGAGGCACAATAACATCATTTTAATTAAAAGTCTTGTCTTGTCACGCATTAGTTTGTGAGGCTATCAAATATCACAGACCGCTCTCAAAAAATGACTTCAATTCTACTACCAGCCACAAAAAGGGATTGGAGTAGTCGTCAATATTCAAATGCTGTTGATGTGGCGTACAAGTGGACCTCATTCAGTGCAAATCACTAGCAACGAGCAAATTGAGTTCTGTGAAAACAGCAACAACTGAGCAGACAATTGAGATGTCAGTAAAGATGAGCAAATCATTTAAACTCAGTGGGAGATAAACAAGGATGGCACAGTGAAGGATAAAAATCAGTCAGTGGGATACAAAATGGTCAAAAAATAAAACAGCAAGTCATGGGGATTGTGTACAGTGTAACAGAATGTCACTTATTAATTGTAAAGATGACACAAATGTGGTAATTAGGTAACTCTGTCAGCCATTAATCAGTCAGATGTTTGGAGGAGGTAAACAGAAGCAGATCAGTGAGGATGAGCGGACCTGACTGTGTAAAATGTAACTGTGGAGAGAATGGAGAATTTGTGTTGTCATGGCAAACTGGAGGAGCTCGCCCAGGTGTCCATCACAGAGATCATAATCACCAGTAGAGGTAGATTTAGCTGGTGTAGTGGACGGCCGGGGCACTTGTCCAGTTGGGATGCCCCTATAATGGACGGACCTGGGGAGAGAGCATATTCAGAGCATTACCTCTCCCAGAATGCTAGTGGGCAGCCCCTCAGCCGTCCAATGGGTTTGGAGCATGGAAGCTGAAGCCTGCTGGGGCCTGTGGTCACCACCAGGGGGTGCCTGGGTGATTTCTGAGCCCTTGGTTGAAGGTTATGGAGCACCTGGAGCACTTCTGTGTGACTTATAAAAGGGGTCGCCTCACTCCATTCAGGGAGCCAGAGTCAGGTGGAAGAGGATGGAGTTTGTCAGTAGGAGGGGAGGCAGACAGAGAGAGAGAAGGAGAAAGAAAGAAGAGAATTGTGCTTTTGTGTTGTCCTTTGAACTGTGCTATACAGGTGGGAAATGGGGGAAGACGTTTCCCACAAGCAAAAAGGAAAAAATAAAAGCAGGTTTGTTGCACTTGTGTCCTGCGTCTGTCTGTGTTTGGTTTGGGCAGTGGGAGTACCCTTTGGTGGCCACAGTGGGCAATGGTCACATGTTAGCTCAAGGTAAAAACTGCACATCATCCATGGGCACGAAGACCAAGGCTGAGGTGGCAGACAAGGATGAGGAGTCCTAGCAGGGCACTTCTAAACTAACTCTCAGAAAGAGGGAATAGTGGGAGGTTTAATTAATAGCAGCGCTGGCACTCAGGTTACAGTGCATCAGATCCTGGCCAAAGTGCCAGTGCACCCATTTATCATAAGAAGAGCACATGCAGCAGGAGCCAAAACAAGAAGGAATGACTTTCAAACACAAAATCCAGATTAATGATGACAGTATGTTAAAAGAGACGCCACAAAGAGAGCTGGCAGATTGAAACGTCTTGGAATAACCTGAAGTGGGCTCTGCACATCCTGACCATAATCAAGATGGCTCATTAACTCCTTCACCTCCTCAGATTTCTCTAGAAAGGCCTTATTTCTTCATTTATGATCAGCTACTTGTACAGGTGCCCAGTGGAGTCCATCCTCAGTGGCTGCTTATCATCCTGGTATGGCACCTGCTCAGCCCAGAGCCAGTGGGCACTACAGAGGATGGTGAAGTGGGTATAAAATATTGACAACCACAGCTGCCTGTTGTTCAGGACATAAGAGGAAGACACACAGTTGTATTGTAGACGTCAGTCATTCTGCACAGTCACAGCTCTCCCATCTCAGCTCTGTTAGATGGTAGAGGACCATCAGCACTGGCAGCAGGTTCAGGGACAGGCGACTTACCATCTGCTCACACTTACAGGTGTTGAACTCTTTGTCTGTTGTTTGTACTCTTTTAATCTCCTCATTAATTTTATAAGATTATTGTGATTCAGAACAATTAAGCATACAAAAATAATCCCACATCTCATTTCAAATTCAGCTGTAACACCATCACCGTGCAGTCTGGAGAGCTGTACAGTAAGTCAGATAACCCAACATGCAGTCATCACTTGAAGATACTGAAGCATCCAAAGGGCTAACAGACACTCGACAGTCTTATGTAAAGACAATGTGAATACATTTTCATAAATCCTAAAGAAGCTTTTAGCAGTTCCTCAGATGGTAGGTTTGATTTCTTCTAATTTTAGGTAGAACAGGACCTCCTTCTCCCACTTTCCTTTTATGTGTAGATTAGGATTTTTCATACTGAATCAGATAAAATGACGAGTGAGTAGTCTGCTGTAAAATATCATAGCAGTTTTTCTCCTATACAAGGAATTCTACTCCAGTCAGGCCTGTAAGTAATTAGGAGTAATGGTGATTCTAAAACTCTCTGACAGACAAAAAAAAATTGTTTTCTTAGTATGGCCTAAGGACAGTCCTGAAACATGTTGTAGTGCCTGAGCCGAGTGCCAATATGGAGTCTTCACGTGGCTGTTTTAGGTAGCTGTCCTTAAAAGGACCACTCACTGTTGTCACACTAAGGAGAATTCAATTGGCAGGCTTTTCATTTTTATAGGCTAACTCAACGCTGGCTCTGAAGCTGCTCATTTACATGAAGGAATGTCAGCTCAGGGTGGTGGAGGCTTATCCCGAGACTGATGTAACTTGTCAGCACCGATACATGGCCCTCCTTCAATGTCACAGTCGACAGCATCCTGAAACCGTGCATTAACTCTTCAAAATGGTGAGTTTGTCTTCATTTCCTTTACGATCTTGTGAAACTTTATACCATTGATCACAATATTCTTACAAATCACCTTAGTCAGTAGCTGGGCCTCTCTGGCAGCACCTTAAATTGGTTTGATTCTTACTTAACAGATATAAAATTCTTTGTTAGTTCTGGTAATTATACTTCAAAGACACCTGATATTCTATATGGTGTTCCTCAAGGATCTAAGAGAAAGGAGAAAGCTTAGTGATTGGCAAAAATGGATATAATGAGCATATTTGAAATAAACTTGATCCATTAGGCTTAAAAGTCAAGACAGAGATAAAGAATTTAGGGGTAACTATTGACTCGGACCTAAAATTGAAATCACATATTAACCAGATCACCTGGTGCCTCATGCATAACGGCATGTGTAGAATTCACACTAAAACATGGTGTTTGGACAACAGTGGAAATGTGAATATGTACAAAAAAATTCAGATGCATGAATCTATGCGTATGCCAACTTCCACATTCTTCGGCTACATAAATCCCAGTCAGCGTGAAAAGTAACGCACGTGCACGCGCCTGCTACCCCACCCAAACTCCTCCCAGAATTACGCCTCTTTTAATATGCAAATCAATATCAATAGCACTTAAGCTCAGCACTCTCTAAAAAGGCAATGGCAAAAGCATGGGGGAAAATAGAAGAATTTCAGTGAATACCAAGTGGGCGCAAAGAAAAATGTACTATTTGTTGGTTTAAACAGTGGTATAAACAACAAAAAAGAAGTTGATCTAGTGACATAATGTGTCGGAGAAACTCAAAAGCTCAAGTTCACAGAGTCGCACAGTGCACGAAATAAAAAAGAAGTTGTCAGATATCAAAGTCACCATGAAAAGGCGAGTCGTAGCCCACCATCTGAGATGTCATATGAAAGCTTATATGGGTACAGAGAAATTAAAAAAAAAAATAGGGACACAGTGAGAAGAAAAGCACGAAATGTCAACTTTAATCTCAAACTTTCCACTTTAATCATGTAGTTTATTTTGTCATTAAAGTAGAACATCATAAACTTCATCTTAAAATCGTTTAATTTACTAGAGTTTCTCAAATACCATTGTAAGTAAAGTAGCACATTAAATGCTTTGTTTTGTATTTGATCGTCTATGTGCTCTATGTGTGTGAATCACTATGTGCTTCTTAAACAGGCTTTCTCTTCCTCCGACCGGACACAGAATCCATTACATTCGTGATATTACAGCTCTCTGAATAATTTAAATACTGAGATGTATACTTAATATCATTTTCATGATGATAGGAATTAAAACATGTTATTAAACATGGGAACATGGTGGTACAGTGATAGTGACGAGCTGGCGGCCCTGTCCAGAGATTGTTCCTGCCTCAGGCAAGATGCTTGCTGCGCCGTGCGCAACCTTCAATGAGATCATTTATTGCAGCAGTACTGTCTCTTTCAAACGTACTAACCCAAAACTCCTGTCCTTCCTTTTCTTTCTCAAAGTACCCAATCGTTAAGCCATCTGTAAGCTTAGAACACTGATTCTTCAAAACTTTTAAGGAGCATTAAAATATCTTCATAGTACGTGTTTAATTATTCACTCTGTCTGTCCTTCCAGTGTCGTGCCAGCCCCAGAAAGAATACAGCGCGAGGCAGGAACAATCCCTGAACTAGCTAGCGCTGCGGCACCGTGTCCTCACATATTTAATTATTAACAATACAGATTATTTGAATGATGTTAACATTTTATCTGTCTAATTTAATAAACATATTTTACTGCATTTCGTCTAAAAATTGATATTGTCATCATATGTAAATAAGCACTAAAGTTGCTCAGGTTGTGTAATATTATAACTGTATCCCAAGTTTACAGTGAGGTGATTGTACTTCTAAGTACAAACAGTTCTACAAGGAGCACTTGATGGACTGATTGAGTACGTTTGTAGTTCTTGGGATGAAACTGTTTCTGAACCGCGAGGTCCGTACAGGAAAGCCTCGGAAGTGTTTGTCATATAAGAGCAGTTCAAATAGACTGGCTGAGGCAGTGTGTGCTTGATGCTGTATACTGATAATTCTCTTTCCGATCAGCTGCTGTAGAGCTGTGATTCCACACTCAGATACAGTGATATAAATACTCCGAGTGGTGCAGTGAGAGTAATTTGGAAAAAGATGATCCGCTGTGGCAACTCCTAACGGGAGCAACTGAAAGAAGAAATTGCAGTGAGAGTAACAACGCTAAAGCAGCTATGGTATTTAGAATAGTTTGACCATTCTGTGGACCATTATATTGTTACAGGTTACTTACAATCAGATGCCTTACACTAATAAACAACATGCAGTTAATTTCAGAGTATTTGATAAAACCGTGTCAGGGATGTTCATCTTAAAAAGAAAATGAAACCACACAGGAACAGTAGCACTGCTTTGACGCTGGGTGCTGCCAGTTTGCAAAACCAAGCAGAGAACTTGCATATGCCAGGGTTTTAGCTGGCAAGAAAATGTGCATAGCTTTATGCCAAGTTTAGGTTTTGTACATCATGATTTGAGCGTGGAAACAGGAGTACGCAACATTTTTTTGCGTACACATCGCTTATACTTGAGGCCCCAGGTATTTAAATTTTAAACTGCATTTATATTCATCTTATGAAACACTATTGACATTTTCTCCACCTTTACTCTGTGTGTAATATGGAGCGTGAATTTCAGTGGATTCTCTCATTCACACCTGTTAAAGTCTCGATACGTGTGACTATTTGATTGTTTCTTATTTTCTTGTTTCATATTCATTTTTGAGTATTTAGGATTTTATTTAATGTCTCTTGCTCAAATTATTTTTGTATAGGTTTCAAATAAGGTCATGTTTTACTTTCTTGTATATGAATATATGTATAGACAAAGTATAGTAATCATTAAAAAATTTGACCTTACGATTTTGAAGAATCTTGACATTTTAGACTTCCCTGAGTGAGAAAATACTGTATTTTAGAATTATGTCTGTGTGTAAACACAATAACTCAAAAATGCAACAAGATAGATGGATGAAATTTGGCATGTGATTGTTCCATCAAAATTGTAGTTCTCTATTAACTTTTGGGCCAAATCCATCAACCAATAGTGGTATTTTACCTGAATATAGCCTCCTTTTTTTTTTTTATTAATGCATCTGAAGATTATGATTTATTCAGCTTTACTTTTATGGTAATTGTTAAACATATTAATGTGATTTGATTTGTTGTTGATGGTTCTTTAATGTACATAATATAAATAATAATAATAATAACATAATCATTGTCTTGCGGTTATTTTTTCAGAAGTTTTGAGGTAGGGTGGTGGTCAACCGCCACACATTTTTTTCAGTATTATAATCTTTTTGTTCTCATTTATATCCTAACCTAGAAAATGAACTGCCTAAAACAGCGTAATAATAATAATAGTTTCTTTATAAACAGCCTTTTTTTGCGCATTGAGTCACTTTAAATTTTAACATATGATGTTAATTAAAAACATTTCCAAGGTCATTGTATTATTGTGATGTTTGTGAGATTTACCAGGTATGTTTATCAGTTTCATCCTTGAAGATTATAACACCCACACACACACAAACACACACACAGATGTGGTGATCCTATCCAGACAAAGTCTTGAGTGGTGCCAAGTGCCAGTCACTCTCCAATATTCCACATAGCATTCTCTACATACGCATTCACTACCACCAGCACTAACAAACATACCAGTGTCCTTGTAACATACATAGAAGAAAACACAACTCTTTGGCTTCTGTACTATTTACCAACCAAACTGTGTCTTAGTTGGTCAAATTATTGAAAAGTGACATCAACAACCTTGATAAACCCTGTAAATGAGAAAATAGTGACCTAACTCACACTTGGTGCCCTCTTATTATTTCAATGACTCTAGATATGTACAGAAAATATAAAACAACTGGCATTTATTAATATGTAACAACACTAAATAGAAGAAAACAAAATAAAATAAAATAGCAAACTGCTGATATAAAGAGTCTTAGAAAAGCTTACTGAAAATCAGAAATGTGAAGGGGTGGATTCTGGCCTGGGAAGCTTTTGATTTATTAAGTCGCATGATGGATCGATTAAAATGTGTCCACATTAGCAGTCTGCACTCATTTTTCCAGTCCGTGAGCAGCTCCCACACCAAAAATGTTGGCATTTCATTCATTTTTGTTCTTTTTGCATTTTAATGGTATGTGATAGGTGTTTGTTTCTGTGACCATCTCTCATGTTGAATGTCACAGTAGGGTGTCAGCTCTTGTCTCATTGTGCTTACAGTTCAATCCTTCTTTTAGACACATAGCTCCTTTGCCAGGGAAGGTGATATGACGACACTTCCAGCAGTGGCATTTCTCCCTTTACCTGTGAAAAGCTCAACAAAGGCACGTCACCACAATCACAGAGAATCTTTCCCTTGTAATAAAGTGTGATCTTTCAGATTGGGAGCAGCATTGTGTATACATTTGTTATTCACGTCACCATGCTATCAAATATTTGATGCCAGATCTATAAGCTTTTCTTGACATTCACTGTGTGATAGTGCATCAACATTTCATCAGGTATAACTGATCATCAACAGGTATGTCTGCCCCTACTTATAATGGACAATACACAAAGTGTGCCAAGTATCTGATATAGCAGCTAAAATGCCATTTAGAAAAGGAAGCACAGGAGATGACACATTTTAGACACAGCAGGCTGTGACTAAAGAGCGCAGTGCCGGAGAACGACTTACATATTGGACATTTTCACAAACACAACAGAACAGACCATGTTTACAAATGCCAGAGTAAACAGTCCGATTTCTTTTGGTTTTGCTTCATGTCATGAAGACGCTGACACTTTTAAGATTAAAAGTTGCTAAAGCTGGAAGGACCAGTGGAACATGGAATTGGATCATGAACAAGGTTCTGTTTAGGGAAATAAAAATCATATGAGTTTATGGATATTTCTTACATGACAAATAACTAGAGTGCCAACAGTTTTTAGATTTCTCAATTATTTTCATCATCATACATTGTGAAGCCATATGAGTGACTGTCAGTGGTATTATTTCTTTTTCATTCACTGGACAGGCCTTCATACAATATATAAAAGTGGGAATTTAGCTTTTGACTTCACATAAACCTAATCCTGTATCACATAGCTATTGCTTGAAATGGCTCTTGTTAATATTTTTGTTTCAGTCTTAGCTTGTCATCCATTCAAATGACAATTTCATATCAAAGTGATTGGCAGCTCATTATTTAGTCAGATAACCTGACGCTGTGGGTTCAAATCTCACTACTGACATTCTGTGACCCTGAGCAAGTCACATCACCTGACTGTGCTACAATTAGAAGAACAAATGAAATGTAACCATTTGTATCTCAAGTGTTGTAAATCAACCTGAATAAAGGTGTCTGCCAAGTAATAATGAGAAGTCAAGCAAAATGACACCTTTTATAGGCTAACTGAACAGATTACAATATGCAAGCTTTCAAGGCAACGTATATTGTAATCTGTTCAGTTAGCCAATAAAGGGGTAATTTTGCTTGACCTCATTGCATCCATAATGGCTAATACAGTACAACACCCTAGTACTCCAGCCAAATAAGAAATGTCAGCTGATAGAAGAGCCATCAACTGATTATAAGCTCAGCAAATAAGCAGTCTTTTGGGGAGGCCTGCAGCCTGACTGTTTACTGAAATAGCTGTCAGTAGAGACTGGCCGATGCTAAAGGAATTTGGACACATTACAGAACATTACAAATGAGACTTGTGCTGTACTCTTATATACCGTTATAATAAATGATATTTTATAGACACAAACAGACATAACTGCGCATGTCTCCACTGTTATTCTCTTGCCCAGCCCTTCCTCTCAGCTCTGTGAGTAAACTGCTCAGACCAGTTTGACTCGTCTGCCTGCCTTTAGGAGGCCATCAGAGTTCAAACAACAGGCAGTGTGGCAGCTGGGAGATCTGAGAGTGAGCTGACTATGAGGCCAAAGAAAGCTTAGTAAATCATTCTGTTCTTCATTATTGTTTTTTAATTTGAATAAGAAGATTTACATATGGACAATAAAATGCTTCATTCAGACTGATTATCCTCCATGTTGGAGTTAATGTTACTCAAATCAGAAGTAGTAAAGGAAGAGTTTGCTAGTCTGGAAGATGCAGAGCAGATCTCTACACCTGGCATGGAGATTATTAGGTTTTCAGTAGAGTGTTTTGAGTAGAGTAGAGTGGGTTTGAATAATTGGCTGACTTCTTTATATTCCAAATGGCCAGTGTCAGCTTGATTTCAAAGTGGGATACGTCTTTGGGGAGATCACTATTTTATTGTGCTGATGTTCTGCAGCTGAGTAAGACTGAATTTATTTCTAGCGGTATACATTATAATAGGAGGACTATAGTAGTAAAACATGAAAAACTGCTAAAAGATACAAAGATCAGTCCAAGGTACAATCATTCCAGTAATTCCTAGAAAGACTTCAGATTCAATCATTTTAAATAAAAATAAAAACCTCACCAGAAACCCAAGAGATTGAGCTAACTAGTTAGTAATGAAAAGTCCATCAGATTGAGTAGAAGAACAGGAGTTGAACAGAGACATTGGAGAGCCCAGAAGACTTGTGATAGAAGAGCATTTATAGATCTGAGCCACAGTCTAAAGTGTTCTGTACAGTCTCATGCAAACAAGTGATTTGTTATAGTTTAGGTAATAGAAAATATGGTTTTCTTATTGAGTTATGGAGGAGGCATTAAGATTCTTCATGACAACTTAGTGAGTTTGTCATAAAATAGTCTTGACTTGATAATTGTAAAGCAGTTCCACATGAAGAAGATTCATCAGAGGTTGAAATGAAGATTACAGTCTTAAATGTGAGATTGCTGACAAACAAAACCTTGACATTAAAAGAATCTCTAACTTGCTGTCTTTGTGCCCAGCGGTGTAAGACATGATGACGCCAAGCAGATTTGTCAAGTACCAGTGATTGTGCTTCTGTCCAGTTCATACCCAGTAAGTGAAGGTCTTCGTTACTGTTTTGTGCCGAGGTCATCCGAGGTCTCCCTGGTTGGCATTTTCCAGGAATGGCTCATTGCATGGCCTGTTATGGTAGTCTGCTGTTGTCCACACGTGATAAATGGTTGAACCAATCCGGTCATCTTTTCTGAAGTTTCTGTAGTAGGCAACTGGGCAGCTCTTCTCCAGACCATATCTGTAGTGGTCATTTCTTGCCAATTCGGTGAAGGCAGCGTGAATCAATGCTGTCCAGTTTAGCTTTTTGTGCTTTCGTGAAGGACCGTGTCTCAGGTCCGTATAGAAGAACTGGGATGATAACGCTGTTACATACTTCCATATTGGTTTATATAGAGAACTGCTTGTTGTCCCATATTTTCCTCAATCTGCTCATGGTGGAGGATGTACGTTTTGATCTCAGCTGTAGTGTTGTTGTCACAGGTAAGCAATCTGCCAAGATAGCAGGGTCAACACAATATCCCAGTCAAAAATGGTAAGATTATATCGGACAATAAGGGGATCACGTCAGGATTGAAGGAACACTTTTGCGATATCCTAAATAGACCTAAACAAACCTCCCCCTTACGGATTCAGAGTTTTAACAGGCAGTTTGTCCTGCTGTTGCTTCCACAAGTCATTTTACCATCAACTGTGATCCACTTACACTATCTAAATCTATAACTTTAAGTACATTTTGATTTTAACATAAAGATGGATATACTGTAAGTGGTGAACACACACAAATGTCTCAGTTATGCCCACCTCAGGTCATTTTCAGTTAAAAGTTTCCTCAAAGCCTGCTCTGAACCAGGTTGCACATCCTTTCTAGGGCCAGGGTAGACACTGCAAGTGTCAGAAGTCTTTTACTGAGAAATGGAGAAAGAGAAGCAGTGGCAGATGTCTACATAATCAGTAGCCTCCATACACCCCGGTTGAAAGATCAGCTGTCATAAAGACAGAACCAGTGGCACATCTTCATACGATTACTTTGGAGACCCTAAAGAGAGAATATCCACGATTCTGCAGTGGTTTGGGTGTCATCCAGCAGCCATTAAGTACCCTTTTCCTTAAAGATACCAAGGTGGATTCCATTCCATCTGATACACAAAGAAAAAAGGGGCTTCAATTTGGGGTAAACGGTGGAAACATCACATCAGTAGACTGGAGGAGCCACTCGATTCATGTGCAGGAATTGTGATGGTTTCAAAGACAAATGTTGCTGTGCACATATGTGGAGTGCTGTGTGTACTCTATACAGTACATTGAACAATTTATACTGCCCTTGGTCAAACAGTCCCTTGGTAAATGAGCAGGAGCAAAGCACTTTAGAAAGCTGATACCAAATACAGAGTTCCCTGATGAAAGAGTCAGCCAAGTTCATAACGTTCAGAATTCCCTTTGGAGGTTTTACTTTAATTGCCATCTTCTTGGCATCACTGCTGCACCCCAGAATGTTCACAGTCACGTGGTCTTAAGGATCACTGAATATCTGTAAGGAATTGCCTGTCATAAGGACTATGTGGTCATTCTGGGAAAAACATGGAAAGAGCATGTGTGTTCATGTCTTTAGTTTGTAATATTTATGTCAGTAACACAAAAAGTGCAATTCTTTTCAACGACATATCCTGGCATTACTCTTTAAATTCAGTTCAGTTCAGTCCAAACTCCATAAATCAAAGGCCGGCCAGGTAGAGGCTGAGCTCACTGGCATATCCAGTAAGACACACCTCGTGGTTGCTCCAGTCCAGGTACAGAGGTGGTTGATAGATATCATTGTGAATACTGACAGCTATTTTACTCTTATGTAGAAGAGCTTGTGGGAGAAGGTATCAGGTCATCATGAGAAGTTGCTTTGGCATTAACTTCATTTTCATGGATGGCAATTGGCATAAGGCTATAGGCAAAGTCTTAATGGAATAGCATCTCTGAAAAGCTACCTGGAAGATGGACACAGATTCTGGAATATTCTCACCTGAACTTGCCTGTCCTAATATTGGAATCAGTAGGACTTGTAATGATACTTGCAGTATATATTCCATCTTTGCAGGTATGTTCTGACTGGAGGTGGGAGCATTCGTTTTTGTTAAGGCTTGTACAGAACTCTAGGGGGGTCTACCTCGGCAGCAGAAATGAAAATGCTATGTGACATCAACACAGCTAACATCCTTGGCCAACAAGAAGTGGTGAGACACCTACAGCAACAGTGAGCAGATATATGGACTTTGTAAAACTTCCATCATCACTCATGACATCTGCATTATGGATGAAGTGCCTGTTCACCATCATACATACTGGGAGTCCACTCAGACTAAAGGAGCCATTAAACAACATTTTGTCATAATGCTAGCCAAGGGTGTTATAGAGACTTCGACCTCCCCATGAGTGTCTCCAGTGATTTTGGCTAAAAGTTGTGGTGGGTCTTTTCTCTTCTGCATGTAACCCCGTGGACTGAATGCCAAGACTCACTTGGATTACACCAAAGGTACACACGATACTCAAGTCACTACTGGAAGGTGAAAATGGGAGAAGGCAGCAAGAATAAGTGACATAAAACAAAAAACATGACAAACCAAAACCAAAAACCTAAGAGCAGCAGCAGCTTTAAACATGAGTTGGCCAGAGCAACAACACGCCACTGACTCCAGTCTTCCAGACTGAAACATGTCTGTCCACCCAGGAGATGAAAGATTAAGATAAACCAACTAACAATTGAAATAAAGTTTTCAGACTATGGCGGACCGCTGGGACTCTTACCCAGCTGAGATGCCTCGATAATGGAAGGACCGGGGTAGAGGGCTTATTCTGGACATTATCTCCCCCAGAACGCTAGAGGACAGTCACCCTGGCTTGCAGAGGTGCCATGGGTTTAAAGCATGGAAGCTTAACTTTGCTGGGGTCTGTGGCCTCCACCAGGAGCCAACTGGATGTTTACTGGTCCCTGTCTGCCAGCACTTCCACCACACCAGGAAGTTCTGCCAAAAGTAGGTCACTGGACACCTGAACTCCTCCTGGCTGTCCTATAAAAGGGGCCAGTTGCCACTACTCAATGGCCAGAGTCGGGAGGAAGAAGGACAAAGACTGTGTGGAAGACTGGAGGTGAAGGGTCTGTGCTGTGCTTGTTAGTACTTTATGTACTGTGCTGTTAGGAACGGAGAACGAGCGCTTCACCACTTAAAATAAACGCGTGCTGGGTGGTGAAACTTGTGCGATGCCAGTCTGTAATGGGTTAGGGCGGTGGTACCCGCCCTGGGCTTCACAAGACGTTGCACTGTTGAGATTGCTCTGCATTTGTTTTTGTGATGGAGAGGGTGAAATTATGTTTTAGACGTTTTTACATTTCTGATAGCAAAGGTTTTGCCTTATGGATGATATTCATTACATCACCAATGGGGAACATTGTAGCAGAATTTCTGGGTATGCCAAGTGTCTTAAGCCTTTGACATATGAGTTCAGCTAAGCCCACGTTAACACACCTGTACCTTTGTCAATGTTACAGACACCAGACACATTAGTGTGTATCATCGTACCAGGTGGAGACGTTAACTGCCTGAGCTCATGTCTCAAATGAACCATTCACCCTGTCTGCTCTCACGTTTCACTTTGAATCTCCTCTTCCTCCTCCTTCTCACTGAGCACAGTCAAACTTTCACTTTCATTTCTTCACAAGTCACCTCCCGGTTTACCTGTCTGAGTCTCTCTGCCTGACTCTCCTGAGACAGACCATGGCAGAAGCACATCTGTTAATATCTGAGGAAGAGTTCACCTGCTCGGTGTGTCTGGACACCCTGACTGACCCCGTCTCAACACAATTTGGTCACAGTTTCTATCTCGAGTGCCTTAAGAATTTTTGGGATCAGAGCCAAGTGTGCATCTGTCCTCAGTGCAGAAGGGCCTACGTACCAAGGCCTGAGCTGCGAAGAAACACTTTGCTGAATTAAGTCATCAAGAAACTGAAGAAGAACAGTCTCGGTTCTCCTCCCTTGTCACAGAATTATGTCAGGCGTGGAGACGTACAGTGTGACGCCTGTACCGGGAGGAAGTTCAGAGCAGTGAAGTCATGTCTTACCTGCATGGCCTCTTTCTGTCAGGTTCACCTCCAGCCTCACTATGAAGGAGCTGCCTGGAAGGACCACAAGCTGACGGACCCGGGTGCAAATCTGAAGGATAAGCTCTGCACAAAACATCAAAAAGGCTTGGAGGTGTTTTGCCAAACAAATAACTTGTGCATCTGTACGATATGTGTGGCAACTGAACACAGGGGGCATCATATTGTGGAGCTGAAGACCGCAAGGGAAGAGAAGCAGGTGAGAGAAACTTAGTGTTTAATGGAAATGTGTGCAAGACTTCCTCCTAGGGACAAATAAAGATCTATCTATCTATCTATCTATCTATCTATCTATCTATCTATCTGTCTGTTTATGTACTGTATTTATAAACGAAAAGTTCAAGGATCCATTACAAACACAGGACAGTTTTGCTGGCCTGACTGATTTCCAGCTGGTCTCCAGTTTTGCAGCACAATAAACAAGACAACCATAATTAGCAAATGGCATAGGAGGATACACAGAGAGATAGATATGAAAGGCATTATATAATAGATAGATAGATATTTTTTATTTTTAAAACCAAACTTTATTGAAAAAAACACAGAACAAAATTGAACAGTAAAGCAAAAAACAATCTTCAGTCTGCACAAAACATGTGCACACATTCCTAATGATGAATATCTTGTTTCAAGTTATTACAAATTTTTCTTGCAATAAAAAAAATATTTATCTAATCCCTCCCATTGTTTCCTTTCTCCAATCCCACTTATTCTTAATATAATATCCCAATTTATAAATAATAAACCAAAGTCAGAGCACAAATTGTAAATTATTATCATTACATTTACACAGTACATTATTCACGCACCACAATTCCTTAAACTGTACTAAATTATTTGTGGACTTATAAAAATTTAAATCCACTAATATTCTATTTTCACACAATTTTTTAAAAAAGACAACAACATCTTCAATTCCACTCCCAGTAATTTTGTTTTTACGTGTCTTCCATATTGACAGTTTTGCTTGCCCGATAATAAAATTAATTAAGTTCATATTATCTCTGGTGTGTTTAGTAATTCTCACCCCAAACACAAACTCGTGCCATTATACGAGACCCCCAGCCGTTCTACTATTCTTTCAATTTTATTAAAGAAGGTCTGGAGTCTCTCACAATACATAAAAGCATGATAAACAGTTTTCCTCAGACCACAAAAAGGGCAGCAATCTGAGACCCCCGGACATATAATCGATAAGAAGGAGTTCACCGCTAGTATCCCATGTACCAACCTCCACTGCAGGTCTCCCACCCTACTGGCCAATGGCGGCTTGTACAACGACCTCCAGGCGGGGTTCAGTCCTTGAGGGGCTCCAAGCTTGTCTCTCCAAGGTGTGTCTTGTCTTCGTGTCCTCAGCTGTTCCAGGTTGTTCACCTTCACGCATATCATGTAGAGCTGCTTGCCTGGAACCGAAGGCAGAGATAACGCCTCTAGAGAACGTAAGGCTAAAACATCAGTCTCACCATCCCTCAGTTCAACAGCCGGAGATACAGTAAGAGTAGGAAAAAGCGTCTCATCCGACGGCTTCAGTCGTGAGGTGAACATTCTGTGCAGGAGTGTCATGGATTCCCTGTCCAGTGATGATCTTATCTGCCACAGAAACTTCTCCATTAGCCGTACTGAGTGCACTCCTGTCTCCTCTGCTACCACTTGTGCACTTTTTCAAGTGTAATTTTCCCAGTTAATGATGTTCTTTATTGTGGTTATTCCATGTATTATGAAATGATGCATAAAATTTTCAGAAAGTCCTGTGGCAGTACCAACAGCACGATTGTAGAGCAGCGGTTCATCAAGGACCCAAAATGGAGAAAGGTCATCACAGTCCTTTTTTATCGACAGCAGTTGCCACGCTGCTAGAAGGCTTTTATAAAACTCTGGCACATGTAAAGTCCTGACCTTATCCAAGTGGCACAGCAGTAAACTTTTTCCAAGTCCCATTTGCCTGGCCTGTTTAAAGAAGAGTACAGCCAAGTTCATCCACTGGCTCTGCTCAACAGGGTACAGCAGTTTCTGAATTGTCTGAAGGCGGAAAGCAGCAATCCTGCTGTTAATGTCAATAAGTCCTTTTCCGCCTTCATCCAATGGCAAGAATAGAACGCCCTTCCATATCCAATGGGTACCATTCCAAAAGAAGTCAATAATCATTTCCTGTATCTGTTGAACAAGCAAAGGTGGAGGTTACAGACAAATACATTTGTGCCACAGGCTGGAGGTCACCAGGTTATTAATGACCAGCATCCGTCCTCTATAGGATAACTGAGGGAGGATCCACGTCCACTTAGCGAGCCGAGCAGTAACCTTGTCCAACAGACCCTCCCAGTTCTTTTGGATGTAGTGGACATCTCCGAGATGGACTCCCAAGTACAGGAAACCCCCAGTTGTCCACTGCAGACCCCCTTCCAGTCGAGGAGGACTACATCCTGTTCAGTTCCCAACCAGCACTGCACTGCTTTTAATCCAATTAATTTTAGCCGAAGACACTGCTGTAATTCCGCAGACCTTCTGTTAATTCATCCAAATCCTTCTGGACTGTGATGATTACTGCGAGATCATCTGCATAAGCAGTGACTTTCACAGGGTCCATAGTGCAGGTGGGGATGGAGAGACCAGTCAGCACCTTCCTCAGGTGCACCAGGAAAGGCTCCAACGCCAGAGCATATAACATGCTAGACAATGAGCAGCCCTGTCTGACTCCTTTTCTGACACTGAAAGGTGTGCACAAGCCACCATTGACCTTTATGATACCAGAAATGTCACTATAAAGTAAACAAATATATTTAATAAAAGACCCCCCAAAACCAAAGGCCTTCATTGTATTCCATAAAAAATAGTGACTGACCCTGTCAAAAGCTTTTTCCTGGTCAAGAAACATAAGATCAGTCCGAAAACCAAACAATTTGGCAGCAGCCAAAATGTCCCGAATTAAAAAAATGCAATTAAAAATTGACCTGCCAGCCATGCAGTAATTTTGATCAGGATGCACCACTCTCTCTAAAACTTGGACCATCCTGTTAGCTAAGGCTTTGGAGAGAAGTTTATAATCTGCACATAAGAGAGACACTGGCCGCCAGTTCTTAATGAGACACAAGTCTCCCTTCTTCAGCAGCAGCGTGATCACGGCTCTACGACAGCTTTGAGGTAACAAGCCCATCTCAAAACTCCACCGGAACACTTCCAACAAGTCCAGACCAATGACATCCCAGAACTCTTTATAAAACTCCACTGGTATTCCATCGATTCCCTGGACCTTCCCTGTTTCAGCTGTCCCAGGGCTGTGGCGAGTTCTGTGAAGGTCACCTCACTATTCAGATCTGCCACGTCTACATTAGGAAGCTGTGGTAAGTCCTGCAAAAAGACCTGTTGGTCTTCACTGCAGATCTCCATCTGCAGCAAACAGAAGTTTGTAGAATTCGTGGACCACCTGCCTTATTTCACTGGGCTCTTGTGTCTCTCTGCCATCAAGTGTTCTTATGCAATGTAAGATTTTATTCTGCAAGTTTTTTTTTTCTCTAACCCAAAAAGTATTGTGTTGGTGAATACATCTCGGTCAACCACTGAAAGCAGGCCCTCACTAACGCCCCCTGAGCTCTGGTCTCAAGCAGGTGGGTCAACCCCAGTTTAGCAGAAGTCCGGCTCGCATGAAGCTGCTCTTTTGGACCCTTCTCTAGTAGCTGTTGAAATTCAGTTATTTGATTTTCCAAAGCTGCCGTTTCTGACCGCAATACTTGGGTGACATTTCTGGTATAGTCCTGACACAAAGCCCAATGTGACTCTTCCCAACCTCCCACCACTGTTGTAAGCTGGTGAACTCCTTCTTCAAAGCCTTCCAGCCTCCCCAAAAATGAACAAATAACTCTTTAAAGTTCTGATCTTTGAGGAGGAGTGTGTTAAAATGCCAGTATGGACTACGGGGTCTGTACGTGTTAAAAAGAAGTGTACAACACACTAGACTGTGATCAGAGAAGCCTGTAGGTACAATGGAGCACACCTTAAATAAACCTAACAGGTGCTTAAAACTCTAAAAATGATCGAGTCTCACCATTGAGATCGTGTTTCCACTCGTCCTCCCTCACGTGTATTGCTGACAGGCTCCATTTTTAGCCCTCCACACATCTTCCAGCCCAAAGTCCTTAATTATTTTACTCAAAGCTCGTGCTGAGCGAGGGTGCGGTTCCAGTCCATTGTTTCTGTCCATCCTTGTGTCAAGTGTACAATTAAAATCCCCTCCTAACACCACCACTTCCTCAGGGTCACACTTGGATAAAAGATCTCCTAACTTGTTAAAGAAATGGAGAATCTCCTCACCCTCATTCAGGGCATAAACGTTAATGAAAGTGACGACACTGCCTTGAAGTTTCACCGTCACTTTCAGGAGTCTCCCTTTCACCAGCTCATCAGTCCTGCAGACTTCTACTTGAAGCCCTCCAAGAAATAAAATGGCCACTCCAGCACTAACATTCGTCCCATTACTAAAAAAAAGTCCCCCTTCCAATCCCTGCTCCACTCCCACTGATTGTGCTCATCAATGTGAGTTTCTTGTAAAAAATGACATTCAAATCTTTTTGTCCGATAAAATCAAAAAGTGCGACCCTCTTATCTGGACTTCTCCCCCCCGTTAATATTTAGGGTTTCTATGTGTACACATGCCATGGTAACAGAATAGATAGATAAACACACAATGAAACACAGGGACCACCACAAAGACTGTGGAGTGGATTTAACAGGGGGCTTAGCCATTAGGTGGTGTTTAGATTGGACTGTTTCCTAAAGTTTACTGGTTAAATTCTTGAGCCTCATGAGCTCTTTAATGTCAAACATTGCTACGGCTGCTTTGTCTTGCCGCAATCCGCGGGCAGACTATAGAAAGAGGCCAATGTCTGGGAAAAAATCAGCCACATCCACCCCATTTTTTCCGGCGGTATTCACCAAAAACTCTTTTACACTTTGAGCGCTGTAACCCCCCCGGCTTTTAACTCTGGGGGCTCTGAGGCAGCAGACCCATCGTTGAAATTACTGTCATCGTTCTCTTCCCTGACACGCCCCGCATTTGAGATGTTATCAGCCGTCTCCGTGAAGACGGGAAAATCCTCCTGACAAGGACCATAGGCGGGATTCTCTCCAACGACTCCCAAGCCCTGACTTAAACCAAATTTCTTACGTGCCCACTCTTCTCTTTCTCCTCGCCTCTTTTGAGCAGGACGTTTAAATTCACTTTTTTCCTCAGGCTCGTTGCTGCCTCCCTCGTTCATATCAATGTCTCCTCACACACTTTCTGCTGCAGCCGCTGTCTGACCTACAGTCTCACTACCGCCTTCATTCGGCTCATCTCTGGGAGGCACTTGATTCTCCTGCCCTTCAGATCTAGTGGCATTTCTATTCTGATCACCCCGCGCCTCTACAAGTGCCTCTGTGCCATCAGCCACTACTGGATGATCTTCCACTTCCTGCACCTCTATTTCTGTATCTGCATGGCCAGTTTTCTTGTTCCCTTGTTGTCTCTCAGGACACTGTTTAATTAAATGGGATTCACTCCCGCACCCAAAACATTTCATTTCATTAGAAGTGACGAAAATCACGTTATCGAAACCGTCCACTCTAAACTTCATTGCCACATTTAATTCTTCATCCATTCTATTTAAAACCATATAAACTTGTTATCTAAATGACGAGACATGTTTTAAATCCGGTAATTTACAGCCTAATGGAATATACCGAATTTTTAAAACTAATCGCCCATGCTGCTCCAACTCTTTTGATATAGTTTCATTCTTCAGAAATGGTGGCACATTCAAAATTACCACTCTACGGGATGGGACGGCTAAAGGGGAAACCTGTACAAAGGAGCCATTAATAACGACCCCCTTCTCAACTACTGTGGGAACTAAATCCACAGAGCTCAGAAAAACAACAATCGACCCGCTCATTCGTGAAGCCGACTTGATGTTTTCACAACCGACTACCTTGCCAACCGCCAACACCCCCACTTCCAATGGGACAAACTCCTCCGATATAAGTTTAAACCCGTGGCGGTGGCTTAGACGCTCAAGATTCACAGCCATTTCGGCTGCCATGGCCTAAGCCACTCAGTACAAAACAAGTTTAGCTGTTTACACCAAAGAAAGATAGAAATAAGAAAGTAGAAAATCAGAAGAAAAAAAGAATCACCACACTCACCTCACAGCATCCACCACCAGTTCCACTCACTCACACTCGAGACAACCACCCAGCATGCACAGCGACAGCAAAACAGGAAGGAGATAGATAGATAGATAGATAGATAGATAGATAGATAGATAGATAGATAGATAGATAGATAGATAGATATGTAAGGCACTACATAATAGATAAATAGATTGATATGTAAGGCACTATATAACAGATAGATAGATTAATAAATAATTAATATAATTAATAGATGCATAGATATATAGATATGTGAGGAACTATATAATTAAAGATAGATATTTAAGGCACTATATGATAGATAGATAGATAGATAGATAGATAGATAGATAGATAGATAGATAGATAGATAGATAGA
>JANRMT010028174.1:16175834-16202657 GCA_026402145.1 Polypterus bichir lapradei
CATGTCAGAGGTTATTTTATCTTGTAAACTTTGTATATTTTTTGTTGTTCATCCAATAGCTGCTCCTGGTGAGCAAACAGATCCTCGGTACAAGTTAATGAAACGAGTGGAGTCAAATTAAATAAAAAACAGAAGGCTGAACACCAAACAGAAATCTCTTTTTAATTATTATTTACAGATCTATTTTTGTGTCATTGCATAAAGCATAAATTAAAGGAATTTCACTCTTGATTCCTGATTTTTATTACATTTTAATCCTTTTATTATTTCATTTAAATGCAATTTAAAAAAAAAAAACTGAAAATAAATAAGAAAAACAGTAACAAATCATGAGCAGAGTGAGCTTGTCGTGGTGTCCATTCCTTGGCTGTGATTCACTTTACTTGTTATTTTCAACTTCATCAATGTCGCTGCTTGCTGTCCCAGTCAGTTACTTTTCTCCCACTATGATCCCCTCTCTTTCTCTTTCTCTTTCTTCTTCTCCCTTCCTTTTTCCGTTTGCTTTGTCTATTGTAGCTCTTTGTAGATTCTCACCATACATCACGATGACTTAAACAGACCACCACAATCCTCGGCAGTGTGACGTGTCTGTCACTCCCTGTAGAACAGGAGGTGCTGTTTGTGACTGTGGATCTCAAATGTTTTCAAACAGCGTCACACATTCAGCCACATATCTGACTCTTTACTCTTTTGACCTAAAATGTGCTTTTTCTGTTAGTTTTGGCCAAATATTTTCAGTGCCTAAAACTTTTACATCTCCTTAACTGAAATGCCAGCAGAGTTGGTCATGTAGTGTAAGACTTTAGGGGATGTGACATGTTAGATAAATCACGACAGAGGGTCGTGACACCATCAGGGTCCCAGCAGTGAACAGCCCCCTTCAAGTGTCGTTCAACGATCAATTAATGGGCTGATCGTGATGGACTTCAGTTATGGTCATCGGTTTCACACAACTTTATTTAAACAAACGAGTGTCTTTATTGGTGCTCTTTATGTAATCAGTCATTTGTAAAGTTAGTATTCATATTTTACTTGTCAACTTGTGTGATAGAAATTTAACATCTTATTAAAGAAAGAAACATCCTCTAACAGGACAATTCAGTAATCAGGAAGGAGAAAAGCTCTTCATTGTATCTTTTAATTACTCCTCAGCAAAATACCTTAGAGGGAGCGTTCATCAAAATCAGTCCGTTACAGCCTGGTCAGAGAAAACAAAGAATGGACATTCATGTTATAAACTACTGAATTTACATACAGCGTCGATCAATTCATACATTTACTCTGGTGTTTTCTGCCTCACTCCGCACTGTCCCTCCAGTGCAATGCAGCCACAGAGAGCTTAAACAACTCGGCACATCCACATAAAAAACGATAAGGGGTGAGCGAGCTTTCTTGAAGGCTTTTACTGGACGTACTTCGTTGTAAACTGAAATATATACAAAAGAAACATACAGGCATTTACATGTGTACAATCAAAGACAATAAAGAATGATTTACAAAGCAATACATAGCAGACAGTGTACATTAAACAATAAAGCTTTAAAAGACACTGACAAGGCGAGTGATTTCCACGGTTGGATCAAGACAAAGAGAAGCGCGTAGACAGAGGTTCAAATTGCTGCGTACCACAACTAACCAGACCCAGGGGTTTATATACCCTAAGGATACGTTCTGGACGTGACCGAAACAAGAGATAAAGGGGTGCCTACGTGAGACACATGGGGTGTATTGTATTCAAATGTTTATTATGGGACCTACGTGCTTTACGTGAGTTTCATAGACTTCTACAGTACCACTGTGAGTGTGGGACGTGACTGACTGGTGTGTTAATAAATGACAAGATGAAGGGGGAGCACAGTTCAACAAATAACAGTCTCAACTAACAAGATGTGGGGCAGAACATTAGCGTTATTCTCTGCTCTGTGACTGCCTAGAAAATTCTGGACAACCCACATGAATGAGGGTGCTGATTCAGTGGGCTTCAGTTTCCTTTTGAATTCATTGTCAAGCATCAGTTCATGGATTTCAGGAACAACAAAAACACCTTCCTTAATTTATATTCACTTTTCTCGAGACCAAAATTATTTCTTAAATGCTGAAAAGCACCGCCATTTCTGTCCATCACCTTGACAAAATTTTCAAAGTAATGGTGAATCTAACGAATGAAATATCCTGAAATGCAATGTTATGTTTAACAGTAAAACCGACCACCTACTGCACCATCATGTCTGAGTTGTGTCATATAAGACCTGGTAATCAGTAACAAATATTTTTTCTGCTAATTAAAAATTAATAATTTTTAAATAAAATTAATAATGACAAGGTAAGCAACTCACAGCTATTTGTAACGTGTGGCAAATTCTTTTATCTCAGTGGCATCCCTAGTGGAATTACTGTGTTTATCAAAATGGTTATCCATCATTACTGTCCAGTCACCCTAGATGTCCAAGACCTGGAATATCATAACTAAAAAAATGGGACGTGCTGCTGGATGAAAACGGTTTTCAGATTTGGAGTCAGCAAGTGAAACCTGTTCAAGTAAAGGTGAAAGACCCCCAGTAGCAAAATGCTTGTTGACCAGTGGGACAGAAAGGGGAAAGACCACCTGTTCGTGTGCCACTTTCACTCAGCTACCTGCAGGTCTGCCATTTCTGTCTTAATGCGGCTCACCTCTTCCTGTCACACAGTTTACTTGTCTGCAGCATCAGTTTAATGTGACTTGCTGTGAGGGGATTTGTACTTCTGAACACACTAAAGGTTTGGCTGTGACCTCAAGAAGGTTAACATTTAGTTATTTCTGCTGCCTTTTTTTGTGTCCTCTGTCTCTTTAAGACTCAGGTGTGTCCCTCTTGGAGGGCTGCCATGTAAAAATGAAAGTGAAAGTTAAGAGCAGAGCAGCGGAGCTCAGGGTCTGTGCTGTGAAGATTTGCTTTTATAAATCTACAGATTTACAATTTTAAAAAGATCAGTGAGTTCTGAAAAATAAAATATATGACAGAAGAAAACTGAAGAAATAAGTTAAAGCAGGTAAGTGAAATGCAAGTTTGACTTTGTTGTTGTAACTGAGCTTTGACATCTGCTTATGTTTCCTCCATTTGGTTGTTTTCGATGAGGCTCATGAAAGCCTTTTACACCGGATGTGTGCCATTGTGTGTGTAACTGCTGGTGCATAAGGCAGGATCAAGCGCCGGTCAAATGTGTGTCGAAAGAAATCTCTCAGTTCAAAAGTTTGTATTAAAAAGTTTAGTGAAAATGCAAAGCAAACAGTCCAGACCAGAATAAAGAAAAAGGTTGTTACACACGTAGAATAAAAAGCAAAAAATGGGATATAATGTCTCTTCTCTAAACTTAACCTGTTCTTGTTAAATTTCAGTTGTTTCTATACTTAAAGATGCTTTACTTCACCTTCAGTACGCTCTAAACGTATGGCACTGCACTTATTATTGGGCACGTTAAGGCACAGGTAAACTGTGTGCCCTCCATGCCTTACTCACGACAATCAGAGAGACCAGAAATAGTCAGAATATACCAATTCAATTGAGCTTGTGGGGTTATAAGAGCCTCTCATAGACTATGCACTAATATACAGTGCAGCAAACATTTAACAGAACTAAGCAAATACTTCTATCTGCTTGACATAACCTAAAGAACTAGCAAATGCCTCCTAATTGTTTATGCTAAAGGCAGAAATCAATTGCTACAGCGTTACTTAGTAAGAGCTTAAACTACTCAAGAATATTTATATATAGACTTAAATTTAAACTTAAGTGTAAATGCACAATCACACTTAAACAAATTAAGCATGCAAAATTTAAGATTAGTTATTTCAATCATTTGCTGCTTCCTGGAGTAGGCCCAGTTTGTTCACAGGTCTGTCCAGTGTGCTGCTCTTGGTCTGCACACAAACTCTTCTGACTGCCCCTTTGGCATCGTCCATTGTCTCAACGACTCATCCCATTACCCAGGAGTTACGGGGTGCAGCGTCTTGTAATTACACCCACAATGTTTAATTTCTTAATGAATTTGCTGTAAAATAAGGACGGTAACGTGAATTTTTGTGTAGAATTGCAGGATGTTTAGCTTCATCTGGCATAGCAGTGTTGTTGAGTCTTCTTCTAACTCTCAGGATTCCATCTTGTATGATCGGGTCAAGTTTGTTGATTTTGTTGCTTTTCTTTACAGTGTGATTTTTGTGTAGGGCTTTAATCTCTTACAGATTTGATGAGCTTACTACACAACCTTCTATTTCTGGATCATCATTAATAGACTGGCCCACTTCATCAGGTCTCTTAGGCCATTCGTGCTCTGGCTGTAGCAGGAATTTCAGGCTTTGTATCCAAGTCTTACTTTTGATGAAGCTTTCTATAGTCGATCCTCTTGGTGCCTGGTCTGCTGGGTTTAGAGCAGATGTGACATACCTCCATTGTGAGTGCTGAGAGTGCTCCCTTATCACTGTTACTCTGTTGGCAACAATGGTTTTGTAGTGAGCACTTTGATTTGCAATGTACCTTAATATGTTGGTGCTCTCAGTCCAAAAGATTAACTCCTGCAGGGGAATCTGTAGTTCTTGTTTTAACATTTTGTCCATTTTGACTGCTACCACTGCTGCTGTAAGTTCCAACCTTGGTATAGTGACAGGTTTTAGTGGTGCCACTCCTGATTTACCCATTAGAAATGAACAATGTCTCTCTTTTTCTTTATTAGTTAGGAGGAGGTAGGAAACAGTGCCATAACCATCTTCTGAAGCATCTTCAAAATGATGCATTTTTGCAGACATTATGTGACCAAATCCAGGTGGTTTAATCTAACTGTTTACATTGAAATCCACAAGTAGCTGCAAATTATCCATCCATTTTTTCCATTGCTGGACATACCTAACTTCCACTATTTCATCCCACCCATATTTCTCTTTACACAGTTCCCTTAAAATAAGTTTAGTAGGCAATATAACTGGTGCTAAAAATCCAAGTTGATTGTATACTGAACTGTCCACTGACAGAATACCACATCTTGTAGCAGCCTTGTCTTGCAGCTTTACCTAGAACTTGAAACTGTCAGTCTGTGTGCACATTGAACACCTAAGGCTCTCTCAGCTGGTAACAAATCATGGCTTAAGTCCAAGTCCTTTTGATCAATAGTCCTGTCTTCTTCAGGAATGGACAACAAGACTGCTCTGCTATTGCTAATCCATTTTGTAAGATGGAATCCTCCCTTTAAGCACAAGGCTTGAAGATCTTTAGCCAATTTTATGGCTTGTTCTTCTGTTGCAACTGACTTTAAACAGTCATCAACAAAGAAGTTGTGCAGCACACAGTGTGTTAACTGCTTCCTCTGGAGCTGTACCTTTGGCATCCTCTGCTGTTCTTCAAAGATGTCCTGTCATTTTGTATTCGTCTGGTCCATTGTTTAGATTACCTTCAGGCCACCACAGGAAACGAAGAAGATCAATGTCTTGATTGATTGATTTAATGTCTGCCATGAGAGTGATTGATTCCTCTCTGAATCTTGTAAGAACTCCAGTGAGTGTATTAGTTAAGTCAGGTCCGTTCAGCAACTGTTCATTTAGAGAAAAACCTCAGTAAGTGGCTGTACAGTCAAAAACCATGCTGATCTTATTTTTCTTTTGGATGATATACATGGTGGCAGATGTACCACACTCTCTCCATTTTGAGAGACAGCTGTTCAGTGGGTACCTTCATGGCATATCCTTTGTTTAAAATGTCCTTCATGAAAATTTTGTAATCCTCATGAAATGTTGGAGACTTTGTAAGTTTTATCCTGAGGCCAATAGTATGTTGTTCTGCAATGCAACTGTTAGGAACTTTAAGTGTCTCATCTTTGAAGAGCAGATTAATGCAATAACGTCCATCTACTAGCTTGCCAGACTCTGAAGCTATGCACATGAACTTAACGTCCTCCAGTGATATTTTCTCCTTCTCCTCACAGCTGTGCTCTGGAAAGTCTGTATTGTATTGTATTGTAATTTGTTCTATTTCCATTATTGACACACGATTGTCTGAGAAACTTTGCAGTTTTTCATTGGCTATCCCCTTTATTAGACCATTGACAATCCATCCAAGGACTGTCTTCAAAGCATAAGGACCTTCACCTCTGCTGTGTATGGCTTGCCATGACTCCATGGCATTGGGGACATTTGTACCTATTAACAAACTTACAAGCCTTTATCTGGGGTAGATGCACATCTTTGAGATAAGACCATCTTGTGATATCTTCTTGCGTAGGAATGTTCTCCCTTTTCACTGGTATAAAGTTCAGTGTGTACACTTCTAGCAGTTTGATAAATGTGTTTTCTTCTACCCTATGGTAATTTCAATAAAATGTAACATTTTACTAGTTTATGTTTATTTTTTTTTGTCCCTTTCTAAGGTGCTGATGTGGACTTGAGCTTTTCTTCCAGAAAGAAAGATTTAATTGCTCTTGAAAGCTTTCTGTGCAGAGTGTAGCTGTACTGCCAGAGTCTATTAAAACTAGAATTCCTGAAGCCTATGAAAAAATTCGTAATTCCGGCCCATTTTAACTCCATTTGTATATCTCCATTCAGTGTCTTTTGTGTTGTAAATGTGTCGATAAGCACAAGCAGCAAGCAGCCTACTATCACTCCCCCACCACCACCACCACCACAGAGAGGGCAAAAAGCTCCCCCAGCTCAAGCCCTGATTATCTGTTAGTGAGGTACCTGAAGCTATAGAGGGTAAATAATATATCGTTATTTGGAACACATAGATTTCACATGTGTTTCGTGTCTACAAAGATCGATGTAAGTGTAGCATGACAGAAATGTTGAACACATACATAAAAGACAAATGTTTTTCATATTTTATTACTAACGACAACATTTTTACATGAAGTGTATAATGTGCGAAGACTGAAGTCCAAATATCAAATAAGCACTTTCACAAAAGGTACAAATATAAGAGAACAAGTGTGCTTTAATTCAAGACTAAAAATGGAGAAAAAAAAATTGGGTTAGTGTACATCATTATGACTGCTTTGGTAAAACAGCGATAAGAACTGCTTACTTATAATCAACAGGTCGTTAGCCTGTTTGAGCCTTCCTGCATACCAAAATAAATGTTTTGAGTAGTGAGCTGCTCTTATTGTTACTATTATACAATAAAAACATACATTTGATTTGAGTCTGTAACAGCCGCTGGAAATGTATGGTACTTGTAAAGGTTAACATTTTTTTTATACAGTTTTTATCCTCTCAGTCACATTTATGCTCTCACCCCAATCTGACATTGCTGTTTTCACATAAAGACATGCTGTAACAGAGGTGAACTCAGATGAGGATTAGGGTTCTATATCGGAGAAAGAGAACAAAAGCCCACACCGCAGGAAACCTCCACTCACACATAAGAACTATGCAGCTGCACCAGGAGTAAAGGTGAAAGATGGCACCATTTGGATGCAGCAAGACATCCGGTGTCTTCCTGCCAGTCAGTCTGCCCCACACCTGTCTTTCAACAAAGCAGCACGGTTACAGAGCTCGCCAATGTGTAAAGTTCTGTTTCTGATTGTGTTTTGTGATGGTCTTTACATAAGAAATATTTACATGTTAAGTCAGATCAAATGTTATTTACCTTGATTTATTTACTTATCTTCCTACAGTGTAAAGTCACAAGCAAACTGCAGACCTTCCTCTGTTTGATCGAAATGGGCATGCTGACACAGTACATGTGTACTGAAGTGACTTTAGCTGCAGGTGGAAGCTCCATTCAGCTGTTTTTATGGTTCTGCCTTTGTCCAGAAACGATTTCATAAGCTTTATGACCTTAGTCTCGGAAAGTCTTTCTCCTGTGGGGCGACTGGATCTTTTCCTGAATTAGGAGTAGCATTGCACATGTTATTTTTTAGGAAATTAGTACTTCTTTATAGTTGCATATAGCAAAAGCAGGTAAATGAAAAGGGGACTTGAGGTTACATCTGACCTGAACTGAGATTAGTGAGCTGATAATGAAAACACTCAGGAGCAAAAGACAAAGAAAATAAAAACCAGACGCCATGTTAGAGGCCACAACACAACTGCTTGTGTGCCTGTCAGCTTCAGAGAGGAGCTGGTTACATGTGAGGGGTCAGAGGTCACTTGACCAGACCATTCATGGCAGGAGCACACAGTTAACAGGCCATGCCATCCTAGTTCAGTGTGTTTTAAAATGACACCAGATGAACATGACAGGTAAGAACTGCAGGTTTGACACTTCATTGAGGCTCAGACTGCGGCCCACAGGGGCTCATGTTAGATGAGTGTGAAGTGTCATTGCCTTCCTGCCAATATAAACGCCCACCTCTCTACATCTTACCTGCAGGTGGTGACCCATAGCAAGCATGAAATGCAAACCACTGTATGCCACTTGATGCCCACAACATTTCTTTTAACATACCAACATAACTTTAAATTCAGGGCCATAGAAATGGGCATCACAAAATTCCAGTCTGACATTAAGACCAACCATATGATATCAGCAATGGTGACTGAAGGAATAAACCATAAAAGTTAGTGACAAACAACAGAATATAAGCAACAAAGTCACTTCTGTTAGTCTGTACAGAGACCTTCTGCTGTTTGCAAAGTCAACCCACAACATCCTCAAAGCGTCAGGTGAATGAACAACACGACATAGCACAGTAGCAAAACACAGAGCCTTACCTTCAGAAGTGTTTTATTCTGGTGTTTTTTGCTAGACTGTCACGTCTGTCCCGTTGCATTATACACCTCAGTCTGTCTGATGCCAAGGCCTGCTTTGATAAAGAGCTCTGCTCACTGGCATTGGTGACAGGTAATCAGGGATAGGCTGGGATTAAAAATTGGCCCTGGACGTTTGTCCAGACTGGTGCATCAAAACTATTTTTGCGTCATTAATGCTCTTGCACGTTATTCCTTATTGATTTAAATGTTATGTTGTGTAGCACACTGGTTCTTGGGTTCAGTATCCCAGGACTGAATTTGGAAGACTCGTTCCCATAAAGACACAGGCTGTGCAGGTCCCACCCTGTCCCCTGACTGTGATATTCCTGTAGCTGCTTTGTGTGACTTCCTCTAAGCAGCTCTGCTCCACTAGCACTTGGCTAGATCTTTATAAGAAATGAATGTATTAGGGTGTGGTGGCACGGTGGCACAGTGGTAGTGCTGCTGCCTCGTAATTAGGAGACCCGGGTTTGCTTCCCAGGTCCTCTCTGCGTGTAGTTTGCATGTTCTCCCCGTGTCTGCGTGGATTTCCTCCGGGTACTCTGGTTTCCTCCCACAGTCCAAAGACATGCAGGTGAGGTGCATTGGTGATCCTAAATTGTGCTTGGTGTGTGTGTGTGTTTCTGTGTGTGTGTGTGCCCTGCGGTGCGCTGGCGCCCTGCCAAGGGTTTGTTTCCTGCCTTGCACCCTGTGTTGGCTGGGATTGGCTCCAGCAGACCCCCGTGACCCTGTAGTTAGGATATTGCGGGTTGGATGATGGATGGATGTATTAGGGTCTAAGACATGGACAATGTGAGGTTGTAGTCCTAACTAAATGTTAACTCAACTGCACATGTTTGAAAGTTGGTGTCCTTGTAAAATAAAGTATAAAACGGTTTAGATACAAGAGGGAAAACAAAATCAAAAGAGAAATCCTCTGACTATGACGTTGTCTCATTAACTCTGGATGTCCCTAATCTTTCAAATTACCTTTCACCACTGCAGTCGCTGATTCTTAACTTATTTATTGTGTATCCTGTATAAAGAACATGCACACACACACACACACATATATATATATATATATACATATATATATATATATATATATATACACACACAGTGGTGTGAAAAACTATTTGCCCCCTTCCTGATTTCTTATTCTTATGCATGTTTGTCACACAAAATGTTTCTGATCATCAAACACATTTAACCATTAGTCAAATATAACACAATGTTGTGTTCAGTTGTAGTTTCTGCCAGAACGCTAGGGGGAGTGCTGATAAAATGTATTACCTGTTGAAGGGATAGCAAAGGAGTATAGAAAAAGTAAGTGTTCTGGATTGGCGATAGTGCGTGCCTGTCATAAAAATAAAGTGAGTTAAGGTTCTGAGTAATACATGGCTGGATAATTATTTCACCCTGCTCTGGACATAGCACACAAGTAAACACAAAATACAGTTTTTAAATGATGGTTTTTATTATTTAGGGAGAAAAAAAAATCCAAACCTACATGGCCCTGTGTGAAAAAGTAATTGCCCCCTGAACCTAATAACTGGTTGGGCCACCCTTAGCAGCAATAACTGCAATCAAGTGTTTTCGATAACTTGCAATGAGTCTTTTACAGCGCTCTGGAGGAATTTTGGTCCACTCATCTTTGCAGAATTGTTGTAATTCAGCTTTATTTGAGGGTTTTCTAGCATGAACTGCCTTTTTAAGGTCATGCCATAGCATCTCAATTGGATTCAGGTCAGGACTTTGACTAGGCCACTCCAAAGTCTTCATTTTGTTTTTCTTCAGCCATTCAGAGGTGGATTTGCTGGTGTGTTTTGGGTCATTGTCCTGTTGCAGCACCCAAGATCGCTTCAGCTTGAGTTGACGAACAGATGGCCGGACATTCTCCTTCAGGATTTTTTGGTAGACAGTAGAATTCATGGTTCCATCTATCACAGCAAGCCTTCCAGGTCCTGAAGCAGCAAAACAACCCCAGACCATCACACTACCACCACCATATTTTACTGTTGGTATGATGTTCTTTTTCTGAAATGCTGTGTTCCTTTTACGCCAGATGTAACGGGACATTTGCCTTCCAAAAAGTTCAACTTTTGTCTCATCAGTCCACAAGGTATTTTCCCAAAAGTCTTGGCAATCATTGAGATGTTTCTTAGCAAAATTGAGACGAGCCCTAATGTTCTTTTTGCTTAACAGTGGTTTGCGTCTTGGAAATCTGCCATGCAGGCCGTTTTTGCCCAGTCTCTTTCTTATGGTGGAGTCGTGAACACTGACCTTAATTGAGGCAAGTGAGGCCTGCAGTTCTTTAGACGTTGTCCTGGGGTCTTTTGTGACCTCTCGGATGAGTCGTCTCTGCGCTCTTGGGGTAATTTTGGTCGGCCGGCCACTCCTGGGAAGGTTCACCACTGTTCCATGTTTTTGCCATTTGTGGATAATGGCTCTCACTGTGGTTCGCTGGAGTCCCAAAGCTTTAGAAATGGCTTTATAACCTTTACCAGACTGATAGATCTCAATTACTTCTGTTCTCATTTGTTCCTGAATTTCTTTGGATCTTGGCATGATGTCTAGCTTTTGAGGTGCTTTTGGTCTACTTCTCTGTGTCAGGCAGCTCCTATTTAAGTGATTTCTTGATTGAAACAGGTGTGGCAGTAATCAGGCCTGGGGGTGGCTACGGAAATTGAACTCAGGTGTGATACACCACAGTTAGGTTATTTGTTAACAAGGGGGCAATTACTTTTTCACACAGGGCCATGTAGGTTTGGATTTTTTTTCTCCCTAAATAATAAAAACCATCATTTAAAAACTGCATTTTGTGTTTACTTGTGTTATATTTGACTAATGGTTACATGTGTTTGATGATCAGAAACATTTTGTGTGACAAACATGCAAAAGAATAAGAAATCAGGAAGGGGGCAAATTGTTTTTTACACCACTGTATATATATATATATATATATCTTTCTATATAATATGCTACCGTGGCTGTTCGTTTGTCTGTCCAGGGTTTTAAATCACCTGTAGCTCATAAACCTTTTGAACTATTTACTCGAAATTTGATACGAATATACTATGTGATGTCTACTATCCGCTTTCTGGGTGATGATTTTTATTACTGTTTTTATTTTTATTTTATTTTATTGTAGAATCAACGCTCGGCAGCACGCAGCAGGGCGGCCATCTGGCGCATACGTATGGGTGCCGTTCTTATTCCCTATTACCTTAGATAATCATTCTTGAGGCAGATTGAAGACTTAAGTGCCAGCTTAAATGAAAAAATAAAGAAAACATACTAAGTAATTGCAACACAAAAACTAACTTAATCAGTTTTAATGCGAAAAGATGCCGATGAAAGAAGAGAAGCAGCGGGCTGCTAGGGTGGAGAAAAGAAGAGCTGCTCAGGAAGCAGCAAGTGCATCAACCTCTGAGTATAAAATATAAAAAAGTATAAAAACTGGGAATGCTCAAGCCAAGTGTATTCACTGCACGTTATCGTGCAGTACGCTGTTACAGTACTGGTATATATATATATAATCGCACGCATAATAATTCATATCAGCAAGCCATTATTATTATGTGCATTGATGTGACAAATTTCAAAGTGAGGAGTGTATTTCAGTTTCATTTTAAAATGGCCAATACCGTGTATTTGTACTGAAGAACATTTTCTTTTTTTGTCAGTTTATAACGGCTACCTGTTGTCACTTCTCAGGTCACTGGCCGACAGGTCACAAATTTCTCAGACAAACTTCAGTCCATCATGCCCGTTGTGCTGGGAGCCACTGATCGACCGATGAGGCTCTACATCTCATCTTTGTGTGGTGTGAGTGTACATACTTAAAACATAACTGGTAATTGCCAACATAAAAAGGCCGTTTGCAGCCGTGTGGGGTTCTGCTAATGTAATCAGATCACTTGACTACACTCATATTGCAATAAGGGCACTTAGAGAGACTGAACCTGCTTTTCTTACCCGTGACCAGTAACATACCATGAACACGCAAGTTATCTACAATGTTAATGATGGCACGCAGCACTTTTGAATGCAGGTGTTATCGTGTCACTTCACTGGGGACAAAGCTCAAAGCTTGTCAACTTGCCACCCACTCTCATCCCCGAATTGTTGATCATCTCCTCATGGTTTTCTCATTTCTGGTAGCTTCATGGTGTTCTAAGCATCATGGGGGACTCCCTCACCTTCATCCCACCCTGAAAGAATAATTAAGGACTCTTTTTCCCTAAGGCAAGGTCAGTCAGTTGAGGCCCTTAAACTGCAGCCTAAGGTAGTCTATTCATTAATCTTTTATTTTATTTTAATTATTATTGATTTTAATTGCAAGCAGATAACATTACATAAATTCAAGTCAAACTTAAAAAAGCAAAGCAAAATTCAACCCCTACCCAAGAGAGGAGACACAACAACCAAACTTACTCTACAAAAGGAACAAGAAAGGAAGAGTATCCTTTTTCCAGAAAAGGAAATGTTATTGATTAGATCCTGCTATATTTTTTAATGGCACCTCTAAGTGAGAATTTGATTTTACCAATTTCAGGCAGTATATAACATCAGCTACCCACTGATTTACAAGAAGTGAGTTAGGATTCTTCCAGTTGAGCGAGATAAGTCTATGTGCTGGTAGTGTAGTAAAGGCAATTACCGTTTGTTTGTCCTTCTCCACTTTAAGCCCCCCTGTGAGCCCACCAAACACAGCTGTTAGTGGATTAGGAGGGATTGTGACACCAAGGCTGTCTGATAGGCATTTAAAGATTTTGGTCCAAAATGATGTTAATTTGGTGCAGGATCAAAATATGTGGCCTAGTGAGGCCGGAACTCGTTTGCAACATTCGCAGGTTGGATCTTGGCCTGGAAACATTTTGAACAATTTTAAATGTGATAAATACGCTCCATAAAAGATTTTAAGTTGAATGACTGAATGCTTTGCACATATGGAGCTCAAGTGTATTCTGTGCATTGCTGCCTTCCATTCCTTTTCTGAAATACTAAGTGACAGATCCTTTCCCCAATGTACTCTGGGGTCTTTGAAAGGATGGAAATTTTAAATGTTTTCATAAATTGTGTAGATGCTATCTGAGTTTTCAAGACTGATCAATATTTCTTCTGAAATAGAACAAGGGGTGAAGTGAGGAATATTGGGCAGGTTCTGTTTAGCAAAGTTTCTAGCTTGAAAGTAGTGGAGGAATTGTGTTGATGAGAATTTGAATTTGAAGAGTAATTGTTTGTAGTATGTGAAGACATTATCTATGTACAAGTCTCTAAGTGTTTCAATCCCAGACATTTAATAGTGTTTATGTTTGAGAAGGTGGAAAAATGGTTATTGTCATGTAGAGATGCAACAGATAGACACTTCTCTGTCTTAAGATGTTTCCTACATTGGTTCCATATTCTGAGAGAATGACAGGTAACTGTATTATTAGTGTATTGACGGTAGTTCGTATTAACTGGGGCACAGAGAAGGGAATATAAGACCAGGCCTGTGTATATTCATCAATTTGTGTTGCTGTGCAAGTTTAAATAGCTTGTATATTTGCCGCCCAGTAATAAAATTGAAAGGTAGGTAGAGTCATGCCCCCTTCTGCTTTAGGTCATAGTAGAGTCGGCTTTTGGATGTGTGGATGTTTTAAATTCCAAATAAATGAAGTTATGATTGAGTCTAATTTCTTTAAAAAAAGATTTGTTAATGTGCATGGGGATGCTTTGAAATGGGAAGAGAAGCTTGGGAATGATGGTCATCTTAAAAATGTTAATTCACCCTGCTAATGTAAGATGGAGGGTAGACCATCTATTCACTTCTTGTTTAATTTTTTTCCATGCAGACAACATTTTGTTGAAAAATAGGTCAATATTTACTTGTGATATTTACCCCTAAATATTTAAACTGATTTGTTAAGATAAATGGTATCCGTGCCAATATTGTGTGCTAGAGAATTCATTGGAAAAAAATCACACTTTTATTCAAGTTGATTTTGAGTCCAGATATGTTTTGCAAATCTGCTAGTGCTTTAAGGACTCCTGGCCGTTCAAGTGCTTCTCTAAGAATCCCCTTTATCTATGATGCATTTTGAAAGTATACAGCCAGTGGTTCAATGGTGATTGCAAAGAGCAAAGGTGATACGGGGCATCCTTGTCGAGTACCACATTCTAGTTTGAAGTAGTTTGAAATAATGTTGTTAATACAAATAGAGGCTTCTAGACTGGTATAAAGTAGTTTGATCCAGCACATATGTTTGGGCCAAACCCAAATTTGTTCAATGTGGTGAATGGGTAGTCCCGTTCAACCATGTCAAATGCTTTTTCTGCATCTAAAGATAATAAGATTTCTGGGGTGTTAGGTTTAATGTGTGAAAAAGTTATATTAAATAGACACTGAAGATTAGAAGTTAAGTGTCTGCCTTTAATAAATCTTGTTTGTTCTTGTGATATTACAGAAGGAAGCACTTTCTCAGTCTTTCTGGCTAGACATTTGGAAAGTATCTTCACCCTTAAACCTCTACATACTTGGGTGGTTAATGAACGAAATACTTTTTTGCTGCACTTCAAAATTACTGCAACACTGATCATTTTGCATACTGCCAATGTACTGTAAAAACTATAAAAAACTACTGCAACAATCTATTGTTATATGTACAAGGTGCAACTGACGCCATTGATGAAATTCAGTAAGTCACCGAGCCATCTGTGCATAAACTGTCTGCACACAAGCACACAGAGGTCAACGCTGACGCTGGCCAGCTAGTCTAGTGCAGCACCTGAATCCCAGGGACAGTGGTGCTGCAATGGTCATGAGCTGGCTGCTAAACAAATGTACAGTACTGAATGATCAGCTCTGGCGTGCTGGCAAATTGCACTGGGAACCGACTATAGCCAGTTGCTGCATTCAACAAATGTACGTTGCCGAATATACTCTGCTCCGGTGTGCTGGCAAATTGCATTGGGAACCGAGTATAGCTGGTTGTGGTGGTTTAAGGGTTAACATTATTATTCAGAAGAGAGATTGGTCTGTATGATGCACATTGTAATAAGTCCTCATTTTTCTTAGGGAAGATGGTAATTAATGCTTGGTTAAAAGCTTGAAGTAGAATTTTGTTGTTCTTAGCATCTATAAATGTTCCTAATAACTGTGGAGCTAACATTTGAAAATTCTTTTTATAAAATTCCATTGGGTATCCATCAGGGCTGACTGCTTTCCCACATTGAAGTGAGTTTATAGCATTTAGTAATTCTGAGAGTGTTAGAGGTTTATTCAGTTTCACACCATTAAGAGTATCTAGCTGTAATATCTGTAATGAATCAAGACACACATTAGATTGTGCCTTGTCTTCTTTAAACTGAGTAGAATATAAAGACTTACAGCACTCTCTGAATGTGTAAATTATATTTTTATAGTCAATAGTTCTATCTCCATCTGTGTTGTTAATTGCTGTTATTGCATTACAGACTTCTTGCTTATGGATTTGTTGGCCTTCTCTCTGTGTTCATAATAAGGATGTTGCAATTTAAAGATAAGCTATTCCATTTCTTTAGTAGTCAAGAGTTTAAATTGTTATTGGAAAATCAGAATTTTCTTAAAAGTGCCTCATTTGGAGACCTGGCATATTCTACATCTATTCTGGTAATTTTGCTGAAGGCAGACACCTTCTTGGTTTGCAGTTAATTTTTGTGGAAAAGATATGAAATAATCTGTCCTGTGAAAAATGCCTTCAAAGTTTCCCAGAGTATACCTGCTGAGATCTCTGAGGATGCATTTGTTCATATCAGTTTTCTTGGATATGAATTCTGTACATTTTTCATCAGCTAATGACGGACGCCAGCTTTGAGATGAGCGTGTAGGACGCAGTAATTTAAGCTCCATGATCAGAGTGGTATGGCCAGAGATTAACAATAGTGTCATACTTACAAGATTTAAAAGTCAGCAAAAAATGATTGTCTATGAGGAAATAATCAGTTCTTGAGTAACAATGATGTACAGGTGAGAAGAAGGAGTGTGGTCTTAGGTTAGGATTTAAAAAACTCCATGGGTCTGATACAGTAAGTTATGATCCGTTACAAACTGTGTAATTATCTTTGTAATATTAGATGGTATCTCCATTGTAGCTAAGAGTCTATCCAGGTCTGGATTTAAAACACAATAAAAGTCTCTGGACATTATAATTTAGTGAGTCTTCACATTAGGGATAGATGCAAATACATTTTAGATTAAATCTCTTTAATATTAGATAAATTACCCATCACCATGACATATCACCCTTCAGAATTTCATCTGACACTACAAATTACAATAATCTGACCATGCTGTTCTAGTGAGTGAGACTTACAAATATTATATGGTGGCAAAAGTTAGAAATAAGCTTTGGGAAAAGAAGGAATAGATGTGTTTTTATTACAATACAGAATATCTACTGTGCGTGGACTTTTACTCCAAATACCCAGAGATCTACAAGCTTAGTGCTACAACAAGCAAATGCTATGTGATTATTTCACTTAAATTAATCTTTACAAGACATGTAGAGTCAGATGTAGTGATCTCAGATCATGAAAGACAGCTGGTGAGTGTAGAAATCTGACAGTTCACAGCCACCTGTTAGTTCAGACTCCTGGAGACCCCCAGTCGAATGGTCTAGTTGAAAGAACTGTTCAGACCAGCAAGACTTTACTTTATTGGGTCAGCACCTGTGTATATGGAGACACTGATGAAGGGCTACTCCTTCTTGCCCACTCAGGTCTGCCAGTGAATTGCAGCTGGTGATGTCACCTCTGCGTGGTATCAAGTCTCAATCTAGACTTTCTCTTGTGTAGTCCCTAGCTGGGGGAACAAGCTGCCCACCTCAATCCATACTGCTGTCTCACTCCATGTATTCAAGAAGCAGTTGAAAACCCATCTGGTCTTAGAAAATCTGTCAAATTGATTGAAAAAAAATGGTCTGTGATATTTACGTTGTAGGTTCATTTTTTTGTTAGATTACGTTTAACTGCTTTATCCATTGTAACCTATGTAACGTATTGTAATGTTAGTAGTTATCCCATCTTTTCACTTGTGGCAATCAACTTTTGTTACCTGTCCTACTACACTTGCTGACAAACAGGCCCTGCCTCATGTCACTCAATTATGTTTACCTCTCTTGAATGTCGCTTTGTAAATGAGTCTAGTGATAAGGTCAGATGGCCAGGAGGACAAAAAAAAAAAACTCCAGTTAGGATGAAGAAAAAAACAAAATCTACAGAGGCTCAAGGGGGGTTTAAAGACCAGTTAGCCCCTACTTGGCATTCTACTGTACCTATCATACACGTCATAAGAAGATTCAATGAAGGGAACTTCATGGACAGATGGGGCACCTGCCTTCATTCCAGCATCACAGGTGGCTGCACAATGACTTGATCTGGTGGTGATGATGGTGCAAAACGCTACCACAGAATAAGTAGAGAAAAGCAGAACACATCAAGCTGGGCCAATTAACGTCCATCACTGATTCTAAAGTGGTCCTGTGTGAAACAGCTTAGGTTTGGTTTGTTGAGAATAGGAGAAAAAACAGCTTTACTGCTTGAAATCAACTGTAGACAGAAACTGATAAAGACACCCACTAAAAATAAGAGAAAGGATGATCATCTGAACCACACTGGGTATACTGGGGGAAACAACTTAAAGAGAGTCCCTGGTTCCCTGTAGACTTAAATAAACGACACCTTATAGTTCTTCTTCTTCTTCTTTTAGCTGCTCCCATTAGGGGTTGCCACAGCGGATCATCTTCTTCCATATCTTCCTGTCCTCTGTATCTTGCTCTGTCACACCCATCACCTGCATGTCCTCTCTCACCACATCCATAAACCTTCGCTTAGCCCTTCCTCTTTTCCTCTTCCCTGGCAGCTCTATCCTTAACATCGTTCTCCAAATATACCCAGGTTCTCTCTTTTGCACATAACCAAACCAACGCAATCTCGCCTCTCTGACTCTGTCTCCAAATTGTCCAACTTCAGCTGACCATCTAATACCATCATTTCTAATCCTGTTCATCCTCGTCACACCCAGTGCTAATCTTAGCATCTTTAACTCTGCCACCTCCAGCTCTGTCTCCTGCGTTCTGGTCAGTGCCACCATCTCCATCCCATATACATAGCTGGTCTCACTACCATCCTGTAGACCTCCCCTTTCACTCTTGCTAATATCTGTCTGTCACAAATCATTCTTGACACTCTTCTCCACCCACTCCACCCTGCATGCACTCTCTTCTTCACCTCACTTCCACAATCCCCATTACTCTGTACTGTTGATCCCAAGTATTTAAACTCATCCACCTTTGCCAGCTCTACTCCCTGCATCCTCACCATTCCACTGACCTTCTTCTCATTTACACACATGTATTCTGTCTTGTTCCTACTGACCTTCATTCTTCTCCTCTCATATCTCCACCTCTCCAGGGTCTCCTCAACCTGCTCCCTACTATCGCTACAGATCACAATGTTATCAGCAAACATCACAGTCCATGGGGACTCCTGTCTAATCTCATCTGTCAACCTGTCCATCACCATTGCAAAAAAGAAAGGGCTCAGAGCAGATCCCTGATGTAATCCCACCTCCAACTTGAATGCATCCATCACTCCTACTGCAGACCTCACCACTGTCACACATCCCTCGTACATATCCTGTACAACTCTTACATACTTCTCTGCCACTCTCGACTTCCTCATACAGTACCATAGCTCCTCTCAGTCACACTGTCATATGCTTTCTCCAGGTCAACAAAGACACAATGCAACTCCTTCTTGCCTGCTCTAAACTTCTCCATCAGCACCCTCAGAGCAAACATCGCATCTGTGGTGCTCTTTCTTGGCATGAAACCATCTTGCTGCTCACTAATCATCACCTCACTTCTTAACTGAGCTTCCACTACTCTTTCCCAAAACTTCATGCTATGTCTCATCAGTTTTATCCCCCTGTAGTTACTGCAGTCCTGCACATCCCCCTTATTCTTAAATATCTGCACCAGTGCACTTCTTCTCCACTCCTCAGGCATCCTCTCACTTTCCAAGATTCCATTAAACAATCTGGTTAAAAACTCCACTACCATCTCTCCTAAACACCTCCATGCTTCCATAGGTATGTCATCTGGACCAATGGCCTTTCCATTTTTCATCCTCTTCATAGCTGTCCTTACTTCCTCTTTGCTAATCCATTGCACTTCCTGATTCAATATCTCCATATTATCCAACCTCTTCTCTCTCTCGTTCTCTTCATTTATCAGCCTCTTAAAGTACTCTTTCTATCTGCTCAACACACTCTCCTCACTTGTGAGTATGTTTCCATCTTTATCCTTTATTACCCTAACCTGCTGCACGTCTTTCCCAGCTAGGTCCCTCTGTCTAGCCAATCGGTACAGGTCCTTTTCTCCCTCCTTAGTGTCCAACCTCTCATACAACTCATCATATGCTTTTTCTTTAGCCTTCGCCACCTCTCTCTTCACCTAGCACCTTATCTCCTTGTACTCTTGTCTACTTTCTGCATCTCTCTGACTATCCCACTTCTTCTTTGCCATCCTCTTCCTCTGTATACTCTCCTGTATTTCCTCATTCCACCACCAGGTTTCCTTTTCCCCCTTCCTCTTTCCAGATGTCATGCCAAGCACCCTTCTTGCTGTCACCCTTACTACATCTGCTGCAGTTTCCCAGCTGTCTTCACTGCCACCCAGTGCCTGCCTGACCTCCTCCCTAAACTCAACCTTGCAGTCTTTCTTTTTCAACTTCCACCATTTGATCCTTGGCTCTGCCCTCACTCTCTTCCTCTTCTTGATTTCCAAAGTCATCCTACAGACCTCCATCCTATGCTGCCTAACAACACTTTCCCCTGTGACCACTTTGCAGTCTTCAGTCTCCTTCAGATTGACTCTTCTGCATAGGATGTAATCTACCTGTTCGCATCTTCCTCCACTCTTGTATGTAACCCTATGTTCCTCCCTCTTCTTAAAATACGTATTCACCACAGCCATGTCCATCCTTTTGGCAAAATCCACTATCCTCTGGCCTTCTTCATTTCTCTCCTTGACACCATACCTACCTATCACCTCCTCGTCTCCTCTGTTCCCTTCACCAACATGTCCACTGAAATCCGCTACAATCACCGCTTTCTGTCCCTTGGGTACACTGTTCATCACTTCATCCAACTCACTCCAAAAATCTTCTTTTTCACCCATTGCACCCCCATCAACATTCATCATCACACCTCCAATTTTCAGCTTCATAATCATCGCTCTGTTGGACACTCTTTTCACCCTCAGAATAACTCCTACTCCATTTCTCCTCCCAACCACACCATGATAGAACAATTTGAATCCACCTCTGATCCACTTGGCCTTACTCCCTTTCCATTTAGTCTCTTGCACGCACACTATATCAACCTTCCTTCTCTCCATCATATCTGCTAACTCTCTTCTCTACTAGTCATACTGCCAACATTCAAAGTTCCTAGCCTCAGTTCCAATCTCTTTACTTTCCTCCTCTCCTCCTGCCTCCGGACACGTCTTCCCCCTCTTCTTCTTCTTCTTCTTCGGCCAACAGTAGCCCAATATCTGCCAGTACCATGTTGACTAACAGTACTGTTGGCGGTCGTTGTTAACCCGGGGCTCGGCTGATCCAGTATGGAAATTTGTATTGTTGTCCACATATTGATCTGGCAAAATTTTACACCGGATTCCCTTCCTGACGTAACCCTCCCCATGTATCTGGGCTTGGGACTGGCATGAAGAAATACACTGGTTTGTGCATCCCCTGTGGCTGGGTTAAAACAATATTAACAGAAATAACCACACTAAATGATTCAAAACAAAAACTGAACGTAAAAGACAAGGAACATAAACATAAGCTAAGGAGGAACCCCGGCCAAAACAGAACTCAAATGGCCTGCTGATCTTTCTTTTAAGCCTTTGAGCAAACACCAGACGAGAACCTGCCTGGCAACAGAGTGTGGTGTTTATGACAATGAGACCATATCATAGTGTTCAGTCTCATGTGTCGGTGATGATGTCCACTTTGTTAGAAACTCAGATATGATATACTGTGAAATCCAAAAATTCCACTTATGGACTCACAAATATAAAAAGCAGCTCCATGGCACCATCCTGTCTGATTTATAAGAGTGCCTGCCTTATCAGTGATGATGTTTTTTTACCAAGCTTTTATTGTTTTGCAGCCATGAAGGCCCAGAATGGATGGAGCTGCTCTTTTTTCTTTCTGCTGTACATGACACACGTCGCCTGGACACGTATGTGTTTGTATGATTTGTGATTCTGCTTTGGCTCAGAAGTTTTGATGCCTTTAAATAGAATTGATTTCCGTTTGTATCCCAGCAGACTTTTCTTGTACCTCACAAGGTTGTTGTTCTTTTGGTAGCTCCACTTCAACTCTTTCCCTATCCTGATCTTCTTCTACTGAACAGAGAATTTGAGTGTCAGGCAATTTAATGTTGAGACTGAAGTTCAGAACGGTCAGTAAGGTAGTCAAATAAAAAAATATAAACTGTTTAAAATTTGGGAAACTGAGTAGAGGACTGAAGAGCATTTAGTCTTCATGTGAATGCTAATAAGCCTTGTCTATTGATTTAAATGGGCTTGTTGTCATTAACTAATCCTGATGCTCACTACAGATGTTTGTGGTTCCTTTTCAGAGAAGTTTGACATCATTGTACCTTCTACTGACATTTTTGCACTTCTTGGTGAAGATGTCACCCTACCTGCCTCACTCTCACCGCCACTCAGTGCTCAGGGGTTTGAGGTGACATGGGTTCAAAAAGATTTGCAGTCTCTGGTACTTTTATACCAAAACTTCAAAATTAGACCTGAGCGTCAGATGCAGGCTTTTAAGGGGAGGACTGCACTTTTCCCAGAAGAGCTCATGAGTGGAAATGTGTCTCTAAGACTCCAGGATGTCCGTGTCTCTGATGGTGGTCTCTACAGATGTTTTGTGGACTCTGAACAATGGAATGAGGAGGCTCACCTTACTCTGAATGTTGAAGGTATTTATAAAGTTCTCTTTTTCTATTTGCTATGTCTCCCATCCCTCTGATGACTTTAATGTGTCCCAGTGATGTGGCCCTTGTGTGCAGGCCATTTCATGTTTCTGTTTTTGGTAACACAGACACTTGGATGATCTTATCCACTGAAGTCCATGTTAAAGTTCTCATGACCAGTACAGCATCTGAGCCAGGTGTTTTATGGCTGACCCATTTTCACTTGTTTGATGGTTGTAAGTACAAGAGGTTACCTTGTGTATACAAAATATGATCTTGTAATTAGGAAACAAGAAGCCAGTTTACAACTCTCAACTGTCTCTGTTTTTGCAAATTCATAAATAAATCAAAATTCTATTTATTATGAATGTGTTTCCTATCATCCATATCATGTGAGTAAAGTGATGGCAACAAACAGGAAGTATTTGATTGATATTTAAATACACCAATGAGGTGCATTTACTGTGCATGTTTTTAATCTGTATGCCTCCTTTTGTCACTCACCCTGCTGATTGGCTGTTTATAAAAAGGCAGAAAATAAAAAGTGACGACTGACGCCAGATGAGCAAAAACTGAGTACTGAGGAGTGAAGTGTGATGAGCGACTCCTGATTTGTGATGTGCAGTTACTGATACATGATACGGAGTAACAATGATGTTTGACAACTGGAGAAATGATAAATGATGATGTCCTAAAATAGACAGAATTGACGTATTTAAAATTATGTGAAAAAACTGGCACAGTGGATCCCAGCTGTTACTTTAAAATAAACTCTTTAGCAAGAACACAGGGACACAGTTACAGGCTCATTAAGAGCAAATTCCATACAAAACACACACAGAGTAAGTGACCAAGCAGTGTGCTGGACAGTTGGACTTTACTGATCTTAAAACCTCAACCTGATTTTAATTCACAGAATCTCAATGGTGGTGGTGAATGGCTTGTTGTCATCACAATTATTCCAATGTTGTAATGTTCTTCATTTTATGAACTGCAGCACAATTAATGGCTCTTACAACCACAAGGTGCTTTATAAACCAAAAATATGATTACTGTTAAATAATAAATGCAGAAATGGAGCAACAGAATATAAAACAGAGGAAATACACAAACAATGAGCAGCAGTGATAGAGACCACAAGAAGCTTTAATATAAAAGGAGCTGTAGAAATCCATAACAGCAACACTATAAAACAAGAAACAAGAGGACAAAGGAACAAGATCACCACAGTGACTACAAGAGGCAGTCCAGACACTCAGTCATCTCATTTCATAGACTTGCACTTGTATTTCTCACCGAGGTCACTTAGTCTCCCCTGTAGAAAGAGACTTGACTGAATGGCTTTTCATTGGTTGGATTGTGGGTGTGGCCAATTCAAATAGACGTAGGAATTAATCTAAATGTGACCTTTAACCCTGGATGACCCTCACCATTTCAAACGCTGGAGTTGTCCTCCTGTTACACATTTTAATTCTGAACAACAAAACAGACATAATAATAAGTGTGAGCTTTTCAGAAAAAAATGACTACTGGAAATTGTATTCTTAATCCAAATGGCTTTCTCTCCCTCAATACGTCACTCATTTTCTGTTTCTTTTACTTTCAGTCATTGGCACTCAGCCTTCCATTTCCATCAGCTCTGCAGAAGACCAGCAGACCAGACTGGAGTGCAGCTCTGAGAAGTGGAGCTCTCGACCTGAAGTCACCTGGAGAGACATGAATGGAGTGGATATGACATCAAAGTCCACCTTAACGATAGAACGGGATGATGAGGGTCTCCTCAGGGTCAGCAGTGTCATCCCCATCAAGTGGGAGTTCAACGTGTTCTCCTGTCTGATGAGAAGTAACACAACCAGACCAACCTATCAGTCTAAAATGGGGGTCTACGGTGAGTACTCAGAGGTCACAGACTCATCATATCACTGACATTAGAGCGACTGTGACATTAATCATCTCATCTGCTCTTTGTATAAGACCTTCATGAATGCTCCTCACTTCAATTGTCAGTTACATTAAAATACAAAGAGTAGAAGGTCAGTTAGGTTTAATTTTGTATGAAAGCTGAAAACCGATAAGGAAATTAAGAAGACATAAAAAAAATAATGTATTTAGAGAATATTTGAGAAAAGCTGAAAAGAAATCTCACCAAACTAAAATGCTTAGCTATGATGATAACATCACACTGTACATGAGGTGGACATCACTGGCTGGACTTGCAATGACAATGGGAAGAACATTCAATAAGTGAAGGAAAGGAGCCAATGGAGACTACAGTGAGACGTGGAGGACACACTGCAATATGATGGTGTGTGACAGGTGGGAGTAGTGAGCCATTAGGGGGCAGTAACTTCATCATATGACACTGTGGCCTGACCTAAATGCACAGTCGCTCTTAGCTCTTTATATGAGTCACATTAGGATCAGGAGTACAAAGCTCTGAGAGTTCCAGGAGGTCACTGGTGTTTTTAGAAAGATGTCATAAAGAGTTGTTATTGGCCAAAAGAGATGCAAGGACTAAAAGTGTCCTGTACTATTTATTTATGAAGAGATGAGAGGGGGAATCACAGCTACCTCTAATTAGGGGGCAGTCTGATGTTTGTGATTCACCTCTCTGAACTCCTCACTCCTTTATTTCTATCACAATGTTATTTTTTATCCTTACATCCTGTTGAGATTCCTGACTTGAGCACCATGAGGTGGCATAAATGACAATACTGTCCATGTGCAGTATATAGTGTGTGCGTGTGTATTATACAGTTTATAAAGTCTATGATTTGTTCACTGAGTCTACACTCAATGAAGAACACATATTGAAATGAAGTGAATCGCGTACACATCTGAGAGTCAATTTTTACACTGTGATCGTTACTTTTCTATGCCCTTTGTCATTTCAGAAAGCATTTTGTTTGGCTTTGTACCTCATATGTTAAAATTTAAAAAATAAGGAGACTACAGTGTCAGGCATGTTTGATGTGTCTTTTTTTTTAATTTATTGATTTCATTGTAATCACACAAACATTCTATACAAATTGATCAATTTTACAACAATAGGATTGAAAACAAATCAACCCCCACTCCTGAGAAAGAGAGCATGGCAGCAGAATGAAACTTAAACCTAGTAAAAATAAGTCTCTCTATTATAAAAAAAAATCCTGGAAAGGAAAAAAAGGCGACAAGACGTGATCTTCTCGGAAGACACTTAAAAGACCAGCGAGACATAAACAATATCAAATAACAGCCAGCAAAACACTCAAGTCATGTAAAGGCAGTAGCACACACAGATCCTGTGCTCTCAGCACATATAAAGCTTATAAGGACAATACGTTCTAAATGAAACGTCAACAACTAAACAAAAGAGAAAGAGCAGAGCAGAGAAAAGAGACCCAAAAAGCATTTGACAGAAAAAAAGGCAAATAAGAGATTATGAAAGTTGTGGAATTCGAAAGGCTCAAACAAACGATGGCGCGATACACATGCAGAGAAAGGTAAAGAATATGAAAGCAGTAAAATTCAAAAGTATTGTAGCCTCCCAGCCAGGTTGAAGCCTTTTTTGTTTTAAGTGACTGTTAGGTCCAATTGAGGGAGGGCGGAGTACAGCACGGAAGACTTAATAGCGGGGTATTGATTGATGTGGTAAGGGGGCGAGACCCAGGGGATTAGGGGTTAGATAGGGTGCTAGAAAGTTGTGTTAGGGGTTACAAAGTCGCCGACTGTTCAAGTAAAACTTTTGTGACACTTTATTACGTTAGTCTCTACAGTATCAAAAAAAGATAGTAAACATTGAATTAGTGCAAACAAAAGAAATTATCATCAGGATTAGGTGTAATTGAAAAAACAGCAGGACAAAGCGAGGTCAGAAATAAAAGGCAAAGAGCAGAAAACAAAGTCTTTTCGCCTTTGCATCCTTTAATGCACAAAACATAGATTTACACAATAATGGACCATACGCTATAAGAATCTGTGGTTCCGCAACAGTTAAAGCAACGACAAGTTTAATTTCAAAGAAAACACAATTCGGTCAGGTGTATATTTATGATCATGGAGAAGAGATCACAACACGAGCAGCAGAGACATGAAGTGGCAAAAAGGACAGCAGCTGTACAGGCTTTAAAAT
>JANRMT010028174.1:16222657-16275022 GCA_026402145.1 Polypterus bichir lapradei
GCTGCTTTCCCGCCTTGAAGTGACTTTATAGCATCTAGTAATTCTGAGTCTGATATATACAGTACCATATCATCTGCATATAGAGAAATCTTCTGTTCAAATCCTTGTCTGATAATCCCCTTTATCTGATAAGCATTTCGACAGTGAACTGCCAGTGGTTCAATGGCGATTGCAAAAAGAAGTGGTGACGGGGGGATCCTTGTCTGGTACCACGTTCTAGTTTAAAGTAGTCTGAACAAATGTTGTTAATACAAACTGAGGCTTCTGGATTGGTACAGTATACAGTAGTTTGATTCATGCACAAATATTCGGGCCAAACCCAAATTTCTCCAATGTAGTGAAAAGGTAGTTCCATTCAATCACATCAAATGCTTTTTCTGCATCCAACGATAATAATATCTCAGGGGTGTTTGTCTTTGCAGGTGAGTATATTACATTAAACAGGCGTCAGAGATTGGAAGCTAAATGTTGGCCTTTAATAAATTCAGTTTGATCTTGTGATATTACCGAAGGCAGCACTTTCTCCATCCTTCTAGCTAGGACTTTGGAGATTATCTTAACATCATTATTCAGAAGTGAAATTGGTCTGTATGATGCACATTGTAATAAGTCCTTATTTTGTTTAGGAAAGATGGTGATTAATGCTTGGTGAAAAGTTTGAGGTAGAATTTGATTTTATCTATTTTCAAGTTTTGATTGTCTGCTGTAGCAACACCATGTTACACGCTGAGAGTCAGTGTTAGCCCTGAAGAGGTGCTACTTGTCACCTTCAGATAAGCAATATACAAACAGCACTCGCGTGGCAACCTGTGAAGTTCTAGTGAACTCCATGCCCATGGCCACATAAAATATTGACACTTTGGGCACAATGTAGACATTTGTCACTTAGGGGTGTACTCATCAGTTTAGACATTAATGGTTGTGTGCTGAGTTATTTTGAGGGAACAGAGAATGTACACTGTTATACAAGATGTACACTGACTACAGCTTCCCATGAAAGATATAATAAAATATTTACAAAAATGTGAGGGGTGTATTCACTTTTGTGAGATACTGTAAAACAGCTGCTATAAGTCACATTATGTCAAGACTCGCCCTTCAGTTGTCTCCATTATTGTCCTCTTATCTTTGTGCTCAAAATGGCTTCTGGCTCTCTACAACTCTTGTATGGACAAATGGTTGGAGAAAAAGGAGAGGGGAATGAAAAGCTTTCAAAATCCTTTAAAAGAACACTCCATGAAGAATTTAAGAAAACTGATAAAACAGAAGCCTCTTGTGATGAGGTCAATCTTGTTAATTGTTAATGGTTAATTTATTTGTTAATCTTCTCAAAGTCATTTATGTCTGTTTTCTTTTTTTTTCAGAGATGGCACAGCATCCAGGTATGTCCATGCTTTTGTTATTTGGGTTATTTTTCAATCATTTTATTTAAGTACAGCCATCTACCATGGACCACCCAGCATGACCAATAAGGCATCACAGATGTCACTGGCAGTTTGTTCAAGCTGTCATAGCCCAACTTGTTGCAATTACTCGATACAGGAACGCAATTCCTACACTTCACCACCCGAGAGGGAAGTGGACGATATTTGAAGGATAAAATAGCATTATCATATTCGGTCCTCTGCCCCTCTTGTCCCCTATGCACACCCTTAAATAACTAGCAAAAAATCAAAATCAGAAGAAAGTGGGACTGATAAATATATTGAAAACTGCTGATTACATTTACTTGCCCAGTGCCTGAGTGCTTATTTGTGATCCCCCTTCCCGAGACGCTCTCCTCTGCAGCCAAATCTTATCCCCCGGTTTGACACAGACAATAAAGAAAAATTAAAAAACTGTTCTCAGGGAAAACAGAAAGAAAGATTTAACGTAGTCCATATTTATGGAGAATAAACCTGCAGTTCAGTTCCTACCGTAGGATGGCATGAGGAAACACAACAGTCCTCTGGCAAAAATGGCTTCTCAGCTGGCTATCACAAAGAAATACACTCACGAGTCCTCCTCACCAAACAGGAGCACCCGGAGAACTCCAGACCCTGGCCTCTTCTCGGGGATATGTCACACTGATTATTTCTTCGGGGTGGCCACCCACAAATAGCAGACGTCCCTGGGTGAAGTCAGATCATGATAATTCTTAAAGCATAAATAGTCGATTCCTTGCCTTCAGCCTTTTCCTTCCTTTTTTTCTCCTCCTTCCCTCAATCTGCCATTCCCCTTAAAAAGAAAAAGATTCCCACCAAAACATCTTTTCCCCTCTCGTTTGTTATGGTAACATGACGCCGGCAACTGGTAGCTGGAATATTTACCGGGTGGGATCCTCCCAGCAATGGATTGCCCTCAAAGGTGCCTGAAGGGCTATTTACAGACACCCTCCCAGCCACCTTATAAAGTGACAGACAGTCCAGAAGGCCAACCTGACTGACAAATTATGTAGCCTTGCTACAACCTGAACTTGTGCACAATCATTTGTTAGCTTAATTAGAGCAGCCACTCAATCTGAGATTTGTGAAGGGGACGGAGACTGGCAGAGCAGGAGTGTTGTGCATTTATGACCAAACATTAAAAAAAGGAATGTATGACAAAGAAGTGAAATTCTTAAAAAGGATGAAACTGAATAAATGGATATAAAGATGTCAAAACCATGCTAGTAATGCAACAGAAAGAAATAAAAGAAACAAAGAATCCAATGAATGATGATCTGTAAACCAACAGTGAGGGGCACAAAATATACATCAAGGTGAGAAACGCTGCTTTCTGCAAAGGCAACAGGTAATGTGCTCTCTTATGAAGGTGGGCTGGCATGGAGGTGCAGTAGTCAGTGCTGCTGCCTCAAGGACACAGCAGTCTGGATTTGAGTGCAGCACACGATGGTGGTCTATGTGGACTCTAAATGTTCTCTTCATCTCTCTCTTTTTCTTCCTGATTGGTCAGCTTTTTCAAACCACACCCCAATTTGTGTGTTAAGTAATTGGCAGATCTAAATGTCCTCATGTGAGAGTGCATGTGTGTGTGTGAGTGGGTCTGGTGATCAGCTGGTGGTCCTATCCAGTGTTGGCTCTTGTGATCAAAGTACCTTGAATGGCTACAACCCTGAGTTGGATTAAGCAAATCTGATTATGAATATCAGAGTATTACAAAGATCTTATAAAGTACAATATGACAAAAATTCTTTAATAGCAGGGTTTTCATTTATTAAAATACAACATTTATTTCTAGAGCACATTTTCATACAAATGGTGTAGCTCAAAGTGCTTTACAAGATGAAGAAATAAAAGTTTATAAAAAAATAAAAATATAACATAGAACAAAGTAAGGTCTAATTGGCCAGGAGGACAGAAAAAAAAAAAAAAACTCCAAAGGGTTGGAGAAAAAAAATCTTCAGGGATTCCAAGGCCACAAGACCAGCCAGCCCCCCTAACATAAATGATCTCAATCAGCCCCCATGGTTTACATGCTTCACATAGAAGAGTAAGATTATGATGAAGGTCATGTGGACCTCTGACCTTCAATCCATCAATGTAAGGACTGCATGGTGCCCTGATCAGGTGGTGGTGGTGCAGATCACAGAAAAACTGGAAAAAAGAACAGCAAAGAAAGTAGGAGTTAGTATGGATAGTGAATCCATGATAAAAATTAGAATTGAATGCTTATACAGAATATCAGGGTTACACGAAAATGAAGCTAAGAGAAAGCCATGCTAAAATAATGAGTCTTTAGCAGTTTTTTAAAAGTGCTCTGCCATATTAGCCTGGCGAATTTCTATTCCAGATTTTAGGTGCATAACAGCAGAAGGCCACCTTACCATTTCTTTGACGTTTAGCTCTCAGAATAATAAGCAGACACTCATTTGAAGGATTCTGGGATATAGGATGGAGCTGATTATTTTAAGCTTTTGTAATCTATCAGCAGCCAGAAGGAGTTGCATTACGTTTTTGTAGACCTGGAGAAAGCATATGACAGGGTGACTGAGAGGAGCTGTGGTATTGTATGAGGAAGTCGGGAGTGGCAGAGACGTACATAAGAGTTGTACAGGATATGTACGAGGGAAGTGTGACTGTGGTGAGGTCTGTGGTAGGAGCGAAGGATGCATTCAAGTTGGAGGTGGGATTACATCAGGGATCGGCTCTAAGCCCTTTCTTATTTGCAATGGTGATGGACAGGTTGACAGACGAGATTAAACAGGAGTCCCCAAGGACTATGATATTTGCTGATGACATTGTGATCTGTAGCGAGAGTAGGGAGCAGGTTGAGGAGACCCTGGAGAGGTGGAGATATGCTGTAGAGAGGAGAGGAATGAAGGTCAGTAGAAACAAGACAGAATACACGTGTGTAAATGAGAGGGAGGTCAGTGGAATGGTGGGCATGCAGGGAGTAGAGTTGGTGAAGGTGGAGGAGTTTAAATACTTGGGATCAAACATACAGAGTAATGGGGATTGTGGAAGAGAGGTGAAAAAGAGAGTGCAGGCAGGGTGGAACTGGTGGAGCAGAGTGTCAGGAGTGATTTGTGACAGACGGGTATCAGCAAGAGTGAAAGGGAAGGTCTACAGGACGGTAGTTAGACCAGCTATGTTATATGGGTTGGAGACGGTGGCACTGACCAGAAAACAGGAGACAGAGCTGGAGGTGGCAGAGTTAAAGATGATTTGCATTGAGAAGACATGCCAGTGATGGGTGTGACAGAGAAAGACGACCAGGACAGGAAGATATGGAAAAAAAATATCTGCTGTGGCAAACCCTAACAGGAGCAGCTAAAAGAAGAAGAAGATTGAAAAATATTTTAATACATGTTCAATTATTCCATCCATCTATCCATTCAAGGTCATGTTAGTCCCAGCAAGCATACAGCGCAAAGCAGGCAGGACCAATCCCTGGACTGGGCACCACCTGATCACTACCGCTTGCCACCATGCCCATACATATGTAATTATTAACAGTATACATTGTAAATTAAATTAAAAGTTTTTCTGTATAATGTACTATGCATACTTTAATGCATTTCATCTTTAAAATTATATCAAGTATATATCCTAGTATTCTAACAGCTCACAGCTCCAAGAGGATAGCTCTTGGAAATCTAAATTGACTTAGAAGCCTGTCATCAACATCTATAAATATGCGCTCTCTTCTATTGAATTGAATTGAATGCCCTTATTGTCATTGTATGGTAAAATGAGATTCATTATGTAAATCCTCCATAAACTTATTTTCCTATAAAATGATAATGATAATAATAATAATACAATACAATACAATAATGTATGTACATATAGTGCTGGTAGTGCAAATTGTTCATAAAGTGGCTCAGGTTGTGTAATATTACAACTGTAATGCAAGTTTACAGTGAGGTGATTGTACTAATAAGTACTAACAATTCTACAAGGAGCACTTGATAGACTGATTGAGTGCATTTAGAGCTCTTGGGATGAAACTGTTTTTGAACTGTGAGGTCCGTACAGGAAAGGCTCTGAATCATTTGAAAGGCTCTGAATCATTTGCCAGATTGAAAAAGTTCAAATAGATCGTGGCATCACTGAGTGTAATCCATGCAGTTGTTTGTGGCTTTCCTGAGGCAGCATGTGCTATAAATCCTCTCTGCTCTTGACACAACACACCGTAGAGCTTTCTGATCAGCTGCTGTACAGCTGTGATTCCACACTCAGATACAAAGGTGCAATGAGAGTAACAATGCTAAAGCAGCTGTGGTTCCTGGAATAGTTTGGCCATTGTGTGCTCCTTTATATTGTTACAGAATGATTACAATGAAGTGAATTTAATTTGTAAATTATATGCAGTTAATTTTGATATATTTCATAAATCCTGCATCATTGATGTGAATCTGGAAAAACGAAGACCAAACAGAAACAGTAGCACTGCTTTGACGCTGGGTGCCGCCGGTTTACAAAACTGGGCAGAAAAGTGTGTACGCAAAGGGGGTGGCTGCCGTGAGGATGTGCGTGGCTTTATGCCAAGTTTAGTTTTTATACATCATAATGTGAGCGTGGAAACAGGCGTACACAACATTTTTGTGCATACACACCATTTATACACAAGGCCCCTGGTCGTCATGTGATGTAAGTCCCTGAACTGCAGCAAGAAATTTTAATATAAATGAAAGCCTTCCAAATAAATTATTTACCATTTCCACTGTACAACAACCACAACAACATTTATTTATATAGCACATTTTCAAAAAGATAATGCAGCTCAAAGTGCTTTACATGAACAAAGAGAAAAAAGACAAAGTAAATAAAAATTAGAATAAGGAAATACTAATTAACATTGAAAAAAAGTAAGGTCTGATGGCCTGGGAGAACAGAAAAAAACAAAAAAAAACTCCAGATGGCTGGAGAAAAACTAAAATCTGCAGGGGTTCTGAGGCCACGAGACCACCAGGCCCCTATGGACATTCTACCTAACATACAGTAAATGACCTCAATCAGTCCTCATTGTATTCAGGGTTCTCATGGGAGAACTTGATGTTGACAGTCATGTGGACTTCTGGCCTTTAATCCATCAATGTAGGGACATCACAGTGCTTTGATCAGGTGGTGGAGGTGGAGGTCGCCACCCCAGAAACCCGGAAAAAGAACAGCAGAGAGAGTAGAGGTTAGTATGGATTTTGGAGCCACCATGAATAATCATGATAATTAATTGAATATACAGAGTATCAGGATTTGATGAAGGAGAAGTTATCAGAACGCCATGAGTTTTCAGCAGTTTTTTAAAGTGCTGCACCGTATTAACCTGGTGAATTTCTATTGGCAGGCTATTCCAGATTTGAGGTGCATAACAGCAGAAGGCCGCCAGCCTCACCACTTCTTTTAAGTTTTGCTCTTGGAATTCTAAGCAGACACTCATTTGAAGATCTAAGGTTATGATTTGGAGTGTAAGGTGTTAGAGATTCTGAGATATAAGATGGAGCAGATTATTTAAGGCTTTATAAACCATAAGTAGAATTTTAAAGTCAATTCTGAATGACAAAGGTAACCAGTGTAGTGACATCAAAACTGGAGAAATGTGTTTGGATTTTCTTTTCCCAGTTAAGACTCTAGCAGCTGCATTTTGCACTCGTTGCAATCGATTGATGTCTTTTTTGGGTAGTCCTGAGAGGAATGCATTAAAGTAATTTAGCCAACTGAAAACAAAAGTGTGAACTAATTTCTCAGCATCTTGCAATGATATAAGAGGTCTAACTTTTGCTATATTTAAGTGGAAAAATGCTGTCCTAGAAATCTGATTAATATGTGATTTAAAATTCAGGTCAGAGTTAGTAGTTACCCCTAAATCTTTTACCTCTGTCTAATCTACCACTGCAGATTTGAATTCAAATACAAATTCTGCCCAAGTAGCAACTCTTTTCCTGGGATAAATTAGAGGCAAGGGAGGAGACATGTCAGCCATAGTGGTAAGAGTGTGGAGAGAAGAGGTGAGAGGAGCCACAGGGCAGCTTGAGACTGAAGTGTTTTCATTGATTCAGCTGAGCGGTCCACTTCAGCTGCTTTTATCACAACATGGATGTCTTCTGTTCAGCCACACTTAGCCTATGAACAGTTGAGTCCATGAAGGAGTTTAGATTAATGTGCATTAACTTGACCATAGGCAGGCACACCACACTGACTTTTGACCCCTCATGTCCACAGCTCCTTCACCATTCTCCTTCTTCCTTTCATCACTGCAGCTTTGACTCTGAAGTTTTCTAAAGTTATTAAAGGATTCTCACTAGAAGATCTCCTCAAGATCACGGAGTACTACAAGCCCCAGCTGGCCTACGTGATGAACTTCGACATCAGCAGCGTCCTGCAGCTCCTGGTCAACAAGCGCATCATCACCAACAATAAAGCAAAGGTGAGTTGTATTTGTCTGCATGTTCGTGTTGACCAAATACAGGAAGCTCTGCAGTTTACTTTTGACTTTACGCTGTAGGAAGATAAGTAAATAAATCAAGGTAAATAACATTCGACCTGACTTTTATGTAAGTAACATACAGTATAAAGTTTTTTTATGTAAAGACCATCGCAAAACATAATCACAAACAGGACTTGTCCTAGGACGTTGCCAATCTCTCTAAGCTGTGCTGTTTCATTGAAGGACAGGTGTGAAGCAGACTAACTGGCATTATGATGCCCAACCTCTTGTCGCATCCGAACAGTGCCATCTTTCCCCTTTACGCCTGGTGCAGTTGCGTTGTTCTTATATGTGAGTGGATGTTTCTTGCGAGGAGGGCTTCTGTTCTCTTTCTTCGATGTAGAACCCTCGTCCTCATCTGAGTTGACCTCTGTTATAGCACGTCTTTATTTGAAAGCTAACAGAGACAGATAGGGGTGAGCATGAACATAACTGAGAGAATAAAACTGAATAAAAAAAAAAAACGCTAACCTTTACAAGTACCATACATTTTCACCGGCTGTTACAGACTCAAATCAAATGTATGTTTTTATTGTATAATATTAACAAGTAGAGCAGCTCACTACTCAAAACAGCAATTCTGGAGAGCACCCGGAATCAATCCCACCACCCTTTGATTATAACTCAGCACTGCACCACCCAAGCAGACATGTCAGCGTTGTACACTAACCCAATTTCACAACCCATTTGTTGTGTTATATTTGTACCTTTTGTGAAAGTGTTTATTTGATATTTGGACTTCAGTCTTCACACATTATACACTTCATGTCAAAATTTTTGTTGTTAGTACTATACCATGAAAAAAAATTCTATTTTAGGTATTTGTTCAACTTTTATTTCCTTTCTCACATTTCCTGTCATCCTACATTTACATAGATTGTTGAACACAGAGCACACATGAAATGTATGTATTCCAAATAACAATATATTATTTACCTTCTCCAACTCCAGGCACCTCATATGCAGATAAGGAGACTTGAGCTGAGAGAACTTTTTGCCTAATTTGAACTGCAGTGGGTTGGGGGGTGGGGGAGGAATAGTAGGCTGCTTGGTGCTTGTGCTGATTGACACATTTACAAAACAGAAGATGCTCATGAGGAGAGGTGCTAAGGAATTTAAGGTGGCCCGGGATTTCAAGTTTTTTCATAGGCTTCAGGGATTATAGTGTTAAGAACACAAGCTCTTTCTCAGTCACCCTTGATGATGATGCAATCAGATCTTCTTCTTCTTCTAGAAATCTTGGTGTCCTTTTTGATTCCATCCATCCATCCATTCATTATCCAACCCACTATATCCTAACTACAGGGTCACGGGGGTGTGCTGGAGCCAATCACAGCCAACAGAGGGAGCAAGGCAGGAAACAAACCCCAGGCAGGGCGCCAGCCCACCACAGGGCGTGCACACACACACACTCACACACCAAGCACACACTAGGAACAATTTAGAATTGCCAATGCACCTAACCTGCATGTCTTTGAACTGTGGGAGGAAACCGGAGTACCCGGAGGAAACCCACGGAGACATGGGGAGAACATGTAAACTCCATGCAGGGAGGACCTGCCTTTTTTGATTCCTTCCTTTCTTATTCCACTCCTATAAACTAAATTATATAACTCCCCACCTCCACCTCTGTCACAACAACAACAATAACATTTATTTATATAGCATATTTTCATAAAAAAAATGTAGCTCAAAGTGCTTTACAAAATGAAGAATAGAAAAATAGAAGACACAATAAAAAATAAAAATAAGACAACATTAATTAACATAGAATAAGTAAGGTCCGATGGCCAGGGTGGACAGAAAAACCAAAAAAAAAAAAAACTCCAGACGGCTGGAGAAAAAAAATAAAATAAGTAGGGATTCCAGACCAAGAGACCGCCCAGTCGCCTCTGGGCATTCTACCTCACATAAATGAAACAGTCCTCTTTGTATTTAGGGTTCTCACGGAAGGACATGATTATGATGGTCACGTAGACTTCTGGCTTTTAATCCATCATTGTTGGAGCATCATGATGCTTTGAGTAGGTGGAGGTGGCGCAGGTCGCCACCACAAAGAAACCGGAAAAAGAAACAGAAGAGAGAGTAGGGGTCAGTACGGATTTTAGAGCCACTATGAATAGTTATTATGATGAATTGAACATACAGAGTATCAGGATTAAGTTAAAGTGAAGTTAGGAGAAGGCCATGTTAAAGTAATGTGTTTTCAGCAGTGTTTTAAAGTGCTCCACTGTATTAGCCTGGCGAATTCCTATTGGCAGGCTATTCCAGATTTTAGGTGCATAACAGCAGAAGGCCACCTGCCTCACCACTTCTTTTAAGTTTAGCTTTTGGAAGGAGACACTCATTTGAGGATCTGAGGTTACGATTTGGAATATAAGGTGTCAGACATTCCGATATATAAGATAGAGCGAGATTATTTAAGGCTTTATAAACCATAAGCAGAGTTTTAAAGTCAATCCTGAATGACACAGGTGACCAGTGTAGTGACATCATGACCGGTGTGATGTGTCTTTTCCTAGTTAGGATTCTAGCAGCTCCATTCTGCACTCGTTGCAAATGATTTATGTCTTTTTTGGGTAGTCCTGAGAGGAGTGCGTTACAGTAATCTAGTCGACTGAAAACAAACGCGTGAATTAATTTCTCAGCATCTTTCAGTGATATAAGAGGTCTAACTTTTGCTATGTTTCTTAAGTGAAAAAATGCTGTCCTAGTGGTCTGATGAATATGCGATTTAAAATTCAGATCACAGTCAACAGTTACCCCTAAGTTTTTTACTTCCGTCTTAACCTTTAATCCTAATGCATCAAGTTTATTTCTGATAACCTCATTGAATCCATTATTGCCAATTACTAAAATTTCAGTTTTCTCTTTATTTAGTTTGAGAAAATTACTATTCATCCATTCAGGAATACCAGTAAGACATTGTGTTAGTGAATCGAGAGAGACATATCCCGTGTCCGCTCATTTCTGTCCTTTTCTCATGCTGAGACACTTGTCTGTCATGCTTCGACTACAGGAATTCCCAACTCCCCGGTGCCCCTTCTAATTTGTTATCATCACTCCAGTTTGTTCAGAACTCCTTAATCCTCCCTAATAAAGGGATACAAGTCTGTGTGTCTGTCTGTCTGTCTGTTTGTCTGCCCAGTTGCTATGTCTTTGTCATTCCAACAGACAGCACATCACAAACGTTAGCCCTGCCTTTATGAATCTTATACAAAATGGCTTATAACAGAGACATATGTATTACATGGTCCACTGCAAACCTTAACACTGAGGTCTGTGTTGATTACTTAGATTACAACACATCTTAGGTGGTCAGCACAGCTCATAGCCTATACAGCTTTAAATGGCCTCACACTAGACTATATCAGAGACCTCCTTCATCACTAGACTCTTGTCTGCCCCCTAAAGTCCACTAAGCCTTGCTGTGCCTCAAACTAACCTTTGATCTTTGGGTGGCAGAACCTTCATTTTTATACTGAGTAGACTATGGAATAACTCCCTAAATGAAAGAGTTCATCTGACTGCATTCATTTTTTAAAAAAAACAACTTCAAACACATTTGTTCAGGTAGGCATTTAACTTTGACATACATGGTGCCTGGTGATGTCCGCATATTGTAAGGATTGTCTTTGAAAAAAAGAAAGAAGAGCAATAAGCTGTGCATCAACGCAATTCCATTGATAAAGTCCTTCAAGCGGCAATCTGCTGACTGGTAGCGTCTTGGTTGTGCCGGTACTTATGGAGTCTTTGAGAGGAAGAGGCGGGGTTATGAGCAGAAGTGGAAGTGACATCACAGCTCTTTGTGCTATCAATCTTCTGTCCTGAGGATGGGAAAGTGAAAATCATGAGAATGACAGCGCCACCACCTCCCAGCTCACAGTGGAATTACCATTGTTAAGTGAGCCCTGAAATGGTGACAGTGGTTAGTTGACTGGTGTCTCATAATTAGCTTACAATAACTTCAGGTTTAAAGTAGGGAGACTAATTTATCAGTTGTTCATATCTGACTGGTATATCCTACTAAAATTGCCATTAAGCCACAGTAGAAAAGAAAGCAACCCTACAGATGAGGGGAAGGACACGCAACATTCAATAGGAGAACACAGTGTTGGTGTGAATGAGAGAGCAGGCTCAGGCCGTTGTGAAGGTGCACTGAAACATGAGGATGTCTGAGAGTGAAAGGGCATCACCAGTGAAGAAGAGGAGGAGGGCTGTGCCATGAAGGTGGTGCAGACTTTTAAAGAACACCTCAGTTGGCTTAATAAGAAGAAACTCTTTAACTTAAGTGGACATCTCTATACTGAAGTAAAGCTTACTTTTATTGACATTGATTTGATCTGCGTGAAGGAGCCAGTGGCCAAGGTTTCAGGCGTCACAAATGGTTGCAGCGGTGCCCTGGCCATTCTTTGGTTCAGTGTCATGTAGTTCGTAGGCTGGTCAAGGCAAATGAGGAGACCACCACAGGGCTGAAGCGTGCAAATAGGCGCTAAGATTATTAACAACAATGTCATTGTGCAAAAGGTGCAAAGTGAGAAATCCATAATGAATAATGAAATAAATAAATGTGCCCTTTAAAAACAAAAGCAATAAATAAACACACATTAAAGTCCTTCGCAGAGCAGCAGCCCATCAGGTAAACTCCATACAGTCCGTGGATGAGACTTCGTCGCGTCATGGCCACTCACCCGATGAATCCACTAGCGACTCACTGCTTTCCTCGTCCACTCCTTCCTCACGTGTTTTTGCCAGCATATTTAAGTTTGCAGTCTCCCATGTCCTCCTGCTTTCCCTACACCACACCGGCAGTCTGGGTATTTCCACTGTCTCTGGACTCCTGGGCTGTTGCTCTTCGTCACTGTTGTCCCCGGAGTTTGCACTGGCCCACTGTCATCCCTGCGATGGCCCTGCTCTTTCAGAAGGCACATCCATATCATTATGTTTACCATTTCTCCAATTACTTGCTTTCACCCTGAACTTCCTGGTCTCCATCTTCATCGATCGATCACTCCAGTTGCTTTTCCTCCTCTCACTGTCTCTCCATTTCCTTTTTTATTTAGGTGCATTCTTTTTAAACTTCAAGCTGAGCTGCACTTAATTCTTTAGTCGAGCTATGACACGTGTCGTGGTGCTAATCGTCTGGCCTGCGTGTTACACGTTACACGTATGACAGCACGACTCCTCTCAGTCAGCGTGGCTCCCATCCCTCCGAGTATTTAACACCTGACTATTAATAAAAACTGAGGGTACAAAACAATCAAATTAATATGATAATTTCTGAGCAGAGGGAAGTTTCTTAAGCAGATTAAAGTGAGTTGCCTCAGAATTTCTGTCTACTTGTTATGAATTACAAATTGATGACCAAGACGAGATTTGTAATTTTTTAAGCAGCCACAAATAAGAGTGGGGAATGGAGAAAAAAATAACATAGTGGGGAATCAGAAATCCGTAAGAAGCTCACTGAACTGTGATGTCAAGGCCCAATATCAAAAATAAAAGTCAAATTTAAATAAAAACAACAAAAGCTTCTTATTATAATTAAGATTCTTTTTGTGTTTCCAAATGGCACATGTCTTCTCAGCCCTGGCATTAGCTACAACAAAGAACTCCACTCATTTTAAAAAATAACCCCCCACACCCAGTAGAAAGTCTTCCTGTACTTATTTATTGGCAGTTGCCCATCAGACTGACACCAGTGATTCCTCCAGGGTCCTGAGCTGTGCTGGATTGCAGTAAACCAGCAGTTGAACCTGGGAGAGTTTTTTTTCAGATGAGGTGGTCTTTTACATGATTCCACACATCTCTTTTGATGTTTTGCCACCAGGCAACAGCTAAAATCTTCTTCATGGCTTTGAATCTCCACAGGTGATCAGTTAAAGGCGTATTGTGAAAATACTTCAGGAACACCGAGATGATGGCCTCAGGGACTTCAAGTTGAAAACAATCACCCCATAATTTATAGGGAGTATATTGGTCTAACACTCCCTGGAGTTCCTTAAAGTTAATATGACAAGTCCTTTCACCTGAGTGCTCCTTCATCCAACAAATGGAGGGCTACAAGCCTGGACCTTAGCAATGTCCTATAAATCCAAAGGAGATTTCAAAGAAGATATCAAAATAAAATCCTTTTACACCTTAGTCAAAAAGATTTGGGAACTTTACAACCCTGAAACATCACAACACAATCACCACAATAATCTTACAAGAAGCAGAAATGCGTTGATCGACAAAATTCAATATCCTTGCGTGACAACAATATGTCACTTACAAGACATTTAAGAAAAACAGAAACAGAAATGTTGAGAAAATGAAAACAAAGTCCCTCATCATCAATGAATTGGAAGTGACTCCTATATCACAAGTCCCCAACAAAGGTTTTTACTGTAAGAGAGGCTTTAGTAGTCATGTTCAAAGATGCACCTCTTAAAAAGAAATTTAAAATGTCCTCCTTTCGCACCTTCCTCACCTTCAATGCACTCCCATATCTTCAGGCCAGTTTGATTTCATTATGGACTCATGTAAGTGCAGCTCCTCACTGACTACATGACTCCTTTCCACCATCCACCTCCTAGTTATCCTTAGTGTAGCTGCTGGTATATAAGGCAGGATCAAGCACGGGTTAAACCTCTCAGTCCAAAAATTTGTTTTCAAAGGTTTGGTGAAAATTCAAAGCAAACAGTTCACACAAGAATAAAGAAAAAGGTTTATTCTACACGGGTAGAATAAAAGGCAGAAAAATTGGAAAAATGTCTCATCTCTAAACTTAGCTTTTCTTGTCTTGTTTCTAAACTTAACACTAGAATTCCCAGAGCCTACGAAAAAACTCATAGATCTGGCCCACCTTAAATCCATTGTCACCTCTCCCTCAGCGTCTTTTGTCCTGTAAATGTGCCGATAAAGACAAGCAGGAAGCAGCCTATTATCCCATCCCCCCACAGCTGCAGAACGTGCACAAAGTTCTCCCAGCTCATACCTTGATTGATTATCTGGGAGTGAAGTGCTGGAGTTTTAGAGTGGAAATAACAGATCGCTATTTGGAATACACGCATTTCATGTGTGTTCAGTTTCTACAATAATCTGTGTAAACAAATTGTTAAAACAGAAACGTTTACATATTTTAGTAGTAAATGACAAAATGTAGGCATTTTTCACACAGGATATTTCCCAAATAATGCTGGGTCATTCCTTTAAGGGCAGAGATAGGCAGACTATAAACCCAGGGAACTGTATATGGAAACATTAATCAGGCAGGCTGCAAGACAGTTAGCTACAATTTTCCCAATAAATGACATTTCTGTTTTTATGTATTCAGAGACAAGTCGTACTCATCCATCCACTCTTTTAACTTACTGTCACAATTCATGAAGGACAGCATTGAAGAAATGTCATTTGGTCTAAAAGAAAGGTACAGCCGAGTATCATCTGCATACGAGTGACAATGAATGTAATGTTCTCTGGGAGTTCTATAAGAGTTCCCAGTAAAGGTCCGAGTACTGAGCCCTGCAGGACACCATATTCATCTTAATGTGACACCATTAAGTGACTCTCTCTGGGTGACACAAGCTGTGATCTGACTTTGTCACTGCTGTTTGTGGTACAGTCGGCCTCTTCACACACCGTGGGCACTGAACACCACAGCACAGTCCTTGTTCCAAGTTCCAAACCTCTGATCTTCAGTTCCCATTCTAAACTCACCCTACGTTTATATCAATTAGGGGGCTGCACCTTCCCTTATTATTTATTATTTCAATCAACATTTTGCTGCAGGTTAATAAACTTCACTCTTTACAATAATAATAATGCAACCGTCAGGTTGTCTTAGTGTAACGTAATTCTGAGGACATATTTGTTCACTCTTTGCTTATAGAGTAACCATTACTGTGGATTCATAAAGTCTTTAGTCTTTCTGCACACTTTCTTGTGTTGGAGATTTCACTTTAAGTGGATAGACTCGCCAAACCAGAATGACAAAGTGAAAACACATTTTCAGAAAGATTTGCTAATTTATTAAACATCATAACCTGAAATCTCTTATTCATAGAAGTATTCAGAGCCTTTGCTGTGGCACTCCAGATTATATTCAGGTCCATCATGTTTGCTTTAATTCTTCTTGTGATGTGTTGTGACAGGACAAACCTGTGACAAACTGATTGGACATCATTTAGAAAGACAATCATGTACCTGTGTGTCCTGTATGTCAGGACAAAAACCAAAGCATGAAGTCCACAAAACTCCTTGTAGTCCTCAGTGATCAAATGCTGGAGAGGCAGAAGTCAGGACAAGGGGATAACAGCACACCTAAAGCTTTGACTGTTCCCAGAGCACAGTTGTGATTAAAAGTAGAGACATGAAAGATGTTTGAAGCCACCAGGAGTTGGTCATCCAGCAAAGCTGAATAAGCAGGCAAGCAGGTGATCAAGAACCCAACAGTCACTCTAATAGAATTTGAGAAGTTCTCTGCTGAGATGGGAGACCAGTCACTGCTCATCACCTGCCTAATGCCATGCCTAGGGTGAATCATGGTGGTGCAGAGTCATGCTATGGGGTGCAGGGACAGGTGTGCTGGTCAGAATTGAGGAAAGGATGAATGCAGCCAAATACAGAGAGGGTCTTAAACAAACCTGCTACAAAATGCACGCAACCTCCAACTGGGTTGATGGTTCAATGGCCCAAAGCATACAGCCAAGCCAAGACTGGAGTGGCCCAGCCAAAACCCAGACTAAACCCCATAGGACAAGTGTGGAGAGGTCTGAAGATGGCAGATTACAGACGCTTCCCATCCAATCTAATGGAGCTTGAAAGGATCTGCCGGGATGAATGAGATCAACTGCCCAAGTCCAGATGTGCAAAGCTTGTGGACCACCCAGTCCCCTCTGGGCATTCTTCCTAACATAAATGAAACAGTCCTCTTTGTATTTAGGGTTCTCTTGGAAGGACTAGATGATGATGGTCATGTAGACTTCTGGCTCTTAATCCATCAATGTAGGACATCACGGTGCTTTGATCAGGTGGTGATGGCGCAGATCGCCACCACAGAAAACTGGGAAAAGAAACAGAAGAGAGAGTAGAGGTTAGTAGGGATTTTAGAGCCACCATGAATAGTTATTGTAATGAATTCAACTTACAGAGTATCAGGATTAAATGAAGGTCAAGTTGTAGCGCTGCCACATAAATATAATGTGTTTTCTGCTGTCGATCAGGTGTTGTGGGGATGATTGTTACATCTGGAGATTGACAGCGGTACCCCAGAGGTGGAACTTCCGGTTTTACTGTTTTCTTTCGGGGCGGCATTTGCATAAAGCGCACCGTTTTAAAGAGAGAAAGGAGAAGAGGAGGGAAAAGGAAAAAAGGTGAATCGGAGAATAAAAAACAGATCAGCTACTGCACAGGCCATGTAAGAAATCCAGGAGCTCCTACAGTCCTGTCACAAGGTGGAAGTGATTCTTTTGATTGGGAAATTGAATGTTCCGATAAATTCTACGAACTCGGGTGAGCTATTTCAAAGGATTTATAGCATTATACCATGGAGCAAGACTGACTGTATGTCTTTTATGACGAAGAGGTGATTACATCTAGGAGTCCGCAATTGTCAGAACTCCTCATTTTGGTCGCCGGCATCAGCGGGGCAGAATTGTGGACAACTGTGAATTTATTAAACATCTTTGGAAGGGGAATTGGGGGAAGGAATATTGTTAATGTGTATATATATATATACAGTATGTATATATTTGTGGTGCATGAGTAAGGGATTGTATTCTTTTTTCATTTTATGTAATGTATTTGTTATGTGATGATGGATATTAACTATTGGTTTTTTGTGGGCTATAAATGTATCAACATTAAGGGACTGAACCGTGTAGAATAAAGAGTATATGGGAAATTGATTGGGGTGTGATATTGGCCTATCCTTTTATCATCTGCCGTTACCTAGGACAGATTAGCAGTAGCAATCAGCTTGTGTTAGCGCGTGGGACGAATTGTTACAAAGTTATGAGAAAGCCATGTTAAAGTAATGTGTTTTCAGCAGTTTTTTAAAGTGCTCCACTGTATTAGCCTGGCGAATTCCTATAGGCAGGCTATTCCAGATTTTAGGTGCATAACAGCAGTAGGCTGCCTCACCACTTCTTTTAAGTTTTGCTTTCAGCTAAATTTCAGCAATTAAAATTTATTGAGGGGCTCCCAAAGTCTTTATGTGATGACGAACTTCTTCCTCCTGAGAAAATAAATTTGGTCATTATAGATGATCTGATGGAATCGGCTAGCGAAAGCCAGGAAATAGAAAAAGCTTTCACAAAATATACTCATCATCGGAATCTGTCTATCATTTACTTGGTTCAAAATTTATTCTTTCAAGGAAAGAAAAGCTGAACGATTAATCTTAATGCCAATTATATTACTCTTTTTAAAACCCCAGGGACAAATTGCAGATTACTATCTTGGTCTGCCAAATTTATCCGAGGCGTGTTAAGTTCTTTTTGGAAGCTTTCGAAGATGCTACAAAACTACCGTACGGCTATCTCTTAGTGGATTTAAAGGCACAGATCCCCGACGAACTGCGTTTAAGAACAGGTCTGTTTCCGCCCGATTGGCCGGTCGTGTACACCATGAAAAGATAAAAGAAGGTGTTCTGAGTCAAAGTTACATATTCTATCAGCATGTCGGCCAGAATAAGCAGAAACCTACACCCTCTCAAGGCCTTAATCCGTTGCCCTTGTCGCCGCCGTAAAATTCTTATAAACGCCTCTTCTGAAGATTTAATTAATGCTTTGTCCGAAATAGCCTGTAATACTTTAAAAGGTAATATATCTTTTTCGCCCAAACAGTTTAAGCAACTCAAGAAGCATAAAACAACTGTCAGAAAAATAAGTGACCGAAAACTAACCTTAAAAAAGAAGAAAGCTATTCTGAACCAGAAAGGAGGCTTTTTGGGAGCTCTTTTAAGCGTCGCCGTGCCATTCATATCCAGTTTACTAGCTTCTAGAGCATAAACATGGAATACGCTCAAAAAATGTATTTGGTCCCACAGCAACAAATGTCTCTTTTTCAGATAAAGAGTGCTAACCCGAACGATCTCTTGAGTGCCACGGAAACTGAACTGGACAAAGAAATGAGAAGCATCCTGCAACACTGTGATATAAGGGCTGACGAGAAGGTGCAGCTTTACTCTTCTATCTCTCAGAGATATCTGACGCTAGATAAAAAGGCCAATAAGGAAACTAGCAGTCTGACGCTCGTATTACCAAAAGAAGAAAATGGCGAGGGGGGCACTGGAACAGCCAAGGTGTCTGAGGACAAGGTTTGGCAAGAGGTTTTGAGAAGCGCACCTGTAAAATCAAAGAAAAATGTTGAATTTGTTTTACGTAAAATGTCCGTTAATCCCCATCACGAGTTTTGGAGAGTTGTTGTTAGAAGGTAAACCTTTGGTCGGATCCAACATGGTGGATTTGGTCCGTAATCTGACCGCTTCTCATACAATACCTGAACATAGGAGACTGCGGGGGTGGAAGGAATTTGTAAACGCCATGGCCGGTTTGAACATTCCATTTTCTGTCGTACCTAATGATGAAATGAGAGAACTCCTTGAAAGTTTTAAGCCACCCGCCCCCCCTCCCTGCTCATCAAACAGAAGTTAGCCCCTACTGACTGAAACCGAGAAAAAAAAGACTGGAATGGATTGCTTATTAATTTGTAAAATTATTTGTTTATTAAATACAATTTTATCTCATTACAGAGTGTCTTCATCCTTTAACCGTCTATTGAAATATTTATAGGTCTCTGATCTTTGCACGCAGGGGTACTGATAAAAACAGAGTCCCGGTGAAGGAAGCCAGGAACGAACAAATTTAGAGACCATAGAGTCATTACTGTTCACATCCTCAGAATACTTTTTTATTACAGAGGTGTACGGGAGACCTTTTCCTCTCTGATGCAGATAGAAGAGGCAGTGATGACCGCATTTGTCCGAGAACCAACTTTGAAGCTGTCGGTTATTGTAAAGGATTTGATTACAGCTTTTGCTTAAGAAATGGTAAATGTCTTTCGGGAAGTAGATAAAGTCCGGAGGATTTCCATAGGAATCAAAAAACTCCCCATTACCGTCTTCTGTGAGGTAAATCCGCAGCCAGTGTTCTCCGGGTTGGGTTTGACGGTGAGTATTCACTACAAACATGGCCGGCAAGCCGTTATTTTTTTCCGGTAGTTGATCACACACCAGCACACCGTGGAAATATCTTTCGGTGTAGAGGTCTTGGGACAGTAGTTCTGTTAATTGTTTTGTATTCATGGTGTTTATTAGTAGTCATACAGAACATTACGTCTCTGGTTGATTTCAATGATGTTGTCAAAGACCGCATATACTATTAGATTGACGGTCTGAGGGAGAGGGATGCGGAAGCATAATTCAAATCTCATGTTTCCAGTTTTAACTAATGAAAAATGATCGCCGCATTCTTGATCAGGGGTTAGATCAAAAGCGTAAAGAGTATATCCTTGCGAGAACTCTGAACGGCTGATAGCCAGAGCTTGATCCTTCAAATGCTTATCAGTGGCCAATACCAGGTTATAATATTCTCTGGCACTATTGCCGCTTACAAAGTCTGGTTGAAAAGGTTTGGCAGGAATCTGTTCGCCGTCCATGTACAGAGCCAGGAACTCTACATCGTTGTGTTTGAAATTGAACAGGTTCCGTGTATAAGATCCCGAAAAGGCTTCATTATCCACCATTCCAATCACCACATACTTTGGTAGTTGACCCAGAAACAGGTTTTCTTGATTGCATACTCGGATCCCCGCGGGCATACTGAATACTTTCATATTCACCCTTTCCACAGGGTATTTAGCATTGGCTGATGTAAGGGCATGAGCGTGTCCTAATTTCACGGCCGGTGAAACTTTTACTTTTTTTAAAAACAGGGAGGCTGATGTTATAATTACTCTGTAACGTTCGGCATCACCGGACATTAAGCAGAATTCATCTTTGTTCCGAACCATTTTAATCTTCACGTCTAGGCCGTTCAATAGTAGTTTTTCCTGGAAAAAGAGATCTGTATGGATGTGCCCCAGAAGTTCAACAGTCCTGCTACCAGCTGTATAGGTGCTTCTGTTATTAAAACCTATGTTTTCTCCGTCAGGGTCTGTCTCTTCCAATTTGTTAAGTGTATCTTTGTAAAAAAGTCGTGTAGCAAACTGAGAATGAAGAGTCTCTTGGCTGTAATTTAGCTAGCCTTCTAAGACCGCTCGGTAAGGATAACAATTTGAACTCTGCGATATTAGACGGTCCCCGAGGGTGACATCAAATTGGGAAAACAAACTGGCTATAGGGTAGTTGACAAATCCGACCTTTGCCCCGGCAGGTATGTTAGTCCCGTCAGCATTCACTATCTTTCCCCTTAGGTGTAGAAGAGTGTTATTCAAGTCCAGGTAATCTTCCCCATTTCCGGCTATGAGAAATTCTAGCGGAGCTACTTCAGAGAGGGCTGAGAGTGGTGGGACTTCAACGTATATACTTCTATCTACACTCGTTTGAGTGAAAGGCACCGTAAACAGATCCAGTTCAGATTTGACACACTCTTCGGACATTCTGTGTACGAAAGCCATCTTTTCTTAAAAAATGTCTCTCTTCTTTTTGCTTGCTTTAGTCTTGTTCCTCTTCTGACGACGTTTAGATAATGCTGCAAAAATAGTGCGCCTGGTCTTTTTAGCTGGCGGGGCCTGACGCGACCCCGGTGGTCTCTTGCGTTTTGTTTTTCTCATGACCATCAAGCCCAATCCCTCCTGCTTTTCGAGGATTCCCCCTGCAGCACCGGATATAGCCCCGGTGATCACATCTTTTACAATATTTTTAGCCGCGGATTTGATATGTGGTTTTGCGATGTCGAAGCCTTTTTTAAGGAGAGGTAAAGCTCTTCGAAACAATCTTCGAAATATACCTCCAATCCCCCCACCATACATTACAGGGGATCCAGAGAATCCCGGTAAGCCGTTACCCGCTTGGGTCTGATAATATTGGATGTAAGGTGTCGGGTCCTGGTAAGACCTCATTGTTTCAGTCGTGCATACAATGTCTGACGGGTCTGAAATGCAACTTCACTATCACCTTACCAAACTGAAATGGCACGTTTTTGTTCTGGTCCGTCTTTATTTCAATAGTCACTGTGTCAAAATGATTCTTGCTGGCTGGGGCATAATGCGGCTTGTCATATGTGATGGTTGTAATTTTATTCGGCTGATCCTCTATATGAACACACCTCAAAAGGGGTACGTAGCTGTCTCCGACTCTCTGATGAGATACCATATCCCCGTACACGTACAAAGTGTAAAAGCCGGCCCTGATGTCGGCGGGGAAAGGAGCCTTATAAGTTAAACCCCGAGTCTGATCAGGATGCGCTCCTAATATTCGACAAAGCTGTCCTTTTAAGTGTATAGTTTCATCCTTTTTACCCGGTACCACGTAGACTCTTCTTTCCACAGCATTATAACTGAATTTCGCAGGGTTCTCAGAAGGGACAAATCCAGCAGCAACATCTGTCAAAGTGGGCAGGCTTAAGGTTGTCGAATTGATAAAAGACAGTAGGTCGTGAATACCTTCGTAATAGCCGCATGGAATGTAGTAATGTTTTTTTACACCGGGAGCTGAAACGTAGAATTCGTTATCCGGTTTGTCTATGGTATTCCACGTATGTGGGTACTGAATTTCGGCTAGACCGACTTCCCAAGAACCTTCTAATTCTATGGGTTTAGCAAGCTTCATCGTGAAATTGGAAATTGTGTTGTTAGGGAAAATGTCTGAGGAAGTGTTGCTCGGTAGAGTCACAAAAAAACTTTTGCGTTCCATCGTATACCGCTAGAGAATGAAGAGTAGATTAGGAGCACTGTGGATTTTATTGAACATCTTGGGCATGGCTCTCCGGTATCCAGCTGTTAAATTTTTCTGGCCAGCCGAGCCATTTGACTAAAATGAGTCGTTTTTTATTCTTAACTTTCCTAGCCAGTATTTTTTCGATCCTGTAAACGTCTGTGGATCCAACTTTAATTTTCTGTAATTCAGGGTCGTAAAAGGATCCTACAATCTCTTCACCATCGTAGTCTTTCAGTTTGTACACAGCCGGTGCCCTGGGTACAAGTTCAGATACGGTAAAGATTTCATCTGAAAATGTTTGTTCATAACCTTTCTCAAAAGGATGTCTGGTTTTAGACACCCTAACCGTGTCTCCTACTTTGAACTTAAACAACGGCGGACCCGGGGGGTTGGCTACGCCGTATAAATTTTTGAAAACTTTCCAGGAATTTAATGTGTTTACATCGGAAGGAGCCATTTTTATGCTTTGATGATAACTTTTGTTGTAAGAGTATACTAGATCCGGCAATTTATCGATGTAGGTTCTCGTGTTATAAGCGCTGAAATATTTCCACATTTTAGATTTTAGTGTGCGGTTAAATCTCTCCACCACGGAGGCCTTTAATTTGTTTCCTGTGGTGAAATGTTTTATTCCGATCTTCTTTAACAGCTTTTGAAAATCTCGGTTGAAAAACTCTTTCCCCTTATCTGTCTGGAGCTTCTTTTGAGTATGCCTGGCACTCAGAATGTCTCGGACGGCTCTTGTCACTTCCTTACCCGTTTTGTTCTTCAGGGGACATACCCACGCGTACTTGGAAAGTATGTCAATACATGTTAACAAATATTTATAACCCAGATTATGCTCGGACACATTTGTCATGTCCTCTAAATCCATTTGCCATTGCGAGTTTATATCGGATACATAAACCTTATTTCTCCTAAAATGCCTTCTAGCGGGTTTGTGAATTGTATAAGCATATTGACCGGATAACCAATCCGACACCTGTTGGTCATTACTTTTCTGATCCGAAACCTCAAGAGCTCTTTTCAAAGAGTCTTTTCCCCCAAAGCTACCAGGATTTGTCGGGTTATAATAAACTTTTTTCAAGTAACCCTCCATCACCGACGGTGAAAGAAAAATGTCAATGGTTTAAAAATCAAATGAGGCTTTATTGGTAATTTTCAAAACAGCAGTATTAAAAACATTATTAAAACATTTTATAGCACCGGCACATTGAGTTCAGACACTTCGTCTGATTTTTCTGTGTCTTTTCATTCTGGTCGGACAGTTTTCCTTGATAAATAGCTTCATCATTATTTGGCATAAGAGCTTTAAAAAAAGTCCAGTCTTTTGTAGAAAAATTAATTTCACTCACTCGCTCCTTTATCACATTTTCTTTATCTTCCTCCTCCTCTTCGTGACTGGCCTCGTTATATTCGGGAAGGATCAGCTCCTTCTTGGAAACGGCGATTGTGAGCTGTCCCTCAGCATTTTTTTTTACCTCTACCCGGCACAAAGCACAGTTAGAATCGTACCAGACAGAGCTGAAGCATGGTTCCCGTAACTCCCGTAACGCCCTGTTTGCTTTCAGTTTCTTAGGAGCGTTCACAAGACCGTCCATTCTGTTTGCTTTTGTGTGTCGTGGCGTTTTCACTAAGTGACTAGAATTTTATACAAGAACTCTTTCGTCTCCTCCCACAGTCGGGTGTGAGAGACACGCCTCACCCCTAACACTATAGGCGGATAGAGAGATAAAGGCGTACCTCGGGGGCGTGAGTATTGTTAATGGGGAGTGATAAGTGTCCGGTTTATGAAAGACCCACCCTAAAAGGCAGGGTTTAGAGATGATCAATTATGACGGTGGTCCAACCCCCCCAGGGGGCGGGGTATAGTTCATATTTTATATTTTCATATTTTCATAAATCATATTTTCGTATTTTTATATTTGCATATTTACAGAAATCATATTTTCATATTTGGGGCGGGGCTTAAAGCCGTCAATCATATTTGGGGCGGGGCTTAAAGTCATCAATCAAACTAACACCTCTTTTGACAGTTGCTTTCTGTATGAACTACTTATACAGCAGTTTTTTCCTTTACTGCTTCTTTTTTAAATCTTTATTAATCCACAGTGGAGGTTTTTTTTAAGTTTCCTATTAATCCCACATTTAGTTCTGTATCTGTCCTGCAGTACATGTAAAACATTTTTAAACCTGTTCCACCGCTCCTCGACTGTCTCCACATTCAAAAGCTTATCCCAGTCTATCCTACTTAGACTTTGTCGCATCTGCTCAAAATTAGCCTTACCAAAGTTCAACTTAACAATTTTAGTCTTTGCATCTGCATTCTTACAAAACACTGAGAATTGTATTACATTATGGTCACGTGACCCTAGTGGTCCAATCACCTTTACACCCTCAATTCTATCCTGATTATTACAGAATACTAAATCTAGACCCCCATTGTTGCTTTAACATACTGTGTTAAAAAACAACAACAACAACAACATTTATTTCTATAGCACATTTTCATACAAGGGCGGCACGGTGGTGCAGTGGGTATCGCTGCTGCCTCGCAGTAAGGAGACCCGGGTTTGCTTCCTGGGTCCTCCCTGCGTGGAATTTACATGTTCTCCCCGTGTCTGCGTGGGTTTCCTCCGGGTACTCCGGTTTCCTCCCACAGTCCAAAGACATGCAGGTTAGGTGCATTGGCAATCCTAAATTGTCCCTAGTGTGTGCTTGGTGTGTGGGTGTGCCCTGCGGTGGACTGGCACCCTGCCCGGGATTTGTTTCCTGCCTTGCGCCCTGTATTGGCTGGGATTGGCTCCAACAGACCCCCGTGACCCTGTAGTTAGGATATAGCAGGTTGGATAATGGATGGATGGATTTTCATACAAATGATGTAGCTCAAAGTGCTTTACAGGATGAAGAAAGAGAAAAAAACCCAAAATAAATAAGAAAATAGAATTAAGGAACACTAATTAACACTGAATAAAAGTAAGTTGTGATGGCCAGGGAGGACAGAAAAAACATGGATGGCTGGAGAAAAAAAAAAATCTTAAGGGGTTCCAGGCCTCGAGACCACCCAGCCCCCTCCAGGCATTCTACTTCACATAAATGACCACAATCAGTCCTCATTGTGTTCAGGGTTCAAATGGAAGAATTTGATGATGATGGTCTTCAAGAATATCAAGATTACACTAAAATGAAGCTATGAGAAAGCCATGTTAAAATAATGAGTTTTTAGCCGTGTTTTAAAGTGCTCCACCATATTAGCCTGGCAAATTTCTGTCGGTCAGCTATTCCAGATTTTAGGTGCCTAACAGCAGAAGGCCGTCCGCCTCACCACTTTTTTTAAGTTTAGATCTTGGAATTCTAAGCAGACACTCATTTGAAGATCTAAGTTTACGATTTGGATTGTAAGCTGAGAGGCATTCTGAGATATAGGATGGAGCAGATTATTGAAGGCTTTGTAAACCATCAGCAGTATTTTAAAGTCAATTCTGAATGACACAGATAACCGGTGTAGTGACATCAAAACTGGGGTGATGTGCTCGGATTTTCTTTTCCTAGTTAGGATTCTAGCAGCTGCATTCTGTACTAGTTGCAAATGAGTCATGTCTTTCTTTGGGTGGTCCTGAGAGGAGTGCGTTACAGTAATCTAGTCGACTGAAAACAAAAGTGTGAACTAATTTCTCAGCATCTTTCAGTGATATAAGAGGTCTAACTTTTGCTATTTTTCTTATGTGAAAAAATGCTGTCCTAGTCATCTGATTAATATGTGATTTAAAATTCAGGTTACAGTCAACAATTACTCCTAAATTCTTTACCTCCTTCTTTTAATCCTAATGCATCAAGTTTATTTCTAATACCCTCATTAGATCCATTATTGCCAATCACTAAAATGTCTTTTTTCTCTTAATTTAGCTTGAGAAAAATACTACTCATCCATTCAGAAACACAAGTGAGACATTGTGTCAGTGAGACAAGGGTGTCGGGGTCATCAGATGCTATTGACAAATACAGCTGTGTGTCCTCAGCATAACTGTGGTAGCTCACGTTATGCCCTGAGATAATCTGACCTAACAGAAGCATGTAAATCGAAAAGAGCAGCGGACCCAGGATAGAGCCTTGTGGACCACCATATAGAATATCATGTGTCTTTGAAGTATAATCACCACAACTAACAAAGATTTTTCTACCTACCAGGTAAGACTCAAACCAATTTAAGACCCTGCCAGAGAGGTCCACCCACTGACTAAGGCGATTTCTAAGAATATTGTGATCAATAGTGTCAAATGCGGCACTGAGATCTAAGAGGATGAGAACAGATAAATGGCCTCTGTCTGCATTTACCCGCAAGTCATTTACTACTTTAACGAGTGCAGTTTCTGTGCTGTGATTTGTTCTGAAACCTGACTGAAACTTATCAAGAATAGCAGGTTTATTGAGGTGATGAATTAGCTGTATAATGACTGCCTTCTCTAGAATTTTACTTAAGAAAGGCAGGTTAGAAATAGGTCTAAAATTGTCAAAAGCAGAGGAGTCATGATTTATTTTTCTTGAGCAATCACTGACTACTTCTAAACATTGCTGCTCTTGTGCTTAGCCATTTGCAAGGTTATCAGAGTTAATATTTGGGTAGTTAAAGTCCCCCATGACTTGAGTATCCCCCTGTAAACTTGCCCTTATTATTGCAATTATATTACTAAAAAGATGTATGTTGATATGAATGTCTTAATTGGGTGGTCTATAACACACTCCTAAAATAAGACCTCAAACTTAATATTGAACAACAAAAATATTTATTTATGTTAAATTATTAACTCAAAACACATACATAGAAACATTTATTGGGGTGAGAACTCCTGAATGATCATTAAGTAGGGAATGGAAAAAATGTGTTTGATAAAAAAATTCTAACAAGATGTCCAAATTGACAACACTCACTGTAAGTCCTCCAGTGTATTATGAGTTCTTCTTTGTCAAGTTAGTTGTTGTACTCCATAAAACTCAAATTATAAATGATGAATTGATCTTGAATATCCCCATTAGTGCCACCTTGTGGAGAGTTTCACTACATGCAGGTTGCTCACCTCCCCGCGCTGTTGTTGTCCATTCACACTCTGATTCTCGGCCTTTTCACTTTAAATGTTGTCAGTTCTCGTCACACCAGGCTTATGTTTCCTTCACTTTGATTTCCTTTCCTTTTGACAGATCACCTTGATCTAAGGCCTCCATTATGTATGACTTGTATTTCTTTGATAGATCATTCAATTATTATGTCCCAATATAGTAAGAAAATCAAAGATAATCTAATAAAGATGTTAAATGGCTTTACTGACAGGACAGGAGACATTCTTAATGAGAACACCATAGCAGATGATTCAGTTTAAATGATCAGCATTGGTTACCCAGTGGCCATCTCTAAACTGGACGTCTGCTCACTCCAATGTCTTTCAGCGAGTCAAAGAAGAGTATGAGGGGACACCAGGTGTGGAGTTCTTCATTGATGAGGTGATGAATAAGGACAAAGCAGAGCTGGTCAGCCTGTGGGAGGTGCTGGCTGAAGAATTTGTGAGATGTCCATCACCAAATGTGAAAGGAATCCTGGATGAGGTGACCAAGTGGGGTGAGTTACTGGTCTCATTTTATTAAAGTCACCGTGGACTCATCACTGTCCACACAGATAAGAGGAGGATGTAGAAACACAGAGCAGTATAAGATCTTCCTCCTAAATTAATAGACGTGATCCAACAGACTGGAAGGGGCCAACAGAGGGAGCTCTAGACAGACAGCCCCAGATGTTTGGTGAGGTTATGTCTGGCCTGGAAGTGCTGCAGAGGAAACTGAGAGTGACCATGGAAGAGCTGCAGGAATCAGACCTAAGGAGGCCATTGGCCGCGGGTCCAGTAAGCCTGTAAGTTGAGGGAGTGATGGTGGATGAGGGGTTGACTGGCAGGACGAAGAGTGGCCTGAGTTTTTAAGTAATCAGAAGATGTTTAAGTGTATGCAGACCACTCCACAGTTTAGGGGCCCTGTAACTAAAAGCTCGACCTCCCACTGTTATTTTATAAATCCTTGGAATCCTAAGCAGACTGGCATCTTGAGATCTTAATGTGCGCTCAGGTTTGTAAGTCATGATAGGTTCAGATAAATAAGCCAGACCTCAGCCATTTAATGCTTTATATGTGAAAAGGAGGATTTTGAAATCTTCCCTAAACTTAACCGGGAGCCAGTTTAAGGATTTTAGAACTGGAGTTATGTGTTCATATTTTCTTGTTCTTGTAATAAATAATGGCCATCCTTGATCTTGTTTACTCTGACCATATAGACTGTCTAAGTGGTGCTGCTTCTTAGCTTCTTTCAAGTACAAAATGGTAGACCCCAATCCTGCAGCCAGCCAAACAGGAACAGTTTGGTGTCTGCAGTTCAGAGTTTGTTTGTTCTCCCCGTGTCCACAAAAGTGTTACCTCCATAATCTCCAGTCCAAGGACACGCAGGTCAGGTGGATTGCAATTGTTAAATTAGATAGATGTTGCTCTTGCATTTACACCGAATGATTACTAAGAGAGGCTCCAGATGCCCCACAACTCAGACCTGAATAAGCAGGTTAAGAAAATGAATGGATGAAAAGATGTATGGATGGATTAGTGGACCATAAGCATGTGGGAGAAAAACAGGAGTAGATAGATGGAGACCAACATAGATACAGAGAGAGCAGGCAGACCCCACACAGACAGTGGGCACAGCTTGGACTCTGATGGTTGAAGGCAGCAGTGCACACAAACTCTAAATAATTTTCTTCTTTATGGATGTGAAGTCCCTCTGAGAACTGCTGATGCTCGTGTTTATCTTCTCTGTGTTTATTTCCAGGACCGGACCTCTTAAAGGAGATCCAGGCCAGTGCCCAGTCACCTCCCCTTGAGTCTCATATTAAAGGTAAGTGGTCCTCATGTCTCTGGTCAGTTGATCCTCCACTCCTCTGCTCATTCTGTCACCTTACTTGTTCTCATTTTGACTTTCAGACCTCCATGAGACACACAGACTCATCATGTCTGAATCCACAAGATCCCTGGATGATCAGCGTCCATCTGGAGATCCACTCACTACCATGGTGGGCCTTGAGACTCAATACACAGAGCTGATGGTCATCAAACAGGACATTAAAGATGAACTGGCGAAGGCTGGGAAGACTCAGGAAAGACTTGAGGAAGAGGGAGCAACAAAGAACTGTGAGCGAATCTGGACTGAGCAGCTGTTTAAGAGAAGACCTAAAAGTAAAACACCCGACAAAATCATAGTGGTCAGTGGAGTGGCGGGAATTGGGAAGACCACCATGGTCCAGAAGATGATGTCTGACTGGGCCAGTGGCACTCAGTACCAGAGGTTTGCGTTTGTTTTCCTGTTTAAATTCAGGGAGCTCAACCTCCTAGACAATGAGACACAGATGTCTCTGACTACACTGATTGAAATGCTCTATAAACATCTCACTTGTGACAAACTAATAGAAATCCTGCAGAAACCTGAATCTCTGCTCTTCATACTTGATGGACTGGAGGAATACAAACACAAACTGGACTTCACAGACACTCAGCTCTGCTCAGACCCAGATGATGAGGTGCCTGTCCACATCCTGGTCACCAGTCTGGTCAGTCAGACATTACTGAAGGGCTGCTCAGTCCTGATAACAAGCAGACCAACAGCTCTGGGGTCTCTGGACATGGAGAGAGTTGATGGATTTGTAGAAGTTGTAGGATTCTTCCCTGAACAAAGACTGATGTACTTTAAGAAGTTCTTTGGTGATGCTGATGTGGGCACCAAGGGTTTTCAGTGCATGGAGGGTAACACCATCTTGTACTCCATGTGCTTCAACCCCTCGTACTGCTGGATTATCTGCTCTGCACTGAAGAGCCACTTCATGACGCATGAAGAAGAGAGAGGAGCTGCCCCCAGAACTGTCACTGAGATCTTTGTGATGTTCCTTCACAACATCCTGACCAATTACAGGCAAGACGCCAAAGACCAGCGGGAGGTTCTGGTCAGATTGGGAAAGATGGCTTATTATGGGGTGGACAATAGGACTCATGTGTTTAATGAGAAACAAGAGATGTGCACCTTTGGTCTCCAGCCAGTCCTGTCCTCTTTGTTCCTCTCTGGCTTTCTGCACAGACAAAGCACTCAGGACCACACAACGTACATCTTCTACCACATCACCCTGCAGGAGTTCATGGCCGCCTGCTTCTTCTACCTCGATCCATCAGGGGGTGTGGAGGAGCTGCTGGAGAAGCGAGACTCATGTAAAGATGGCCGATTTGAGATTGTCACTCGATTCATGGTAGGACTGGCTTGGTGTCCTGTGCTTAAAACAGTGGAGGGAATCCTGGGGGAGTTTGAGGAGATGACCAAACGGCGGATACAGGAGTGGGTGAGGCAGAAAGCTAAACAGGTGCTACGAGGGGGAGATAAAAGTGAAACTCTGCGAGTTTGTCACTGGCTCTATGAGACTCAGAATGAGGAGGTAATCAAAGATGCCATTGGGAAGAATTTAGAGATGAACTTTAGAAAGATGACTTTATCTCCTCTGAACTGTGCTGTGCTGGCCTCTGTCATCAGTTGCAGTGGAGAGCTTAAAGAACTTGGCCTATCAGGCACACCTTTGACCCCCGAGTGCATCAGGAGACTGGCAAAGGGGCTATGCTGCTGCAGTGATGTACGGTGAGTGATGCGACTTTGAATTCAGTTTTATCTGTCAGTAATGGCACTTTATGTAAATGAGAGTCACTGAGGGGCACTGAGTTCCACTGTCATAGGACCTTCTAATAAGCCCCGCCCCACTCAACAGGAAGTGATGTCACACTGTTAATGACATGCTTCCTATGCTGTCTCATTCTCGATGGCCCATTAATACACATTTGACCTTACACTGTCATCGATGTCTCTGATTTTTCTGGTCATTAAAGCAGACACTGAGGGTACACCACTGGGGTCAACAAGCAGATTGAACTCTGTTTCATAACGCGTTGATTACACTGAGCTTGATGCTTAGCCCGACCCCTACTCAGACTGTAGGTGGTTCTACTGTCACCACATCTGTAGTCTGGTGTGACGTTGTGGCAGAGGAGAGCAGCACAAGTGCATCATGGGATCGAAGAGCTTGTGTGACCGTGACAGGCTTAGAGAGTTCAGCCTCTTGTGTCTCAATAAGAGGACGCTGAGTGGGACCTCATTGATGTCTTCTGAATTCTCCAAGGTATCCATCCAGCTGATTCAGTTAAACTCTGTGTGTGTGAACTGCGTCTTCTGTTTTTATACAGATGACCTCCGAAATTTGTGGGGGTTACATTCCTAGAGCACTCGCAAATTGTGAAAAACTGTGAATTTTGGATGTCGTCAAAAAATCCCTAAAAATCCCTATTTTTATAGTTTAAAACCTAAATATGCCCCCAAAACACTTTAATTTCATTTCAGACTCCGCTTAATACATTACCTTAAAAAAAAGAATGTAAAGGTAAACCCGTCTACTGTACAGTCCTGTACTGCTATGTCCCCTGCAGTGCTAGAATTTAAAATATAGATCTTACCCCTATATGTACTGGAATTCACACATTTTCTTTGGTATAAGTAGGGTAAATACAGTAATAATTTAATTACATTTAATAAAAATACAGTAAAATGTTCGGGTACTCACCAATAATGAAAGATATTGATTGAAGATGATAATGATGATGAATTAGCTGTGCACTATAATGAAGGTATGTAATGAAGATAATGACTGCACACAACAAAGCAGAGGATTTACAGCTCCTCGGATGGCGCTTCTTCTTCATGCTGGCTTTTCTTGATAGTTTGAGGAACATTATGATGGGAAGTTGCGGCATAACTTTATAGTTCCCAGAGCAAATCCAGTAGTTCAACATTATCCTGGACTGTCTTAAACTTCTTCTGGCACTTCAGTTCATTGACAGAAGCCTTAGAAGGTGCAGGGCATTTGGGCGGCATCTTAGGGCTTTAAAAAGAACAAAACGAAAAACACAAGAACACTCGAGACAGCTACACGCGGTAAACTATTATGGTGTGGGAATGCTGGGCTGCATCTGCTGGAGATGCATCACAGGGCAGCAGCAAGGAGAAATGAATAACAATCTTGGATTGGCTACTTTCACTATCCCAAGCTGCCTTTTCCTCTATGGTTGCTTTGTGTTCTCTCTACAGTACAGTATTACCATGAAAAAAGCCATCAAAAACTTGCAGAGGATATTTGCGGTCTCCGCTAACAATTAATAGTTAGGTTCTAAGGAAAAATCCATGAACAACTGAGGCCGTAAACTCTGAACTGCGACTTCACGGGAGTCTACTGTACCAAGTGTCGTATTTTCAGTGAATCTCACAAAACGTTTTCTTTTACTTTTTTGTTCTTCTTTGCTCACTGAACTCCCCTCAGCTTTGCGTCCATTGCTTAAAAACTTTGTGACATAAATAGAAATTTTCACCATTTACTTATCTGTCTGCGGGATGATGAAGTTTCTGGTAGTCCAGCCTGGTGGTCCCTGTGTGTGTTTTCTCTTTGGTCCTGCTGGTGCTTACAGCTGTGTGTGTTTTTGAACAAATTCAAAACTGCACATCATCCTGACTGCCCTGCTCCATCCATGTTGTTGTAACTGAATTTGTACAGAAAGCAAGAATATGCAACTCCTCAAATTAGTGAAATGGACAGAAACATTAGGGCAGCCCAAGACCACCAAAGTGCCTCAATTTACACTCTGAGTCCCGAGGACTCAGCACACGTGTCACGTCTTCATGAGGTGGAGTGCTGAGCTAATGGGGTTCTGCTGCTCATTGTGTTTTATTTTTACAGATTTCTGTCATTCATTCTGTGGGATATCTGAGGCTGATGTGCACTGAGGGTCTCTGCATGTATGTGGTGGGCTGAGGGAGGAAAGGCCTGCAGGTGGTTTGGGGGTCTCAGGCAGGGCCACTCATAAAGCTCTTATTACTGTGGAGCTGTCGGTGGGTTAGGGTTTCAGTATCTTTGGTCCAAAACAGAAAGTTGGCACCCCAGTGTGATGAATGAAATGTGAGCTCCTGCTGCAGGTCTTTGCCTGGTGGACATGACAATGGGCAGGTGTGTTTGTGACAGACTGGAATTGTTTGCTCCTCTTAATACATGTTATGTCCATTTATACTCCTGCACCCTTTCACACATCTTTAGTTCTGATTCGACTCCATGACTTCACAGATTATGGACCTGCGCTCAGTGATCCAATGGTGCCCATGCTGGGTGACCTCGGCCTAAACAACAAGACAAAGATCAGCACTAACCACTAAAAGACATTCCTGCTAGGGCACCAGACACAAGTCACCTGCTGAATAGGTGACACCTACTTGTCCCCGTCACTTGGACCCTTTATTTGTGATGCTAGTCCTTCTCCTGTCTCTCTGATCACCTGTGCCATGAAAATGTTAAAATGAGCTGAAATGGTCAACCCTCTGGCAGCCTTTAAGGTTGTGCCCTTTGACCCTGGGTTTATTCATGTGATTCAGATTTTCTATTTTAATATGGTGGCTCTCGTCTTATTTCATTCATACATTTCTCCCACCTTTCAGATTTAAAGGGGCTGCCCTCTTTCTCTTCTCGTTTAGATCAGGGAGTCAAACACAAGTTTATTGAGGACCAAAAATAACACTCTCTATACCCACTGGAGGGAAGCAATTAGAGGGGGATTTAGAGGTTGGGGGCTCTATGAGTAGGCCTTATTAGGGTCCCATTATTTTACCAAAAACAGAATTGATTTTAACCGGCTCAGAAATAAAAGTACAAAGCAGCCTAGCAAAGTCAGTGGAGACTTCAAATGTAATGTGTGACTTGTGTCAGTCGAGTGTGGTGGTCCTCAGACTCAGTCTGGGCACCACAAAAAAGGAAAGCTAAAATATAAGAAATACACATTGACTTTGAGAGGAAAATGACTTAATACTAGCAATGCTATCTGACCATTCAGCAGGATCATTTTAATTGAAAAGAAATCCTAAGATAAGTTAGTTCAGTCTGGAAATAAGAAAGCTGTGACACACTGACATTGATCTGTGCCTGACAAAACTTCAGATCTTACATCTAGAAATATGAGATAATTATCTTGTTTAAAAAATCATTTTCTAGTTTCTTTCTTTGAATTCATATGATATTCTTTAATTGATCACGAGTGTGTCTTTTATGCCCTCAGTAGTCAGTAAATCCTAAAATGGAGTCATTTAGTGTTGAAACAAGTCACAGTAGGTAGAGTGACGATTTGTGTCATCTTTCATGAAACTTACTTCAAATTCAGTGACACAAACTCAAGTTCAATTATTTGATTTAAGGACCACTCACAAGGCATATTTAAATATAATATACGTTTATATTCGGTGGCAATGGCCCATGGCAATTTAAATTAGCAAACTTTACTTGAAAAAAACCTAAAACAGGAAAAACAAGACACACAATCACAATTCTAGTTATTTGTAATTACAATTCAATTATGTGTACAAAGATAAGACCAGCATTCACATTGTTTTATTCAGCACTCTGATCTTTTCCTGTACTTTTCAGATGAAAGCCATAATTACAACAGTTACACGTGCCATCCCGTATTTGCTCCTGAGCTGAAGAATTTTGACATAATTGACCCCTTGAACTTGGACCTCCATTCAGTATTTGTCTCAAAAAACATTTCAGGCCATCGATGATTTAAAAAGTTAAAATAATCATAAATAAAACAACAGAAGACACAATAAAATGCAATTTCGCCAATTCAAACTTTCTGTCCCCCAGCACTCTGTAGATAACCAACAGCCAAATGCCAAGAACCTTTTGAGCAGTGAGATACAAATGTAAAGACTATTATATTATTATAATATAATAGTCTATAGACTATTGTATTATTATTATTATTAACTCTTTAAAGGCTGAATATTTTTTCCAATAAACTTTTTTATGAAAAGCACACAGAGCAATGGTTTCAGACATACATCAACATAAAATGTCTTTTGCTATGTGCTGTGTGCACATGTTTGGCATCTCTGGTGGCAGTGGCTGAGCTGCGGCACTTCGATGGTCAGCAGGAATACACGGTGGGCTGGCTGCCTGGCTGTTTTCGCACAGCAGGTGGGTGAAGTGGTGGCAGTCGCAGTGTGACACAATATGGTTTGTACCTCTTGTCATCTTAAGTGGTGGTCCTCCCAGGCGTAAAATAACAGTCTCGATCCACTGGACTAATTCCCTTCATAATTTTAAACACTTCAATCATGTCACCTCTTAATCTTCGTTTGCTTAAACTGTAAAGGCTCAGCTCTTTTAATCTTTCCTCATAATTCAAACCCTGAAGCCCTGAATCAGCCTAGTCGCTCTTCTCTGGACCTTTTCTAGTGCTGCTATGTCCTTTTTGTAGCCTGGAGACCAAAACTGCACACAGTACTCAAGATGAGGCCTCACCAGTGCGTTATAAAGGTTGAGCAGAACCTCCTGTGACTTGTACTCCACAGCCTTCTTAATGGCTTCTGAACACTGTTGGGAAGTTGATAGCTTAGAGTCCACTATGACTCCTAAATCCTTCTCCTAAGGTGTACTCTCGATTTTCCGACCGCCCATTGTGTATTCAAACCTAATATTTTTACTTCCTAAGTGTAATTCTTTACATTTACTGACATTAAATTTCATCTGCCACAAATCTGCCCAAGCCTGTCTGCTATCCAAGTCCTTCTGTGATGATATAACGGATTCCATATTATCTGCTAATCCACCTATCTTGGTATCATCTGCAAACTTAACCAGCTTGTTACTTATATTCCTATCTAAATCATTTATATATATTAAAAATAGCAGCGGCCCCAGCACTGCCCCCTGCTGGTCACCACTCTTAACATCGGCCAGTTCTGATGAGGTTCCTCGCACCTTCACCCTCTGCTTCCTGTGTCTGAGCCAATTCTGCACCCATCTAAAAACATCACCCTGAACTGCCACTTCTTTTAACTTGATGCCCAACCTCTTATATGGCAGCTTATCAAATGCTTTCTGAAAGTCAATATAAATAATGTCATCTGCTCCACTTTGATCGTATGCTTTTGTTTCCTCCTCATAGAATTCCAGCATGTTAGTAAAACACGACCTCCCTCTTCTGTCCCCATGCTGACTGTTCAGAATAACTCCTGTCCTTGCCATGTGTTGCTCAATCTTATCCTTAATAATTCCTTCCATTAATTTTCCTGTGATGCTTGTTAAGCTTACTGGCCTATAGTTTGCTTGGATCTGCCCTGTCACCCTCTTTATATAATGGGATGATATTTGCCATTTTCCAGTCCTTCGGAATCTCTCCAGTGCTCAGCGACTTCCTAAAAATATGTGTCAAGAGTTTATATCTGTACTCACTAGCCTCCTTAAGAACACGAGGATAAATATTATCTGGTCCTGGTGATTTGTTTGATTTCATCTTATTTAATCTGAGCAGCTCTTCTCCCTCTTCAATTTCCAAATCCCTCAGTACCACCTTAGTAGTTGCGTTTACCTCTGGGAGGTTATCCACTCGCTCACTTGTAAACACCTCTGAAAAATGTAAGTTTAGGGCATCTGCTATTTCACTGTCTGTATCTTTTAATTCCCCTTTACTGTTCCTGATGAACTTGACCTCCTCCTTGGCTGTTCTTTTACTACTAAAATACTGAAAGAATCTCTTAGGGTCTTCTTTCGCCTTATCTGCTATATTCCTCTCCAACTGTCTTTTAGCCTCCCTGATATCCTTCTTAATGGTTGCCCTCATGTTCTCATACGCTCTACGATTCACTTTGCAGTCATTAGTCTTATATGACTAAGTTGTGATCAGTTATAAACTGTGTAATTGTCTTAGCTGTGTTAGATGTCATTCCCACCTGTGACAGGAGTCCTATCTAAGAGTGGCTTTAAAACACAATTAAAGTCCCCAGCCATTATAACTTTATGAGTGTTCAGATTGGGAATGGATGCAACTACATTTTGCATGAATTCCTTATTATCGACATTAGGTGCATAAACATTTATCAAAATCATTTTACAGTAAGAGAAGTCTCCCATGACCATTACATATCTCCCTTCAGGATCCAATACTACATCTGATGGTAGAAATGGTACAGTTCGTAAAGCTAGAATGGAACATTTGGCCAGTCCAGTCCTTTTGCAGCCGGAACTGATCCTTGCTTAGTAAGTGGGTCGCCTGTAAAAATACTATTTTAGCATTTAAACCTGTTAGGTGAGAGAGTACTTTCTTTCTCTTTAATTTGTGATTCAGGCCTTTAACATTCCAGCTCACAAAGTTAACTGTCCCATCATGGAGACATTGATTCTGAATTTTTAATGTCATTTTATAGTCTTAACTGGAAGTGAGACATCTTTAACCTTCATTTCCTATTTCCCCATGAGCTGTTGCCATGCAACCTATTGTTACATTGATAGTTGTAATTATAAGGGTTAAAAGGATAGATTAGACATAGATCAAGCCTGCTCTCTTTCTCTCCCCCCCTTAACCCCCCTGCCCTCCCTTTTTGCCTCCCCACGTGAGGCTGGACCCCACTTCACACAGTCCCAGTCCTCTGACATACCCAGAGACAGAGCACGTCCAAAGCAAAACAAGCCCCCCAGCAGTGGCGTTTGAGGATTAGAGATATCTATTGCCAATAAAGTCTAGATACTATATGCCTAAATATAATCATTAACAAACTATAAGCATAAAATATAATCTTCAGCAATCTTAAAGTATTAAGATAATAAAACCCAGGGAATGGTATTAAAAAGTGGTCCAGGATAAGCATAGTAAATCCAAATGCAATAATAACAGTAACAATAAACCAAGGGTATGATGCCTTTAGGGCAGTAAAAAAAAATGATTAATTTCTTCCACACACATCTATAATTGTAAGTAAAACATAAACAGAAAGTGTCAGAGAAATGAAAAGGATGTATAATTATAATACCTATATCATTACAAGTGAATCAGACAGCAGGTGATATTTTTTTTTTTTTTTTTTTTTTTTTTTTTTTTTATTAATTTTATTACAATCCATACAAAGCAATCAAGTTTTTACAAAGAGAAAAATTAAGAACAGATCGATCCCCACCCCTGAGAGAGAGAGCAAGCCAAACGGCGTTAAATTTAAGACTTGGAGACATACCTAAATTAATAAATTCTCTGTGCCTTTTGAACTTATTTTAAAATATTACTGATTAGATCCTGCCATGTTTTGAAAAAAGTCTGTACGGATCCTCTAACTGAATATTTGATTTTTTCCAACTTCAAATAATATAACACATCGGTTTCCCACTGACTTAAAAGAGGAGAGTTTGGGTTCTTCCAGTTTATGAGAATAAGTCTACGTGCCAAAAGTGTAGTGAATGCAATCACAATTTGTTTGTCTTCCTCCGCTTTAAACCCACCTGGAAGAACACCAAACACAGCTGTTAATGGGTTTGGAGGGATTGTAAGTCCAAGGCTATCTGAAAGGTAATTAAAAATGTTTGTCCAGAATAATGTTAATTTGGTGCAGGACCAGAACATGTGACCTAGTGAGGCTGGGACTTGATTACAACGTTCGCAGGTTGGATCATGAACTGGGAACATTTTGGAGAGTTTTAGTCGAGACAGATGTGCTCGATATATAATTTTGAGTTGTATAATTGTATGCTTTGCGCATATGGAGCTCGAGTGAATTCTCTGCATTGCTACTTTCCACTCCTTTTCTGATATATTAATTGAAAGATCTTTTTCCCAGTGTCCTCTTGGATCTTTAAAAGGGAGGGATTGTAAAATGATTTTATATATTGTAGAGATGGAGTCTAAGTCCTTGAGATTGAGCAATATTTTTTCCAGCATGGATGAGGGTGCAAGATGAGGAAAATCTGGAAGGTTTTGTTTAACAAAGTTTCTGATTTGAAGATAGTGAAAGAAATGTGTAGCTGGAATGTTAAATTTGGAATGTAATTGCTCATAGGATGCAAAGACGTTGTCTATATAAAGATCTCTAAGCAAGTTAATTCCAAATTTTTTCCAAATATTAAAAACTGCATATGTTTGTGAAGGTTGAAAGAGGTGGTTCTCTTGCAGGGGTGCCACAGATAGAAGCTTCTCCATCTTAAAATGCTTTCTACATTGGTTCCAGATTCTAAGTGAGTGGAGCACAATTGGGTTATTAGTGTATTGCCGATAACGTGTGTTTATTGGAGCACAGAGCAAGGAATACAAAGAAGTACTGCAGGATTTTACTTCTATTGCGGACCAAGCCTGTGTATGTTCTTCTATTTGTGTCCAGGTTCTTATCGCCTGTATATTTGCTGCCCAGTAATAAAACTGGAAGTTAGGTAGAGCCATGCCGCCTTCTGCCTTTTGTCTTTGTAGGGTCGCTCTTTTGATGCGTGGATGTTTTGAATTCCAAATAAATGAGGTTATTGTCGAATCTAATTGCCTAAAAAATGATTTATTAATGTATATTGGGATGTTTTGAAATAAAAAAAGGAGCTTAGGAAGAATATTCATCTTAACAGTGTTAATTCTTCCAGCTAGTGTTAGATGAAGGGTTGACCATCTATGCAGGTGATATCTACAGTACTTGCCATGCCATTACAGGATGCAACTCACTATTGTGTTTCAAAAAAGTGTCAGGATCAGATTACTTAATTCCCTTTCTGCTTCCTCCTTGCTGGAGAAAACGTGGTATTGGCCTTGAAAATCTACTTTCAGTTTGGCAGGATAGAGAAATAGAGACAACGAGATTTAAGACAATAAAATATCACAAATCACATCAGTAAAGTCTGAGCAGGAATTGACCACCTCCAGGTCTAAAATGGGGGGCACATCATCACTGAGGGGGTGTCCTGTAGGGTCATGAGGGGGTCTTTGTGTCCTGTGACCACAGCGTCAGCACTAATGAGCACCGAGACATTTCAGTAAATCTACGCGGATGAGACCCTCATAAACCAACAGCTTACATCATAAGCCAGTGATGTGTCACAACAGCAGGTGGCCAGCCCTGTCACCGTGTCACATCAGACACACACCACACGTCACACCAGTCTGGGGTCTGGGGGCACTCCTTATTCTACCAGGCCCTGGATTACAGGGCTATACTTCATTATTAGCACGCAGTTCACTCTTTAAGGATACAAAATGAGGACAAATAATAAAAAAATACCAGCAAATGCTAAAGTGGTGTCACGACAAAACAATGACATATTTATCCATCAATCTGTTACTTTAATATGGAGAATACTGAGACTTGGACCTTTGAGCCACGGGAATACGAAGGTCCTGAACATGAAAATCCTTGACGCCTTTCTTATAAATACACTGTAAATAAAAAGCAACAGATTACAAAGTAAAACTAAATGAATAAATAACATTATAAAGATCACAGACACACATCACAGTTCACTTCACTCCCTCTTTGTCACAATGGAGTCTTTCCAGAGGCTCTAAAACTCAGAAGGTCTCATCTTGCCCAGTAAGACTTGTGGATTGAAATAAACAGCAAAGCGAAGGCGCAGGCAGACCCCAGGACTGAGTGGTCTCAGCTGTGAGGAGACATCAGAGGAGTTGAGAGGGAATCAGGACTGGGCAGCCATGTTGTTACTTTAAAAAAAAACTCTACTTAAAGATACGGGACACCGTGACAGACACTTGTTAAGGGTCATTTAGTACAAATGTCAGAAGATATGTCATCACACAGATACATGGAGTAGGTGACCAAGTAGTGGGGTGGACTGTAGAGCTTTAGGGTCCTTCAAATATTGACTTGATGTTATTTTGGAGAATTGAGGTGAAGAGGATGGACGAGCTTGTTGACCTGAATGGCCTGTTCTCATCACAATTGTTCTGATGTTGTTGTGAAAGGAGATAGCAGGACAGATGGACAAGGAGGAGGACTGAGAGGAGGATAGACAGAAACTGGACAAAGGGGGGACAGCAGTAGAAATGACCAGTCAGCTTTAGACAGAGGGACAGTAAAGTTTGAGACACAATGAGTGACTGCAGGTGACCAGGGGGCTCAGTGGGTGTCCATCATGACAGTAACTTCTGTCTGAAAGGACACTAAAACAAGACATGACCCACAGGTCTACAAAGGACATCAACCTAATGAGTCAGAATTATTCTGGGAAGGTGACCTCACTGAGGGATTGTGTCACTGAGGCAGTCCAGTGCTTGAAGTGGTGCCTTCTTATGGTGGTAACTCTGACTTGTTTCTGATCAAAATAAAGAGTAGGCTTTCAGGTGACTTGTCATTTTATACACAAGTGATGTAGATTGGGGTTCAAACCACCAGCCTCATAAATTCTTCTTCTGTTGATTTCAATCCCACAAATCTCAGTCAGGATCTTCCTAAACATCACAAGCAAACCAAATGGCCGACTAGAGATGTGAATTTTCTGACCCTGACTACATGGACATTATTGATGCCTGTTACATCACCCTGAGCTCCCTGGCTGTCTGTGACCATCAAAGGGCTTACAGAGAGGCACCAACTGCTGATGGAAATGCACTCAATGGCCGAGTCATAGAGAAAATCCTGATAATCTGAGGGTTTAGTTCTCCAAGGTTAATAAACGACTTGAGCCTCCATCAGCTGATCAGCTCCTCCACTGATGACTGTGACTTTATGAGAAAATGAAAAACCTAAATAACTCACTGACACAAATCTACCCTCCATCTGTCATCCTTCTGTCTTATATCTCTGTCAGCTCCTTCTCCGCATGTTCTCCAGTTTCATCTCCATTCATTAATGACCTTCTGTGTCAAATGAGACCACCTACTTGAGCACCAGACCCCATCTCCACCACTCTCCTCAAATCCTGTCTTCATGTTCTAATCCTGACTGTCATCACAATAATAAATCCATCGGCTCTGTGCCAGTGACCCTGAAGGTCTCTTCTGCATCCCCACCATTAGGACAGTCTGGTCTTGAGGTTACAATCTGAACAAGTCTCAGTCCATCACTCACTTCTCTATTCTGTCTAAAGTTCTCAAGAGGGTTATGGCCTCCCAACTCACCAGTCACGCAGCTTATAATCAGCTGATGGCGTCATCTCAGTTTGGTCTGACAGCACAGCATGGCACTGATTCAAGTAAAGAATGATTTGCTGATGGCAGCAGACTCTGGGCAGACATTCATCCATCCATCCATCCATTGTCCAACCCGCTAGATCCTAACTACAGGGTCACGGGGGTCTGCTGGAGCCAATCCCAGCCAACACAGGGTGCAAGGCAGGAAACAAACCCTGGGCATCAGACGCCAATCCACCGTAGGGTATACATTCATTGGACGGATTTCTGATGACTTTCTGCTCTGTTCCCTGGTTTATCTCTGGTGTGCTGTGGACTCGGTTACCTTGGATTACCATCTTGGTAGTTCCTGTTTGCTCAGACTTTAGATGTCAGTGTAGCGTTTGATATGTCAAGTGTGACATTCTACTGTCCAGAATAGAAACATCCTGGGTATCTCTGGCACTGCTCACCAGAGGGTATCTCTGGCACTGTCCTCCAGTGGTTTAAGTCCTATGTGACTAGTAGGCCACAGTAGGTCCAGCTCAGTGCCCGTCACAACAGGGGGTCCTCACAGCTCTGTCCAAATGAGTTGAAGACCAGGCCGGGGTATGCTGCTGTCAGCTCTGAAGAGGACAATGAGACCACAGTGGCTGTGTAATCAGCAACACTGAAGATTTTAAGAATGTCACCTGGCCTGATGGATCTCAGTTTCTACAATGACTTGACAATGGTGGTCTGCTCTGATTAAGCCTAAACAGTGTGTATCCACAGCTCATTCTGCCCTGTTGGCTACAGTGTTATGTTGTCAGAATGTCTGCTTGTCAAACTTTACACCTCCTGATATCAGTCGAGTGTCACTGGATTGTCACAGTGTACCTCAGCATGGTGGCTGACCAAACACAAGGTAGCTCATCAAACATGACGGTGACTTCAGTTTACACCAATGGCTGCCTGTCCAGTCCAATAAAGCACTTCTGAGATGAGCTGGAACTGCAAGTGAGGAGCAGAAATGTGAAGCTGAGAAGTCTGAAGGACTGTGTGATGTCAACATGGAGACAGAAATCCATAAAGAGCCATTCATGTGTCTCAAGGAGTCAATGCCTTGGAGAATTCAGGCTCTTCAGAGGCAGAGGAGGCCTACCTGGTGTGCCTAATAAAGTGGCCACTGAGTGCCCCTGCAGATCTTGAGCACTTTGTTCTTCTCCTGCACACCCCACTTTACACTCTTTAGCCCAGCGGCCATGTCTTTGTGCACACGTCATCATCTGCACTCACATTCACTCGTCACTCTTTGTGTCTTCTGCTCGTCTCTCCTTGTCGTCCCTCTTGTGCCCCCTTAGCAGGTTTGTCCCCCACATGTCATTTTCTCTGACACCCCACCAGGCTGCCCCTCACACTCACACACTTGAACCGTTGTTCCTGTCTGTGCAGATCTCATTTTCATGATGCTCATTTCTATTTCTCTTATTTTGATCTTCTTCTTCTTTTTTATTCTCCCAATAAGTCCTCACAAATTCCCAGTTCATGTGGTGCACCTGTCCAGTAAGGTCACTCTGATTCTGGTCACTCCAGGTTGGGTTCACTAAGTGGCAGGGCCTCTCCCAGTAGCAGGAACTGAACACAAGCAGGATGGACAGGCCATCACAGAGGGTCCACACTCAGGGGGTCTAACTGACCACCTCAGCGGCTCAAAGTCTTTAAACATCAAATTAGGAAAAGAAGAAAACTGTGAAGGAAAAACTACTGAGAGAAAAGAGGAAAACACATGTGGACCCCCAGTTCTCCTCCCCGTCCTAAACATGTCACTTGTCACTGATGTCTGACCTCAGCAGGCTAAGCTGGTGCAGGACGTGACATCAGGCCGAGTCTTCAAGGCAGGTGTCCTGAGCAGATGGCGGACCACTGCAGACCTTCATGGTTGTTGTCCCCTTCACTCAGATGAGTTTTTTCTCATGAGGACACTAAAGATGTCCCCTCAGTGACTGTGACGTGTGTTGAACTTGAGTCTCTGTGAACTGTAGACACACTAAAGCTGTGTGCTGTATGAGCCAATCAGTAATCAGAGTTCAGCAAATGTTAGAAACTTCAGTGGAAAACGACTGATGTGCAGCATTAGGGGATAGGAGGAGATGGAAATGGAGGAGATATTATGGGATATCAGGGGACAGGAGGAGTGGAGAACAAAAAGAATCAGCAAATGTGCAGTAAGGAAAAAAGGAGAGAAAGAAGTGAGACCTGGAAATGAAGAAGAGAAACCCAAAGAGACGAGTGACATGGCCTCACCAGCAGAGGGCAGGACTTGGGGACCTGCAGGACACTCAGATGTCTTATAAGACATCCTGGACTGTCAGATGAACACGTCTGATCACCTTGAGAGAACTTCCTCCATCACAGTCCTGATAATAATAAGAATATTAATAATAAAAAGGACAAGACTTTCACCTGACGTCACCACTGAGCTGCTTGTCCTTGTCCAATCTTGCTCCTCGTTCTTCAAATCTCGTTGTGTCCATCAATTTCATCCAAAAGTGTGAAGTCAGTGTCACTGATGGGCTTTGGCTTACAGCTGTGATGTGAACCCACACTGTCGATAGTTATGACAGAGATGAACTGACATATACAATACAATGCACAGTACAGTTTATTTTTGTATAGCCCAAAATCACACAGGAAGTGCCGCAATGGGCTTTAACAGGCCCTGCCTCTTGACAGCCCCCCAGCCTTGACTCTCTAAGAAGACAAGGAAAAACTCCCAAAAAAACCTTGTAGGGAAAAATGGAAGAAACCTTGGGAAAGGCAGTTCAAAGAGAGACCCCTTTCCAGGGAGGTTGGGCGTGCAATGAGGATAATTCACTGATGAGGCCAGAGGATGGTGGAAAAAGTGCTTTTATTAAAAACCAGTCAAAACAAAAGTAAAATCAACAAAAGTTTCAATGGTGCAGTGTTCTAAAAAACAGTAAATATTTAAATCCATAAAAATCATTGTGAAAAGTAAAGATAAAAAAATCAATAAATCCATTAAAAATCAGAGGTTAAAATGCAGACTAACTCCTCCTGATCTCAGCCCACCTCCTTCTCATTCTCCTGGCTCACCCATTGCTCACATAGCTGGCGGAGACTCAGCAGCCACGAGCTCTTTTCTTTTCTTTTCCTTTGATTCTCCCTTCTTTTTTTGTACGGACCCATATATATACACTCCCGTCTCTGTGGGCCTTAATCACACACCGCAGGAAGCCAATGAAAGGTGCGACTCACTCCAACTACCTCATTAACTCCCCGCAGGCGTGCAATTGCACCCACAGAGAGTGACATGGGTTTATGGATTTGAAACTCGTTTTTTTTTTTTTTTGAAGCCGCGGACCCTCTGCACCACAAAGTGAATCTGCAGTATTAGACTGGCAGTGTATAGGATATCTCGTCACTGTAAGTCGTTTGCACTGTTCAGATACACATGTTATCTACTGTAGGTACCGGCTTCAAAAGCTTTGTTGTGAAAAACTGAGATTTGGAACTTTGTGTTATTTGTGCATCTTTATTTATTTTTACTCATTTTTTTAATTTATTATTTGGAAATAGCAGAATTTGCACATTATTTTATATTTTTGTCTATCTTATTACAATATTTCTAAAAAATAAATCATTTATTATGTTGAAACAGTTACTCGGTACTTGAGTAGTCTTTTCACCAAATACTTTTTACTCTTACTTGAGTAATTTTTTGGATGACTACTTTTTACTTTACTACTTGAGTAATATTATTTTGAATTAACGCTACTCTTACTTGAGTACAATTTTTGGCTACTCTACCCACCTCTGCTGGCTTGTCACAGCACATTCATCCTCTTTGTCATTTTCTCAAATGTTATTCATATTTTCAGTCCAGTTCACTTTATTGTCACTCTTGTCTTTATGTCACTCAAAGTGCTGTGACCTCCTTGCTGTGTCTGTGTTTAGGTGGTCATTCAAGGTGAGTCAGCAGTGGGATTTTAACTGCCGTCACCGTGGTGGTCAGGCCTGTCCCTGAGCCACAGGGCCACACTGTCTGAGGTGACACGTGAGCTTTGACAGAGCAGATGGCCGACTTGTGTTACTTTTGGTGGAGGTTTGAGATTTCAAAGCTTGTAAAGGTCCTGCCATATTTAGCCCACCCACTTGCTGCCCACTGGCCTGTCCTGCCTGATTTATTGACAAAGATAGCAAATGAAATCACAAGGAGATCAGCTGCTGATGTCAACAAGAGGAGAACAAAGATGGCAGTCATGTGACCCCCAAATGGGACAGGGCTGTGCATTTCTAACGCCCAAGAAGCAGCTCAAATACAAAAGGAAAGAATCAGAAGACCCCAAAGACAACTGTGATGGTCTGAAAGGAGCTCAGGGTCATCTGGAATTCATCAGCTCAGCTCATCGTCATTGGCCTGTGAAAATCAAGAAACAAGTCCAAAGAACAAGAACTTCCCATAATAAACAAACAAGATGTGACAAATGTGACGAGAACATCAAATAAGCGTCTGTCCATAGCCCAGTCCTACATCACACACACAAATTCTTCTAAAGGCTCAAGTGAAGCCCCCCATGGCAGACTGTTTGAGGGTCCTGCTTCTCGAGGTCCGACCACATGAACCTCTCAGTCTGATGGCCAACGTGTTCTGTGATTCTCTCAATGCTGTCCTTAGGTCAGACTAACAGATGTCAGTGTTCTGGAGTACACACACACACACACACACACACACACACACTCCACATAAAGGTCACCTTATTTAATAAAGGACACCGTAGACCACCTGTCACCACCATCTCCCCCAAAGCCACTAAGCCCTTGTGTGCTCCTCGTCACCTCAGCAGACCAGCAGCTGCTGTTGTTCCCAGTTTGACAGTCCAGTTCACTTCCTGTGGCCTCAAGTTTCCATCACAATCCCCAGTACTTTCTAGTAGTTTCTGATTATTTACCCTTAGTGACAAAGTGACATTTGCTCAGCCCCTCTCTGACATCATGTTTCTGCTCATCCAGTGGACGCCAATATTCTTTAATGTCACATACGTCATTGACATTGTCACAGAGTGATGTAATTAGGATTTATTTAGTAACGTGTTATGTTTTATTGCTGTCCTGAAGAGGTCATTGAGAGAATTGTGTTGGCCATCAGACTGTGAGGTTTATGTGGTCAGACCTCGAGAAGAAGGACCCCTCAAACAGGCTGCCACTTCATTTTTGTCTTCAAAACTAAAAGGAGAACTGGACTTTGGGATGCTGAGTGTCCATTCAGAGCTCGTCCACTGGCTTTATTACAAATTAGGAGAGAAATAAGAAAACTGAGGTCACCAGCAGTGAGGCCTTTAGTGGACTGAGGTCAGCTGGTCAGTGGCACCGGTCAGCATGTTACATGTAAGCGTCAGAAGTGTCACATGTCAGTCCTGCCCACCATGTCCATTATGTCACTGATCACACAGTCAGTCCAGTCTTTCTCACCATAGACAGACAGAGGGTCCTCATCGTCTAAGTGGTCTGACATCAGGAGAGCCCACCATGACAGACACTTGAGTGTCTCTCTCTCCGATGTCCAGCAGTGACCGGCAAATCAGTCAAAGCCCCTCCATGTGCTGAGTTCTCAGTTACATACACAAATCCAAGGTGGTCCATCCGATGTCATCGGCTTTGACAAGTCTGCCTGGACCCTCGAGTGCAGGACACTGTCAGCCTCATGTCCTTCACATTCCTGTCCACATGTCACTTTGAGTGTCTTGTCACCAGTCACTGTGGCAGGAAGGCAGAAGACGCTGTCAGGTACCTTATAAGTACAGCGGGGGTCTCAGGGTCAAAGTGCATTTCAGTGAAGACGGCGCAGTCATTGAGCCCTTGTGCTGTGTGTCCTTCTGTCTGTCTGTCTATCCTCACTCGTCTCTCTTCTTCTTCTCAACAGGTTGTCTGAATGTGGTCTCACCTCGGCCTGTTGCTCAGCTCTCTCATCGGTCCTCTCATCTCCCAACTCACGGCTGACATATCTGGACCTGACTGAAAACAACCTGGGAGATTCAGGGGCTCGTCAGCTGAGTGAAGGGCTCAGGAGTGACAACTGCAAATTAAAAGGACTGGGGTGAGTAAAGAGGGGGAGGGGTGGGGGTCTGAATGTGTTATTGATAGGCGGGCTGATCACATGACAGCACATGGAGTGACAGTGACGAGTGGAGCTGACTGAGGTGACATACAGGAAGGACATCAAAGATAAGCAGTGGTGCCCTCTGCTGTTTGTAAAGCACATTTGTATCTCCTCACAGGCTTCAGAACAACGGGATCAGTGAGAGTGAGGAGAGGAACCTGATGTCAGTAGAGGAGGAGCTGATGAGGTCCGGACAGCAGCTGAATATCATCATATGAGAAGACCAACAGTGCTGATCAGACTGACATCCTGTCAGTAACGGAGCCCCCTGTCCAGGGTGGGGTGCTGACTTAATGTGGACAGATGGCCACTGAGTGACCACCACCTGAACTGGACTGAGGGGGCTTAGAAAATGGATAGACAAACAGAGGGGAATAAACTTAACTGGGAATTAAGAAAGAAACTGGAAAATAAAATTAGAGTGGAAATGGGATGAGGGGCTAAAGGAAACAAGAAGGACAGAGAGTGGGACCCCAGCCTGAGGGTGGGCTTCTATAGGACAGCTGGATAAGAAAAAGAGGAACAATCAGTGACATGAGGGGGAGAGGACAGACGAGGACAGACAAGGAGGAAGACAAGTCAAGTCAATTCAATTTTATTTAAGGAGCTCATTTAAAAATATCAGGGGTCGACCAAAGTGCTGCACATCTTCACCATAAATACCCCAAATACACACAGTAGACATACTAAAGAAATACTGACAGACAAGTTTAGAAAGCCAAGTCAGAAAGGTGGGCTTTAGGTGGGATTTAAAAGTGACCAGGATCTGGGCTGACCTCCTAGAAAAAGGTTGACTGCTCCAGAGCTGAGGGGCAGTTACTGCAAACGTATGGCCTGTCTAAGCTAAAGTCGAAAACTCAGCACGACCGATAAGTTCTGGTCAGCGGACCCCCGTGACTGTGAAGGAAAGTGTGGTGTAAGGGGACAGCATGATAAGAGGGGGCTAAACCATTCAGGGTCTTAAAAACCAACAAAACTCCATCCTGCAGCGAGCAGGACGCCAGTGTAGAGACGCTAAGACTGGGGTGGTGGGATTGTGTCTGGTGGGCCTGTTAGACGCCTGGCAGCAGCGTTCTGGACGAGCTGAAGATGAGACAAGCGTTGGCCGATTAACTGCGAGGTGTGATGAGGTACAACAGTCAAGATGAGACGACACAAATGCGTGAATTGGTGTTTACAATCAGAGATCAATCATACTACAGAGAGAAAGAAAGGACTCAATATCTGCTAATCACCTGAGCGGACAGACACAGGCATTAACAATGGAGGTCATCTGTTTATCACAAATCACAGCAGGATTGTCTGTGAGGGGTTTATAGTCGGTAGTCAGGGGGCTGAGATGAACTGTAGGAGCACAAGTGAGATCAGAAGGTCCAGAACACACGAGGTCTGTTTGTATGTCATGTAGACGAAGAGAATGAAGTGACCTCCATGTCTTAATGTCTTCTGGACATTCTAATAAAGAGTTAAGAGAACTGGTTTGAATCTTTTTAGTGGAAAATACGTCAGAGTGTCATCTGTGTAGCCGTGGAGAGAAATATTGAGTTATTTAAAAATGGATACTAGGGGCAACATGTACAGTGAAATAAAGAATAGGCCACAGAAAAGAGAGAGGCCGAGGATGAGGAGGAGAGGTGGACCACCCTGACTAAAAGCCTCTGCCTGTGAGGTGTGACTGAGCCATTGCAAAGCAGTTCTTGATACAACAAGTAGTATAAAACGGCACTAATATCAATCAAAAAATTTGACAGGCTTAAGTCCCGCCCCCTTGTATTTCCAGTACCTGTACCCCCACGATGTACCCTAGTTAGCGGAAGTTCCACCCCTCTAGTCTGTACCTGTTGATAGGCATCAGGCATTTTGGCTGTAGTCTGAATGGAACTGATCGGCCATTTTGGCTGGAGTTCAAGAGGAGCGGCCATCTTAGTCATGGTCTGAAAAGGGGCTGGCAGCTTTGAAAGCTGAAGACGAGCTTGGGGCCTGTAAGAATGCCAGGTAAGTCAGCTGTGGAGTGGAGCAGGTGTCCTAGTCCTAGGGGAGCACAGCATGTGAATGCACAGCCGGTACAGAGAGCATAAGCATAGTAGAACGATTCAATAGGAACTTAAAATCCAAAATGTGTAAATATTTTACATATACAAATACTTTTCAGTAAATAAATGTACTGTCAGACCTTCTACGGAATTACAATCACAGTTTTCATATCACAATTAAAACAAGACCTGTAGATGTTACTCCAGAAAGTGTTTGGAAAGGCTGAGCGAAGAAAATCTACTGCATGCCCTGAAATGGGTGATCACGTCAGAGTATCAAAATGAAAAGGTGTATTCAACAAAGGCTATGAGCAGACATTTACAGATAAAATATTTATTATTGTGGACTGCTTTAAACGACTCAAGTAAAGTCAAGTTGGGAAGCATACACTGGTACAGTGCCTTGGCACACCCTCTACATGACGAAACAACTCAGAATCTCGATTAGCAACCCCCCAGGCAGACATGTGGTCTAGTCCCACCCTCCAGAAATGACCCTTTATCTGCCGCAGCCAGGTGTTACGTGGGTGACCCCTTGGCCTGGTCCAGCCACTCGGGACCCCAACAATTAGGATCTTACGAACCAGATCACCCTCGGGGAAACGTGCCACATGGCCGTAGTGCCGTAACTGACACTCCTTCACAATGCTGGTCATCTACCTCATTCAGGACTCCATGAGCAACCACTCATTAGACACGAAGTCAAACCAACTGTACCCAAGGATTTTCCGGAGAGACACAGTACCAAATGACTCCAGTCTTTGTCTCTGGTCACTGGATAGCGTCCATGTCTCACAACCATATAGTAAGACAGGAAGCACCAGGACTCTAAAGGCTCAAGGCTGTATATAAACTAAAAGATTATGCAGGTGATGAAAACCAGGGGACATGTGAAGTCTGCAGCGAAAAGCATTGCCAATGATGTCATGAGTCACGTGGCCGGTGCTGTAATGAATAAAGTTACAACACCCCAACAAGAAGGTTCGGGTATGATTGTTATAAAGAGAGGTGCTAAAACAAAAAGACACACGCCACATCTAGCACTGCTGGGACCACCTACACCACCTACACTCTGCCAAAATAAAAAGAAAGTCAGCAAAAAGAAGATCCCCAACTAAGCAACATTCTGGTGATATATTCTAAACATGGCTTTAGTACACTGTGGGTCAGATGAATGTCCAAAATTGGAACTTTACGTATTTCAGCTTGCACCAACACAAACCAGCATTGAATAAAAGTTACAACTGTGTTCAAGTGCCGCCTCTCGCAGCTTTGTCAGAAAGTGCAACACTTAAGTTTTTGATTGCCAGAAATGAACAATACCTGGACATCAACAACACTCTCCTCTACCTGAGCTGTAGAATAATTAGAAATGATGGAGCAAATATTACTGCA
>JANRMT010028174.1:16275122-16316746 GCA_026402145.1 Polypterus bichir lapradei
AGAAATGAACAATACCTGGACATCAACAACACTCTCCTCTACCTGAGTTGTAGAATAATTAGAAATGATGGAGCAAATATTACTGCAGATGTACGTGTTGCCCTTGTAAACTACCTGATTGCTTCTCTGTTCAGTCAGGTGGACATCATCGTCAGGGACAGATTGATCAGTCAGAGCAGTAACTGTTATCCATATCGAGCGTTTATTGAAGGTGTGCTAAATTACGGGGATGAGACCCTGAAGACACAATTTTCAGCTGGACTGTTCTATAAAGACACACCCGGCCATCACAAAGTCACTACACTGGATGGAATAAATTTGGGGTTAAGAAAGAGGGCTACTTACTCATCCAGAAGAAGCAGGGTTGATTTATTGGGTCATATCCATGCAGATCTGTTCTTTTCAAGAGAAACTAGGAATTAATGGGGATGATGTAAAAATAAAGCTGATATAGAATAAGGATGCCTTTTGTCTGATGAGCAATGGTGATCAATTTAAGGTCACCATATTATCAGCATCATTGTTTGTGAAAAGAGTTCAAGTGAACCCTGGAGTCAGACTGAGCCATGCTGAGGCGCTGATGACAAACAATACAAAATCCCTAATCGACCGGGTTCAAATGAAGGTGTTCAGCATACCTACTGGTAGTCGTGTCTGCAACCAGGAAATCCTGTCTTGGGGACAGCTGACAGAAGTGGTTGTTTTGGGATTTGTTGACAACGCGGCCTTCAGTGGTAACTTTATACACAACCCCTTTAATGTTAGACATAACAACATCAACTTCATGGTTCTTTACCTGGATGGAGAGCAGATACCCAGCGAGCCTCTGCAGCCTGATTTTACTAATGGTCACTGTGTCAGAGAATGTTTTCAACTGGTGGAAACTGCAGACAAGAGGATGAAAGGTAAGGCCCTGTTAGTCGATTGTGAAGAGTTTGCTAGAGGGGATTCACATTTTGCATTCACCCTAACCCCTGATATGGAATCAACAGGACACGATTCACTCATCAAAACAGGCAACCTCAGGGCTGAAATAAGATTTACTGAACCGCTGCAAGATACAGTGAATATGATTGTGTATGTGGTGTTTGACAACATCATTGTCATTGTCACAGTATCATTGACAGAATCAATTGCCAAGTTCTGGTTCCCATTCATTGTCTCTGGAAATATAAACAACTGAATCCATGTCATAGTATAATATAGTATAATATTCTTTTATTCGATTTATTTAAAAGATCATATAACTCTTGTAAAAAAGGCTCGTATGCATTTAATGCGCTATAGCATGGTCACGTGAAAACCATGGAGTGTGCAGTGAGCATGTGAGTTTGTGAGATGTACCTTGTGAAAGCTGGAACTACTGAATCCGCTAGAGAAAGTTTAAGTTTGTGCGTTGTTGACCAATTGTAAGTTCTTATGTACATATTTTGAAGTTAAGTGTTAAAAGTTAGAGAGAAAACTGTTCTGAATTAGTAGTTAGGTTAATATTTTACGTTACTTAGTGTTTTTATTATTACCGTAGATCCCATTAATACCATCCAGTAAAGTGGAGGATGTACTCTGTTTAATGTACAGTATATTCAGCCTGTAAATTATTGGGATATTGCATTCAATTTTTAAGAGATGTTGTGTATTAATATGGATACAAACCTGTTAGGTTACCACATTGAAATTGTAATTGCAAACACCTTGTGTTGAAAGTGTGAAGCTATAGTGAACATTTGTGTATAGCATAGTGAGATAACATGTATATACTGTATGTACTAAATGTCTTCTTTTGTTGTTTGCCTGTTAGAACCACACACACCTACTCATCTACCTGTACAGTTGTTCTACTTCATGTGAATTTCTGGCATTTCAACATTAAAGCAGTGTTTCTGAAATGGTTGAATTAGTTCCTGTGTTCTAACCGACACACCACAGCGACTACAGCGTATTGCAAGTCTGCCATCTCAAATTTACATTGGATGGTGTGTCGATTTTTATCATATGTCCAAGTCACACACACATCCATCATCAATAAAATCACAAGTAGATACCTCATAGTTTGGGGCAGGTCATTCAAACAGTTCTTCTGGATCTCTAACTAAAGTTGTGTTGGGCAAGTTTGATCGTTGTGCAAATTTTCCCCAGAGATGATTAAAAAAAAGTTTTGTAATTTACCTTCTAGCCAGATTTTAATTAGGTGCTCGCTTAATCTCCCGCGTCATTTTCATAAAACATGGACACACACTGTTTATGCAGGATTTGTAAACTACTCTGGGTAACCCAATGCCTCTTGTTTTGCTTTTAAACGGGTCTTAATATACTCTGAAAAAAGTTTTCTAGAGCTTTGTTCAAAATGCCATAATTCATATAGGTTATCAATTTTGTACACCTGCTGAATAACTACAAACAATTCAGTCAGAGCTCTTTCCTCATGAGAGTGTGTGCAGGGGGTCTGCTGTTGGGTTACAGCACAGGTGTAGCAAAGTGTAAAGTACAATTTTTTGTTTATTTTGCATAGCAACACAGTAAATAGAAGATTATGGATACACCATCACCCAGGCTAATCCAAAACACGTCTCTAAGGTTTCAAAATCCTTACAAATAATTTTGGATAACCAATTGGGTATCTTTTGGTTTTATCCACATAAGAATATAAACTTGTGAAATTGTAGTAATTAATTTTTTTCTTCAGCGGTCACCTTGTATTATAAATGCGCTGCATTTCTTCTACCACCAAAGAGAGACTCACTGGGGTTCAAAGACTGAAGGAAACTAACAGTTTTCAGGAAACTCTGCACATGGAGGTTTTCTTAAATCAGGTCAGTGCCATTCATGCTCCCACACTTTTCCATAGTTCTTGAATAAAGTGATCTGAATGTCGTGTTTGTAATATTATTACATGCTTTTCCACCGTAACAGATATCACAGCCATGATAAAAGCACCCATTGAATTCAAAAGCTGTCTTTTTGCCATTTATTTTGAAACATATGTCTAGATAATATTTTCCAACATGTATTTCCCCACCGGGATTTTTCTTTGGACTCCAAATAAAGGAGCCATTGAATGGACGAGGTCGAGTATCTTTTATGTTGCCTGTGATAGCCATCTTGTAATGGAAAAGCTATGAAATGTAAGTCTGAAGATGGCCATGCAAACGCTCACTAAAATAAAACATTGAAAAGTATCAGTACACAGTGTTTTGTATTTGAATGGCAACTGCTTGTCTACATATATGCGTGTTGTTTTGGTTATTTCTATAACTTTTTCTCTAAACAAGACACAGTACATGCTGATCTTAGAATCTCTACACCGACAGGACATTGTCAGTTCCTTCTGAAAATCAAATATGTCACTTGTGTTTAGAAAACCATAAAAGGAATTCAGTCTTCTCCTCAGGCATCATACTTTCCACACCATAAAATTCTACAGCCGGTCTAGGCCCACATAATGTTGATTTTCAGCAGTGTTAAAAAATGAGGAAAGCACCCTTTCACTCCTTTAGATCCCAAAGCCTCTGGTAATTTTCACAGTTTTGATGGTAAGAAGTTCAAAGAGTTGATGAATCTGATTTTTTAAACCTTTTACAGTTAGCAACATAATTTTTTCCTCCTAGCATTAACAAAGAGATTTTCATTTTTTCTATTAATTGACTAATCGCCTTAGTCAATGGGTGGGTCTCTCTGGCAGTGTCTTAAATTGATTTGAATCCTACCTGGCAGGTAGAAAATTCTTTGTGAGTTGTGGTAATTATAACTCAAAGACACATGATATCCGATATGGTGTTCCACAAGGCTCTATCCTGGGTCCGCTGCTCTTCTCAATCTACATGCTTCCGTTAGGTCAGATTATCTCAGGGCACAACGTGAGCTACCACAGCTATGCTGATGACACGCAGCTGTACTTATCAATAGGACCTGATGACCCTGACTCTCTTGATTCACTAACACAATGTCTTACTGGTATTTCTGAATGGATGAATAGTAATTTTCTCAAGCTAAATAAAGAGAAAACTGAAATTTTAGTGATTGGCAAAAATGGATTCAATGAGGTTATCAGAAATAAACTGGACACATTAGGATTAAACGTCAAGACGGAGGTAAAAAACTTAGGGGTAACTGTTGACTGTAATCTAAATTTTAAATCGCATATTAATCAGATCACTAGGACAGCATTTTTTCACTTAAGAAACATAGCAAAAGTTAGACCTCTTATATCACTGAAAGATGCTGAGAAATTAATTCACGCGTTTGTTTTTAGACGACTAGATTACTGTAACGCACTCCTCTCAGGACTACCCAAAAAAGACATAAATCATTTACAACAAGTGCAGAATGCAGCTGCTAGAATCCTAACTAGGAAAAGAAAATCCGGATACATTTCTCCAGTTTTGACTTTAAAATTCTGCTTATGGTTTATAAAGCTTTAAATAATCTTGCTGCATCTTATATATCAAAGTGTCTGACACCTTATATTCCAAATCATAACCTTAGATCCTCAAATGAGTGTCTCTTTAGAATTCCAAGAGCTAAACTTAAAAGAAGTGGTGAGGTGGCCTTCTGCTGTTATGCACCTAAAATCTGGAATAGCCTGCCAATAGGAATTCGCCAGGCTAATACAGTGGAGCACTTTAAAACACTGCTGAAAACATATTACATTAACATGGCTCTCTGATAACTTCACTTTAACTTAATCCTGATACTCTGTATATTCAATTCATCATAATAACTATTCATGGTGGCTCTAAATTCTGTACTAAACCCTACTCTCTCTTCTGTTTCTTTTTCCGGTTTCTTTTCTTTCCTATTCAAAGCTTCATGATGCTCCAACATTGATGGATGGATTAAAAGCCAGAAGTCTATGTGACCATCATCATCAAGTCCTTCCGTGTGAACCCTAAATCAAAAGAGGACTGTTTCATTTATGTTAGGTAGAATGCTCAGAGGGGACTGGGTGGTCTCATTGTCTGGAACCCCTGCAGATTTTATTTTTTTTTCCAGCCGTCTTGAGTTTTTTTTTTTTTTTGGTTTTTCTGTCCACCCTGGCCATCGGACCTTACTCCTATTCTATGTTAATTAATGTTGACTTATTTTATTTTCTTACTGTGTCTTTTATTTTTCTATTCTTCATTATGTAAAGCACTTTGAACTACATTTTTTGTATGAAAACGTGCAATATAAATAAATGTTGTTGTAATTACAAAATAACAGCCTTAGGATTTTGCATTATGTGCAATAAATGTGTAAGTTTTAAACTTTCGGTCAATGAACATTGATATAAATCTCTCTAACACAATTGTTTCCAACTAACTCCCAGCTCCTGTCACCATCCATGTGTAACGCGTAAATTGTAATTCGATTTGTGTATGCCTGAATCCTGCCGACATTCAAAATTTTAAAATATGTATTTTTTTGATGCAGCACTCTTTAATAATGGTTGCACATAACATAAGTGACTGTTGGAGATTGTATTCACATCTTTGCATTGCAAACATATTTTCAGCTTGCAACTCTGACTAGGCCATGTGTAATGCAGGTAATAAGCACAGTATTCTTTTATCTCGCATGGTTGTTTGTTTCTTATTTTCTCAAATCATTAATTTAATTGACAGATGATTTTCCATGTGGGACATCTGATTCTCTCCATTGACTTCAAAGCAAGAGGCATCAAGACAAGCCCTGCATATTTTCACACACATGTACCTCTGTTGCAGAGTGTAAGGTGTATGACAGATTTCACATTGACAACAAACACTGACCAACCTCTTCACATCTAAAATGCCAAAATAATGCTTGCTGTGTAATAGAAGAAAATCATTTTAGAGTTTGGCGGGGTGGGACCTGTCCTGAAGTATTTCCACACACTTGTACAGCACCTTTATAGAAACACCTAACAGACGCTCAAAATTTTTCACATTTGAGGAGGATATTTTCTGTTTATTCAGTCCTCAAGCTCTGTGAAGAATTTTGCCATCACTCAAATCTCCTTGACTGAGTTAGTGACACACACAAAACAGCAATTACCCCAGTATGAGAAATTGACTAATAGACTAATTTTACTGAAGAGAACTGTGTTGTTAATTTGATTGCTTTCCTCACCTTGTATGTTTTTTACAATGGTTAATACAAATTGGAGAGACAAATCTAATTATTTTTGTATTACTTTGTAGCATCTGAGACATATAGTTTTAAAAGGCTAACAGTCAAAACTGTCAAGATTTTTTTGGGGGGGAATAAGGTACAATTGAACAAAATCACTTGGAGCGATATTAGGACACAATACATTTAAAACACCTCGTATGCCTTCATGAACCATGTTTATTGCATGTGTTTATGACATAATTCTATCCCAACTGATAATTCTGAATTCATAATTATGCTCTGTTGCTTGAAATCTTCTCATTTGTCTTTCAAATTCCCTTACAATTTCAACATATATATATTAGGAGACTGCATGGTTATTAAGAATAGATGGGACATTGTCTGATACTTATTTTCATTCTTACCCATTCACTCAGTCCTTTCTTTGTCTTGACGGCCAAACTCTTTATTCCTCTACTCATTTTCTTTAAAAACTCCAATGATTGTCAGTGAGCTCCATAGACCCCATGACACACTCAAACACCTTCTTAAAGTCAATGAAACAGTGGTGGAGGTATCTTGATTTGCTTTAATTTACTTCATCAGTTAGTTGAAGCTTCAGAATCTGTTGAGTGGTACTTCAGTCTTTTCTGAAGCCGCTAGTCTCTCACTCAGTTTCTCTCAGTTTTAAATATTTTAAGCAGATGTGAAATCATCAATATCATTCTGTAATTTATGCACTTCATCAGATTTCTCTTTTTTGGTAATGTCACCAGGGTAGATCTGTACCAGTCTTTCAGTAATTTACTCCAATTTACTCCCAAATTTCAATGAAGATCTTTCATATTTCTTCTTCTAATTGAGGTCTGCCTGCCCTAATTAGTTCTGCTGGTACCTCATCGAATCTCTACCTTCTGATTTTTTTTCAGCTTCTTAATTGTAATTTCTACTTCTGATCTCCTTATTCAATCATCACTCTTTACTTCCAATGACCATCTGACTCTTTTCTTCAACTCCTCTAGCACATTGCTTGCATATATCTGAACATCTGTATGCAGCTCTGTATTCACACCAACTTTGAAATTTCTGAATTTCATCCACGAGAACCGATAGCTAGCTTTTGTGACTTCTTTAAATTCTCTTTTTAGAACAGAACCATCTTGAATGCTCCTCTTGTTTTACATGTTTCAGTCATCTTCTCTACAGCTTCACTGCTATTGATAGAATATTTGAAGTCTTAAATCATTAGCAAAATGTCTACTTGTGGAATCAAGAAGGGTGGATGCAAATAATTTTGTCAGTTTCAACTTGTTTCACAAAAAATTGAAATTTTTGTTTAAATAATGAAAGGGTGCCAATACTAATGGATACATCTATGAAACAAACAGTAGACAGAGAGATGTGAAAGGCAATATAAAATATATACAGTAAATAATTAAGTCAATATATAACAGATGTGAAAGAAACTAAATGATGGGTAAAACATTATGAAAGACAAAGGGAATATATAATAGATGGCAAATACACTATAATAATAGATAATAGGAAAGGCACTATAAGAAAGACAGAGAAAATGGCAGATTGCTACAGTGGACAGATGTGTAAGACAAGTAGATAAACATTGAAAAGCAATATAAGATACCCAGACAGTGTGGAAGAATATAGTGTGTCCTCATTTTGGATCCGTATACACTGGCCAGTGACAGAGGGACTCCCTTTGTAAATAAAGTAATTCAGGACATCTGAAACAGCATTAAGGTTATTAAAGACTTAATTTTGTTTTAAAATTTAAATATTGTGGCTTATTTTTCTTCATAGATAGATAGATAGATAGATAGATAGATAGATAGATAGATAGATAGATAGATAGATAGATATGGTGATGAAGTGTGACAGTGGATTAGCTTTAAATTGAAGAGGTGGACAGTGAAAATAAAAACTGTTATTTAATAAAGCCAGTAGTCAGTGTGGACAGTCCATTAGAAATCTGACCTCAACGGTAACCTTATGGTGTTTATCGTAATTCTAGCATTTTATTTTGATGGCATACATTAGAGTCTCGTCAGCGCAATTCCCGATTGGTTCTTGTTAATTGTCTGTGTTGTGCTCCACCCCCCAGTCCCGTTACACACGCACAGATTTCCTCACTCATTTTATTCTCTCTTTTCAGACTTCTGTCCACTCACACAGGACATCAACCCAGCACAAACACACACACACACAAACACACAGTCTGTCTGAAAGGAACAAGAAAGTGAAATGGGAGGAGACAAAGACCAAATATCCTGATCATCCTGACAGATGTGACAGCTGGTACCTCCTTTGAAGCAACAACATGTTCTGGAGTTTGCCTCCATCACTAGGCTCTTCACATACTGAAAATGGCACATATGTTCTGAGCCCAGGCCAGTGCTCTTGTATGAGGTGACAGCTCTCGTGTGCAGACCTACAAACTCTTCACACTGCCAGTCTGATCAACCTGCCTGACAGTGGAGGTATCTTGCTCTTGCTATGAAATGCAGACATTAGTGTTGTTTGAGTGCACCGTAGCTTTGATAACTTAGAAGTCTGGACAGGGCTGAGCCCATTCAGGAGTGACACATTAACTGATAGCCCTGAATCATTAAGAAAACCCATTAGCACGAGGAACGGCAACTTCTAGTTGTGTGGGTGACACTGAGAAAAGAAATTTAACGGCACTTTGAAATGCAGCCTTTTAGTTTTTACTGCCATATTCCATCCTCTTTTGATTAAATCACCTGGACGGATATTTGATCGAGTAACACCATACACAGGAAACCTTGCTGTGGCATTTGATACTTTAATGACACTTTTAGTACGTGTATTTCTGGTTGAAATAAGTGTAGACATGTCATAATTAATTAGTCTTCTATATTTTGCTTTGTTGTAGAGTGTGAACTTCACCAAAACTTTGTAAATTGAAAATTCTAATTAAGTGAACAGAAGTGTGGTGTGCAAAGTTCCTAATAATCAGTTTCTAGTGGGGCTGTTATTAATGTGACGCATCTCACACACCTCCTGAGCTCTTCTGAGCTTTCTCTCAAAGCATTGTGGATGCCTGAGATGGTAAGATGTGTCTTGTGCTCTCTGATGTTTGTTAATATTTTATAAACTGTACAACATGTATATATTTGTTGCATTGTTTTGTAAAAAGAGGAAAGCCATTGTATCGCTGTAATATTTGTTCAGATACTAGGTCAATATATTGTTGTTTTAAACGTTTTAAGGTTGAGACTAACCTTCATTCCTGTCACCATTGTTACACCTCTCATATGAACGGAGAGCAGCCAGCGTATGCATTGCGCATTAATACTGCCACATTCTACTTTGTGTAAATAAATGGGTTACTATTTGTGATCCTGGATGTCCATAGCTCTTCATTCCATTGAATTCCAGTCACTGTCAAACAAAGTCGGTTACATAAACACACATTTCTATGTTAACCAATCGGGGACAAAGTCCATTACAGATTTTAAATAGGACCTTTTTGTAATTGGTAGTACAACAGATAGACACGACTGTTGTTTCTTGCTGAGAAAATGGAAAATTGATGCAGAGTGTCGAAAGTTTAATGATAAATGGTCAGAGGATTACTTCCGTTCATTACAGAAAGTCTAAGTTATTTGTTTTGTATGTCAAAGTGATGATCACAGTGGTTAAAAGAATATAACGTCTGGCCACATTACCAGAGCAAACATCAGGATGAATTTTCAGAATATGTGGGCGATCAAAGGAAAGTCAAGATACAGCAGTCACTGACGGGACAGCAAAATCTTTTATAAAGGAAATTCAAATAAAGCCTATGAGCCATGAGAGCAAGTTACTGAATATCACAACTTACTGCAGCATCAAGGAAACCATTCACAGAGGGTGGATTTTTTCAAACAGCGCTTGCAAGAGTTGGTGGATGAGATATGCCCTGAGAAACACAAAGTCTTTCAGAGTGTTAGTTTATCAGACCACACCGTAATAAGATGAGTGGAGGATCTGGGTGAGAATCTTTTCTAGCAATTAAAATGCATTGCCCAAAACTTTGATTACTATTCAGTGGCTCTGAACTAAAGCACTGGTATTTCTGATATGGCACAGTTACTTGTATTTATTCACGGTGTTAACAAATCCTTCATAATCACAGTGACGCTGACATAAATGTGTAGTTTGAAGGGCACAATAACGGGAGAAGAACTATTTCTGTGTTTGAGCAAAACTCTTGAACAGCTCAGTTTACACTGGGAAAATCTCAAGTGCGTTATGACGGATAAAGCAAAAGAAACATGACTGGAAAGACGTCAGGACTAGTGGGCCAAATCAACAGGCATGTTGACTCACTGGGCAAAGAAAAGCCAGTCGGTTTACATTGCATCCTTCATCAGCGGACAATCTGTCGAGAGGGGCTTGGCTTTAAAGAGGTAATGAATGTGTAGGGTCAGCTGTAAACTTCATCCAATCAAGTCATTCCGATGTCATTTACCACACTGAGGTCAGGTGGCTCAGTCGAGGGAGGGGGCTTAAAAATGTTTGTGACTTGCATAGTGAGATTGACACATTCATGAAAGGAAAAGGCAGAGACCTCCGAAAGAACTGTCTGATGGTACAGTGCATGGATGTGGAAGGGGCTTTACTTCCTGATCTCACACAGACCATAAATGAATAACAGAGAACAAGGCAAAGGGACACTTGTTGGTGATTTGTATAATTGTGTGAAGGGTTTTCAGATGAGGATATTCTTCACCAGTATGCAATTGTCATATGGCACGTTTCACAGTTTTCCTGTTTGATTGGGACTTGCAATGAAAAACACTTCCCAAAAAGAAGAAGACTTCCCTTCAGCTGAAACTCATTGACCTCCAGAGCAACAAGTGCTCCTCTGGATAAGCACAGGGAAGGTGACCTTGTTGGGATCTACAAACAAACAATTGTCAAGTGACAGATTTCCAGTTTTGAAAACTATAGCTTTTGGCTTCATTACCACGTATGGCAGCACATCTACATGTGAACAGACATTTTCATGGATAAGAAATGCCAAGTCAAGATTCAGATCCAGACTTTCTGATGATCATTTACATGCTTCTGTACAGACTGCTGTTTCAAAATTCCAGACAATGACCACCTTTTTTTTTTTCTTTTCACCTTTCTTTTACCCAGAAGTCCCATTGAGATTAAAATCACTTTTAAAGAGACACCTGGCCAAGGTAGCAGCCGTACACACTCGCAACATGTTATAATACAACAACGTACACAATGTAATATACACAGTATATATCCAATGTAAGCAATGAGATGGAGAGCCAGGACTCTTACCCAGCCAGAACGCCTTCTTAAAGGAAGGACCAGGGGAAGGAGCTAGCATGAAGTAATACCTCCCCTGGGATGACAGACAGCAGCCCCCTGGCTTGCTATGTGCCATGGGTTTGGTGTGTGGCAACTCAACACCATCAGGGCTCATGGCCACCACTGGAGGACGCAAAGGGAACGACTGAACCTCCTTAGCCAGACTGCCACCACACCTGGAAGTGCTGCTAGAAGGAGATCACTGGACACCTGGAATACTTCTGGGTGCCCTATAAGAGGAGCCAGCAACCACTACTCCTAGAGCCAGTCGGGAGGAAGAGGGGTGAAGCCTGCCAGTGGAGGAGTGGAGGCGGAAGGACAGGAGCGAAGAGAAGAGAAAAGGCACTGCGTGATGTATAATGTACTTATTGTACTGTGCTTGTGGTGGGGAATGAAGAGAAAGTGCTTCCCGCCTGTGTAAATAAACTGTGTGTGGTGCTGCAGTAGTGACTTGTGTTTGAGGAACTGTGTGCCCCTGGAAATATAATGGAACATGCAGCATATACACTGCAAAAAAACTTTGCCTCGAAATAAGATATAAACACTAAATTTCAGGAGAAAATTACTTATTAGTGAAATTTTCTGTCCATGCAGCAAGATAATTTTACTTGCCAAGATATCTTAAAATAAGTTAGTTCCAGTCTAGAAATAAGAAAGCCCTGATAGGTGTTCAGGTTTGAAATAAGTAGAAAATGCTGTTTTTTAGAACAAGTTACTTGAGATTAGATTTTCTACAGTGGAAATACACTGAATATTAGAAAATAATTTTTAATTCTGTTGTTTTGCATTCTTAATTTTAGCACACTGAAAAATGAAGGCCAAGGAAGAAGAGAATAAATCACTAATATAAGTGGACAATTCTTAATATCAGTGGAGAATGAAAGTCTTGTTACTTGAAACAAGTTAGCTCATCTTGAAATAGGTTGTCCAATATTTAATCTCAGAGCATATATCTTAAAACAGGAAAATTATTTTACAAAAATCACAGAATAAGAAAAAAATATATGATTATTAAGAAATACTGTAAATGCTTGAAGTAAGCAAAAATTATATGCCAGTGGGGTGAGAAATATTGAGTTCGATTTTTTAAAAATCCTGAAAGTAGTTAATTTCAATGCATACTAAGCCATATTTGTATGATATAAACAACAAATGTCAGTCCACCTACAAAAGAATAAGATAAAAGTGCTCTCATTTTAGGATGGTCTTCATTTCAAATTGAAACTAAATATTTTAGCAGAGGTTTGAGTTAGGAATTCATTCCTATATTCAAGTCACATAATTAAGATATAATTTCCTGATATATGTTGGCTTCCTGAATACATAAACTAACTTACAATAAAGACATAATCATCAGCACTGCTCTTTATTTCAGTATTACATCAGTATCAAACAGCACTACTGCTGTGTTTACAATACAGAAACAGAGAAAAACATAAGCACATGAAAATGAGTTGACACAGGAAGGTTACCTTGTATATAACACAAACGTCATATCCATATCATTATTGTACATTGTACTTCAGGACTGTCTCATCTCGTCAAAGTCAGAAATGCATAACATAAACTTAATTACATAAACAAAATTTTAACAGTGGTAACTTTGCCAAAAAACAGGACAAAGAAAATACACCCTAACATGTTAAAATAGACAAAATATCAAATTGTTTACAATTTATCCAATTGATGTTCAAATATTATGGTAATTTATACAGTACATCATAGACGAGCATTTCCTGTTCTACATTTGGCTCAAAAAATTTTTCTTCTAGCATATTTGTATTTTCCCTTCAAATTGTGTCCAGTAATATTTCAGTTTGAACTGCAGAGAGGACAGTGGCAGTGCACTTAGGATATGTTAGATGTTGTGTATAATAGTCTGCCATAAAGTACAGGATACCTTCCTGCAACATTTCTTGAGGGACAGTTGTCTTGGGCTCACTTCCAACAGCCAGCATGAAGTTATCTTGGTCCACAATAAGGACAGTGCTACTCAGTGGTCAGTCTTTGCTGTAGAAAGGCATCAGAATTCTCAGAGGTCTTCAAGACAAACAAAAACCTGCACAGAGCTCTTCAGTAAAATTATCAATACTCATATACTCTCAAGGAGATTTGAGTGATGGCAAAATTCTGCACAGAGCTTGAGGACTGCATAAACCACTGGGTTTTTCAAAAGAGAAGAGAAGAAAATATTCTTCTCAGATGTGAAAACTTTTGAGCAACTGTTAGGTGTTTCTATAAAGGTGCTGTACAAGTGTGTGGAAATACTTCACGACTAGTCCTACCCTGCCAGACTCTAAAGTGATTTTTCTTCTATTACACAGTGAGCGTTATTTTGGTATTTTAGATGTGAAGAAGTTTGTCAGTGTTTGTTGTCATTGTGAAATCTGTCATACACCTTACACTCTGCAACAGAGGCACATGTGTGTGAAAATGTGCAGGGCTTGTCTTGATGCCTCGTGATTTGAAGTCAATGGGGAGCTAGTCAGATGTTCCACATGCAAAATCATCTGTCAATTAAATCAATGATTTGAGAAACACAAAAACAAACAAGCCTGCGAGATAAAAGAATACTGTGCTTACTACCTGCATTACACATGGCCTACTCAGAGTTACAAGCCAAAGATATGTTCACAATGCACAGATGTGATTACAGTCTCCAACAATCACTTATGTTATGTGCAACTGCTATTAAAGAGTGTCGTGTCAACAAGATACATATTTTATAACTTTGAATGTCGACAGGATTCAAGCATACACAAATCGAATTACATTTACGCGTTACACATGGATGGTGACAGGAGCTTGGAGTTAGCTGGAAACAGTTGTGTTAGAGAGATTTATATCAACGCTCATCGACAGAAAGTTTAAAACTTACACATTTATTGCAAAATCATAAGGCTGTTTTTTTGTAATCAGTTAATTAATAGAAAAAATTTAAATCAAATTGTTAATGCTAGGTGGAAAAAATTATGTTGCTAACTGTGAAAGGTTTAAGAATCATATTCATCGATTCTTTGAACTTCTTACCATCAAAACTGTGTAAATTACCAGAGGCTTTGGGATCTAAAGGGGTGAAAGGGTACTTTCCTCATTTTTATAACACTGCTGAAACTCAACATTATGTGAACCTAGACCAACTATAGAATTTTATGGTTTGTAAAGTATGCTGCCAGAGGAGAAGACTGAATTCCTTTAATGGTTTTCTAACACGAGTGCCATATTTGATTTTCAGAAGGCACTGACAATGTCCTGTCGGTGTAGAGATTCTAAGATCAGCACGTATCTTGTTTAGGGAAAAAGTTACAGAAATAACCAAAACGACACGCATATATGTAGACGAACAATTACAAATCAAATACAAAACATTGTCTACTGATACTTTTCAAAGTGTTATTTTAGTGAGCGTTTGCATGGCCACCTTCAGATTTAAATTTCTGCCTGAGCAAACCATAGCATTGCCATTACAAGATGGCTACCACAGGCAACAAAAGAGATACTCGACCTCGTTCATTCAATGGTTCATGTATTTGGAGTCCGAAGAAAACACCCGGTGGGGAAATGCATGTTGGAAAATATTATCTAGGCGTATATTTCAAAATAAATGGCAAAAAAACAGCTTTTGAATTTAATGGGTGCTTTTATAATGGTTGTGATATCTGTTACAGTGAAAAAGCATGTAATAATATTACAAATATGACATTCAGATCACTTTATTAAAGAACTATGGAAAAATGTGAGAGCATGAATGGCACCGAGCTGATTCAAGAAAACCTCCGTGTGCAGAGTTTCATTCAGTCTTTGAACCCCCATTGAATCTCTCTTTGTTGGTAGAACAAATGCAGCGTCTTTATATTATAAGATGACCGCTGCAGAAAAAATTAATTACTATTTCACAAGTTTATATTCTTATGTCATCCAAAATTATTTGTAAGGATTTTGAATCATTGGAGACGTATTTCAAATTATCCTGGGTGACGGTGTATCCACTCAGGAATCTTCTGTTCCCTGTTTTACTTTGAAAAATAAACAAAAAATTGTACTTTACACTTTTCTACACCTGTGCTGTAACCCAACAGTAGACCCCTGCACACACTCTCATGAGGAAAGAGCTCTGACTGGATGCTGGAAGACCCCCAAATTGTTTGCAGTTATTCAGCAAGTTAAAAAATTGAAAACCTAAATAAACAATGGCATTTTGAACAAAGTCTAGCAAACATTTTTCAGAGTACATTAACACCCATTTAAAGACAAAACAAGAGGCATTGGGTTACCCAGAGTAGTTTACAAATGCTGCATAAACAGTGTGTATATATGTTGTATGAAAAGGATGGGGGAGATTAAGCGAATCCCTGATCAAAATTCATCTGGAAGGTAAATAATTTGTGCAAAGTTTCCCCAGAGAGGATTTAAAAAAAGACCAAACCTGTCAAACACAACTTTAGTTAGAAATTCAGAACTGTTTGAATTATCTGCCCCGGATTATGAGGTATCTGCTTAAGATTTTATTGATGATGGATGTGTGTGTGTGTGTGTGACTTGGACTTAACGATAACAATCGATGCAGCACACCGTCCAATGTACATATTTTACAAGTTTTACTATGAACTCTGTGAGATTAGAGTTATATGATCTTTTAAATAAATTGAATCAAAGAATATTATACTATGACATGGATTCAGTTGTTTATATTTCCAAAGACAACAAATGGGAACCAGAACTCGGCAATTGATTCTGTCAATGATACTGTGACAATGACAATGATGTTGTCAAACACCACATACACAATCATATTCAGTGTATCTTGCAGCGGTTCAGCAAATCTTATTTCAGCCCTGAGGTTACCTGTTTTAATGAGTGAATTGTGTCCTGTTGATTCCATATCTGGTCATAGGTTGAAAGTTAAAGGGGTTGTGTGCAAAGTTGCCACTGAAGCCCGCATTGTCAACAAATCCCAAAACAACCACTTCTGTCAGCTGTCCCCAAGACAGGATTTCCTGGTTGCAGACATGACTACCAGTAGGTATGCTGAACACCTTCATTTGAACCCAGTCGATTGAGTGCCCTAGCATGGCCCAGTCTGACTCCAGGGTTCACTTGAACTCATTCATTACCATTGCTCATCAGACAAAAGGCATCCTTATTTTGTACCAGCTTTATTTTTACATCAGCCCCATTAATTCATAGTTTCTCTTGAAAGAAGAGATCTGCATGGATATGGCCCAATAAATCAACTCTGCGGCTAGAGGCAGAGTGAGTAGTCCTCCTTCCTAACCCCAAGTTTAGTCCATCCAGAGTAGTGACTTCATGATGGCCGGGTGTGCCTTTATAGAACAGCCCCGCTGAAAATGGCGTCTTCGGGGTCTCATCCCCATAATTTAGCACACCTTCAATAAACACTTGATATGAACCACAGTTACTGCTCTGACTGATCAGTCTGTCCCTGACGGTGACTGAACAGAGCAGCAATTGGGTAGTTTACAAGGGAAACATGTGCCTCTGCAGTAATATTTGCCCCATCATTTCTAATTATTCTACAGCTCAGGTAGAGGAGAGTGTTGTTGAGGTCCAGGTATCGATCATTTCTGACAATAGAAAACTTAACTGTTGCACTTTCTGAAAAAGCTGTGAGAGGCAGCACTTCAACACAGTTGTAACTTTTATACTGTAATTGCTGACTTGTGTTGGTTCAAGCTGAAATACGTCCATCTGACCCACAGTGTATCAAAGCCATTTTTAGAATCTATCATCTCAGTTTCCCTTGTCTGGGGTTCTTCTCTTTGCTGACATTCATTTTTGTCGGCCTTTTCTCCTCTTTGCTCTTTCCTGGGTGGTGAAGGTGGTCCCAGCAATGGTAGATGTGGCGTGCGTCTTTTTCTTTTAACACCTCTCTTTATAACAATCATACCTGAACCTTGTTGTTGGGGTGTGGTAACTTTATTCATTACAGCATTTGCCATGTGACTCATGACATCACTGGCAATGCTTTTTGCTGAAAACTTCATATGAGGTTTAGCAATTTCTATCCCTCGCCTAAACAGAGGTACTGCTTTTCTGAAGAGAGCTTTAAAAATACCACCAATACCTCCACCATACTGGACAGGGAGACCATGAAACACCAGTAGACCATTGCCAGCTTGTATCTTGTAATAATGTGCACAGGTGTGTGGGCCTCCATTGTTTTTTGTTACAAGCATGTTTAAAAATTGATAGTTCTTGCTGGATGAAAATTAAACTTGGCTATTACTTTCCCATACTGGAATGGAACTGGTTTATTCTGTTCTGTCTTTATTTCAGTTCTTATAGTATTGAATCTTAGCAGCATGAGGGGTATGTAGTGTGGCTTTTCAAAAAATATGGTGACGTTTGAACCGTCTTCACCTTTTGTGTTCACACATCTCAGTAACACACAGGCGCATCGCCAACAAGCCGTGGTTCAATAATATCTGTATACATGAACATGGGGGAAAGACCACCCGTGATTTCAGCCGAGTGAGGTGACTTGTTAGACGGCTTACACCTACATCATTCATTACCAAATGTACAATATTGTGCTGTTTTAGTATTTTTTGCATCAAAGTGTTAATGAAATTCTCTGCCTTGGTCTGTCTGAAGTTTCTTAGGAACTCTACCCTGTCCAACAATCAAACTGAAACCCTGGTAAACTTCTTGCCTAGCCTTTGCCTGTAATGGCACAGCCCAAGCATATTTTGAGAGTACATTGATAAACGTGAGGATACATTTATATGCTTCATTGAATTTTGATTAATAAGACATCTCAACCAAATCCACTTGCCACTGGTCATCGACTGTTGAAACAATTGTTCTGTTTCTCTTGAACGTCAGCCATGCTGGTTTCTGCCCACTGTAGATATATTGTCCTCTCATCCATTCCAACACATTTTTTCATTTCACTTCACATTTTTCTCCTCAGCTGTTAATATAACCAAACCCCCCAGGCTCCCTGGTAGTGTAGCAGATTTTCTCTAAAGTTTTCTTGCACATGATCACTCTGGGTCTGTCACTCATGCTTTCTGTACTGTCTGTGCATGCACTGTGGTCACCTGGGACTAGGACACCTGCTCCACCTATAGGTGGCTACCTGGTTTTCTTAGAGGCTCGGCTTCTTAGGCTGAACACACCCCCTCTGGATTGCAGTCAACATGGCCTCTCCATCTCAGACTACGGCTAAGATGGCTGCTGCTTTGAAACTAAGGACAAGATGGCTGCCCTTCCATTTGGACAATAGCCAAGATGGCCACTGCCTGTCAAACCCCCACACAATCAGGTACAGAGTAGAGGGAGGAACTCCTGCTAACTCAGGTAACACTTGGGGAGGATTATTTCCTCCAAATATTCAACACTGATTTGCTAGGACACCTGCCAAATGTTTTTGATGGATTTTTGGTGCTACTTTATACTGATGTTTCCTGCCTTGTTCCCTGTGCTGCTGAGTTTGTAGTAGTAGTAACCAGTAGTAGGGCACTGCCCCTGTGAATCCTGACTGGAATGAAGAGGCTTTGTGATTTTATGATGTCGGCCAAATTAATCCTTTGCTCTTCACGTCACACTTTGAGGTGGACATTACCTTTTAAGGGGCTGCTTTCTGTTGTCACACAGACCTGCTGTTACTCTTGGCTTCCTTAAAGTGGGCTCTGATGTTAAAGACTGGCATGATGGAATGCCAGCTCATACTGTGGGTCATATGATATTCTACTTATATATGTAGAGTGTAAAGATCATATTAAACACACTTCTTTTATTGTGTCTTTCATTTCCTATCACTTGAGATTTTGCACCCTTTCCTCAATGGTACTGTCTTCTCCAACCTGCCTGCCACGCTTCCCTTCTTTGTGTTTTATTGCTCAGCAGACAGGGGGTGCCAGTTACAGAGGCTGTGTTTTATTTTAATGCCTCAGATGGCTCAGTACTTATGTGAATTCCATGTTGACTTTTCAGCTGCTCGTCGTCCTCCCTGTTGGTGACATAAACTCCATTTGACTTTCACTAAATTAATTCTAAGGCTGTCCACAACGAGCTCAATTGGCTTGCGTGAAGGCCTCACTGTTCAGATGTGCCCATCACAGACCTTCCTTTAGTTGAATTTTTACATTTTCTTTTATTTTGGCATTCTTCTTTGTCTCGTCTTTGTGCAATGTCTTGTCTTGTTTGTGTTTTAAATTTTAACTTTAATTCTATTTTTAATTTTTTATTTGCATGTCATGTTGTTACTCTGTGGACCCTGGGCTTCGCAATTTCGTCTATCTGTATACTTGTATATGGTTGAGATGACAAAGTTCACTTTGACTTTGACTTTTCTGTCTTTTTAAGACTCAGATGTGCTCCTCCTGGCCGGCTACCACATTAAAGTGAAAGACAAAAATAAAAACATCTCAGGGCCTGCTGTTTGATGGCTTTACCTACATGTTGCTGCTCTTGTCTTTTATAAACCTGAGAACAAGAAATGGCTGACTTGATGACATTGTAAATCATATCAGAGAAATAAGGAAGGAGCTGGAATTTCAGTTTACTGTATAGAAGGTCACAATGAACAGAGCAGATAAACAGAAGGACATGAAGTGTCACTGAAATACAAAACCAGACGACTGACAACAGACAGTGAGACACTAGAATCACAAACACTCCAAATCGTCACCTCAGGGTGCTTAACACAAACCAGCATGGGGGACGCTGCTCTGCAGAGGGGGCACCAGTAAGAGAGTTGAGTGAATAGGAGGATAAAGGAAACTGCTGAGGCGTCACTTTGATGAATACACAGCATGTTGTTCACACACACACACTAAGGGTTCTTCTGGGGTCAGCAGGGGTCACTTAAGCCCCTTATTCTGTCTGCTGTCAGATTTAAATGTGGAAATTAAAGTTCACATTTAGCCCTTCATCATGGCTCAGACTGCAGCACTGAGGTGGTCCTCTATGTGTCTTTGGTGTCCCTGCTCACTGCCATCTTCAGCAGACCACCACTGATAGAACTGGTGAAGTGTCACAGTGATATCAGAAGTAAGAGGGGTGCATTTAACAGTTTACAACATATTACAGAATGTCGCTTTGTTTAAACCCCACAGTTTTTCTACAGATGAGGGTCTTTCAGGTTAATCTTCTTTAAACTCTAATCTATGTTGTTGACTTGTCAGTCATGTCTCCTGTCTTCTTCATGACAATGCCGTGATAAGCAGAGCTGACAGGTAGAACTCGCTGATCCATTTTTTTAGGAATTCCTTTCTCTTTCACTTTTTAGCACTTCTCTTATTTTTCAGTTCTCTGATTCGTACTTCGCATCTTCTCAGCTTTTTACTTTTTCTCTTCTCCAGTTTCATGAGTGCCACTGACTTGTGACCAGAGGGGTTACTAGGGTGGGGTGGGCATCTGGACAAGTAGCACGGGTTGTCTGAAATGTTTGAATAAATAAAAGCTTTCTTACTTTTTTCTGAATGTTCATTGGGTGGGCACTGCCAATAGATAGACTCCCCTGTAGCTTATGACCAGGTTTTTCTCTCCTCTGTCTTTTTTAACTTTTCTAAATCTGTGTTTCTACTATTTTAATGACAGCTTATTGGTGATATTAATCAGACCCTGGAGCACACAATGTTTTTAGAACAATCAGGACGAGAACAGGCCATCCAGCCCAACAAGCTCACCAGTCCAGACCTCTTAATTCCTCTAAAATAACATCAAGTCGAGTTTAAAAAGTCCCTAAAGTGCTCCTGTCTACCAGTCTGCTTGATCTCTTATTCCTTGCATCTATGGTTCTCAGTGTAAAGAAAACCTCCTAAAGTTTGTGTTAAATTTCCCCTTAACAAGTTTCCAATGGTGTCCCCGTGTTCTTGATGAACTCATTTTAAAATAACAGTCTCAATCCACTGCACTAATTCCCTTCATCATTTTAAACACATCGCCATTTTCTATGTCCAGCACCCCTTGAAATTGTTTAATTTGTCTTTGCCCTCCCTACACATGTAGTATCGCAATTGAAGATAAAGAAGTCAAATTTCTCATTTTTGAACCACACAATAAACCTCATACGGTACTGCGGATGATCAATTTCAACAAAAAAAATAAGATTTTAACTTTTAAATAATAATTGAGCTTTATAAATCTCAATAACCTTGTAAATGTGTTCCCCATTAAACTTAGACACTCGATTGATGATTTGGTGGTTAGGGTACCCTGTGAAGCATCAAGGGCTTTGAGAAAATGGCACACAATTAACGGTTTGGGGTATTGAAGACCCCCAGGAAGCAATGAGTGCCAGTGCTGCTAAGCAATGAAACACAGTCGATGAGTTTTGTCCCCCGATAACACCTGCACTGCAGTTCAAAAACAGATGCTCTGCACAGTTAAAATCGCTGTGCTACAGCCAGGACCACCAGCAGGTGAGATGGGCTGAGTGTAAGCAACTGGTGTTGCAGTCAATTCAGTCCCACTTGCCACCATCCCCGAATTAAATATCACTCAAACCTCAAAATCAGTGACATTTCACAATCAGGACACTAGACATCACCCTTCTCTGCATATTATTACAATGTCCAAATTCCATTCTCTTTAAATGAGTTAATCATCTTTACGAACATTCAGCCCACAGCAAGGAGCCCACAAGAATGCACATTTCTGTGGCTCATTCACACCTGACATTTGGGTGTGCAGTGCTTGATTCCTGTCATATCATTGAACAAGAGCAAAAAATAATAAATGACCTACAAAGAACAATACACTGCATGACACTGATTACACCACAATTAAGTCAGACAACACACCTCACTCAGTTTCAGCAAACTGCAACGCAGCCTTCTTCTGTGTTGTACCTCCTGGGAAACCCCTGCTGTACGATTTCCAAGTCCTTCAGTACCTCCTTAGTAGTTCCTGTTACTGCTCTGAGGTTATTCACTTGCTCACTTGTAAACACCTCAGAAAAATGTAAGTTTAGGGCATCTGCTATTTCATTGTCTGTATCTTTTAATTCCCCTTTACTATTTCTGATGAACTTGACCTCCTCCTTGACTGTTCTTTTACTACCAAAATACTGAAAGAATCTCTTGGGGTCTTCTTTCGCCTTATATGCTATATTCCTCTCCAACTGTCTTTTAGCCTCCCTGATGTCCTTCTTAATGGTTGCCCTCATGTTCTCATACGTTCTACAATTCACATTGCAGTTATTAGTCTTATACTATATATCTACATGTTTTTTCCTTTGCAGCTTCAATTTCCTATTAATTCCAAATTTAGGTCTGTATCTGTCCTGTATTACATGTAAAACATTTTTAATCCTGTCCCATTGCTCCTCGACTGTCTCCACATTTAAAAGCTTATCCCAGTCTATCCTACTTAGACTTTGTCGCATCTTCTCAAAATTAGCCCTACCAAAGTTCAACTTAACAATTTTAGTCTTTGCATCTGCACTCTTACGAAATACTGAGAATTGTATTACATTCTGGTCACGTGACCCTAGTGGTCCAATCACCTCGACACCCTCAATTATATCCTAATTATTACAAAATACTAAATCCAGACAGGCTTCACCCCGTGTTGGTGCTTTAACATGCTGTGTTAACAAACAGTCACTGATTACTTCTAAAAACTCCTGCTCTTGTGCTCCTCCATCTGCAAGGTTATCCCAGTTAATATTTGGATAATTAAAGTCCCCCATGACTATAATATCTCCCTATAAACTTGTGTTTTTGATATTACTAAAAAGATGTGTATTAAAATTAATATCTGTATTGGGGGATCTATAACACACTCCTAATATAAGACATTTTTCCCTAATGCTTTCCAAATGAATCCAGACATTCAGAATCAGCAGCGCATTGCAAAACATTTTGCATCTCCTTTACATCTATGGTGCTACTGCCTCTGGCTTCAAAACATAAAACTTTTAGAACTTCATCTTCCAATACCTGAACATTAAATTAGCCAGCTACACTCTTCTTCTAATTCAAGAAAGGTGGCCTTTCCTCTACATTAATATTTCTAGTACACATTGTTGCAGTAATACCTGCACATAGTTTCTTTTGCTCTCTTTCTTTTGAAACTGTTCTAAATCTGTCTTCCTCTATTCACTTTAAGGCAGTGTTCACAATTGAGATCAATGCTGGAAGCATAAGTCTCTAAAGCTTAATCGAAGGTCCAAGTGCTGAGCATCACCTCCACAAATGTGTGATTATCTGTTCCTGCTTTGCCTGATGCTTTGCTATGGTCTCACAGCAAAGTTTAGAGTCTGTGATGGGCACATCCCCCTGGATCTGATGTAGTGATAACATCCATGGTGTTCACAGGTAAGATGGCATCTGACAATAGACCCATTGACTGAATTGCAAAGAGGTTGACATCAGGAAGAGTGGTATCACAGATGGATTAATCTTGCCTCAGCAACTTGGGCTCTAACTTAAGGCGGTCTGGGTCCTGCTCTGTATCCCAACCTGACATTGCATCCTGGCTGCAACTGTTATCATCCCCTCCCAAAATTAAATTCTCTGAAATGATTAAGTCTTTCTCACTATATATTTGTTCAGGATAACAATAACTATTAGTAAAAATTGACTTATCTAGTCAGAGGAACATGCATGGGTTCAAGAGATTTTGGTGAACAAATTGTGTGCCCCCTCCACCTTCAGAACTAATTACATAAATTGGAAGAGCTGTCTGTTGGAGCAATATTATGTAGGGTCTTTTTCCCAGTGGTTTTCCAGATAATGCAATACAACTAATACCCTATCCCTTGGCCTATGAAATAAGTTCTTTGCTTTTCAATTGTACTGCTCCTTCTGGTGAAGTCTGGCTTTATCAGACTTATGTTTGGCTTCCTTATAGGCCATCTCCAGTCTGTTACATACTCTTCAGTCTGACTTTGCTGTTTTTCAGAGAGGGATACGAAAAGCCACATCTAAAATGATGTAAGGTTGTCATTTGAATATGAGAAAGAATGAAGAAAAATCCTCTGAATATGGCAGGTACCGCTTCACCTATTGACTACAGACCAGTGGCACTTACAGGTATATCTCACATCATGAAGACCTTTCAGAAGCAGGTCCTGCACTATATAAGTCCTCTAATGGTAAATCACCTACACTCACTCCAGTCGGAAAAGATTGGAGTGGAAGATGCAATTATCTGTCTGCTCCAGAAGGTTTATTCTCTGCAGCACTGATGATTCTGTGTTTTGATTTCTTTAGCACCTTCAGTACCATCCAACCATCCCTGTTAAGCGGTAAACTCAGAGATATGCAGGTGGTTGAGTCTGTGGTGTCCTGGATGATGGACTGTCTGTGGAGCAGACCACCATTTGTGAGACTCAAGGACTGTGTGGGCGGCACTGGAGTACACTAAGAACAGGCCTGTCTGATTTACTCTTCACTGTCCACCTCAGACTAGAAACAGAACAGAAGGTCAGGTCACCTACAGAAATTCTCACATGATTCTTCACTTATGGGGTGTACTGAAAAAGGGGATGAGACAAAGAAGAGGATTCAGGGGGAGAAATTTAAGAATTGTCTGCAACTGAACATCAGCAAAACAAGAAACTGCTTATTGACTTTCACCACACCAAAGAGCCTCTATATCCGGTCACTATTCAAGGAGTTGATGTAGAGGTGGTCCACTCCTACAAGTACCTGGGGTCCACATCAATGACAGGTTGCACTCATCTTGTAACACAGAGGAACTAGAGAAGAAAGGGATGAGCAGACTTTTCTTCCTTAGGAGACTGGGTTACTTTAATATAGGAAGTGACATCCTTCACATCTATAACTTTGTGATGGCCAATGTGGTATGCTGGGCTGGTAATATCAGGACAAGAGAGGCCCACCGAATAAATAAGCAAATTAAAAGGACAGGCTGAGTTATGGGAAGCAGTCTAGTCCCCCTGGAAGTCATAGCAAAAGAGAGAGTTAAAACTAAAGTTCCATCGTGAACAATGCTGCATATCCTCTCTGTGACACACCGACACTGAACACTTCAAGCCAAAGAAATATTCAGCAGATGTGTGTCAAGAAACACTAGTGGACCTCTTTTATACCAACAGCAATATGACTGTATAGTGCCTCACTAGGACTGGGACTGCCAAGTCAGAACATTAATTTTCTTCCTTTATAGTTATTCTGGCATGTGCTCAGACAAAAGTGTAGGTGTATATTTATTTATTTATTTATTATGTATTTATTTATTTAAACAGCTTTTGTATAAAGCCAGATTTCCTCCTGGGACAAATAATTATCATCTATCTATCTATCTATCTATCTATCTATCTATCTATCTATCTATCTATCTATCTATCTATCTATCTATCTATCTATCTATCTATCATATATTGCCTTTCATGTCTATCTAACTATGCATGGACTAAAGGCTCCACATATACCTTTCAGTTTGTCTTTTGTTCTGGCTATAATGTTCCTAACATTTTCGTGAGAGTCTGAATGAATTTCTCAGTAGTCCCATTGCCTTGTAGGTGGTACTGTTTTGTGTGGTTCTCTTTAACACTAGAATCCTAGAAGCCTACGAAAAACTCCCGGGCCACCTTAAATTCCTTCGCAACTCTACCATCAGTGTCTTTTGTTTTGTAAATGTGTCACTCAGCACAAGCAGCAAGCAGCCTGCTATCCCATCACCCCCATCGCCGCAGCTCAAGTTGCAGAGATGATTCTCGGGGGTAAAGTCATTTTATCTGAGAGTGATATGCCTGGAGTTGTATTTGGTAAATAATATATCATTATTTGGAATACATATATCTTATGTGTGTTCCGTGTCTACAATGATCTGTGTAAATGTAGGATGACAGGAAATGCGAGGCAAGAAATGCTGAACACACACCTAAAACAGAAACTTATTCCATGTTATACTAATAATGACGTGAAATGTATAATGTGTGAAGACTTTAGTCCAAATATCAAATAAACACGCACTCTTTTATTCAAAAGTAAGAACTGCTGCCTTATAACCGAAAGGTTCTGGGTTCAAGCCCGAATGCTCTGCATTTTGACTAGTGAGCTGCTATTATTATTACTATAGAATAATAAAAACATACATTTGATTTGAGTCTGTAGCACTGGTTTAAATTTTGGCTACTACAAGTTAGCGCTTGTGTTTTTATTATTCAGTTTTATTCTGTCAGTTACGTTCAAGTGGTACAATGAACTTACCTCTCCCTCTCTGGGTTGATGGCGTTTATCTCCCTTCTTTTCACGGGAGCAGCAATGACCACAGTTGGTGCTGTGATTGATTCAAAAGACAGAAGCAAAGAAATTGAAAAACTCACACAAAAAACACTCTAAAAGACTTCAATGAAGATTGCCTGAGCTGCTGTTTCTCTGACGTAAACAGCCAAAGGGAAGGCTCAGGAGTGCTGATGTCACAGTGTCTCTGTGTCTTGAGGAGCCTCCCACAAAGAATATGGGACATACTGTATGCAAATTGAAAGTGCAGGGCACAATTAACCTATAATAAGCAAAATCAACAGACAACATAGAAATAAGAAAAATGACAATTCACTACCTAAAATAACAACAAAACATGAAACACACAATAATTTAAACTGTAAACTGTTACAGAACAACATCGACATTTGTGGGTCTTAACTTGTTGAGAAGGGGCTATTATTGAAGTTATTTATGAGTCAGAGTCAATGAGAGCCCCGCATTTCACTCCATCCATATCTGCTACATCCTCATTCACAGGCCCCACCAGGTTAACATGCTGCTCCGTTTCTCTGCTTTCTGTCCTGAGAGCTTTAGGGTCAGAGTTAACAACAGGGCTAAACAGACATTGGCTGCCTTCCACTCGCCTCTCGGAGCTACTTGTATAAAGTTGAATATTCCAGCTGGTGCTGCATTATTGTAATGTTGCATTTCTACATGCCCTGGCAATATGCCCTGCCTGCCCACATCTGTGCCAAACTACTGGCTCCTTATGTAGTGGAAACCCCTGGGGACAGTTGGGTCTTTGTGAGAGAGAAAGAGTGCAAACATATCAATAAAGAAAGGCTTCCTAGTAGAAAACCCATCTCACAATGCTTACAACTCAACCAGCTACACCTTTCTTGTAGTTTTGAGAGAAAGGCCTATTTTGTTTTTTAAGCCTCAATGAAACCTGAGGCTAGACATTGGAGGCCAGGCCTCTCATTTATTGGTTAGAGCAATTACAGTAACTCACAACTGCTTGCATGTTTGCCATTAGCATCCAGGAACTGATGTGACAAAAAACCTTAAGCTGCAGCTGTCAACATTAATACAGCATTACTGTCTACTGTTAGCGTTCGGTAGACTTGAAATATTCCATCCAGGAATCAGACTGACTTACCTCCAGCGGCTGATTTCCAGCACAGCCTGTGATGCCTTGAAAGATGAGTCCTCTTGACCACAAGCAAAATATGAGGGAGCATCTCCTAACAGACTTTGGAGGTCCAGAAATGTCTGTCTCTGTTCCTCTTTGTTTCTATTCATGACTCTTAAACTTCCCAGCAGCCCCTTGTGAAGATGGCTATCACAGGTTATGCTGTCAGAAGTTGCAGCTTCTTTTACAGACATTGTGTTAATTGGAGGTTTTATAATGTGAGGCAAGGAGCCATGTGCTTCACTGCTCAGCTCTTCCTCATTTAAGTTTCCATTTATTTCATATACAGCATGCTCCACATCAAAGATTTATGTTTTATTAAAGAGACAGGAAACGGGCCAAACCAGCGCTGAAATTCCTATTTGATTCCAAGAAACTGAAGAAGCTGGTTTGTCACATATGGGACTCTCAGAGACCCTCTGACGTCTTACTTTTCATCTGCCTGTTTTACTTTATTTATCTTCTTCTGTCTCTTTAAGGCAACAGGTGTGTTTCTTTTTCCTGGATGCCACGCTAAAGTGAAAGCGAAAGAAGTGAAAAAGCAAATGAACAGAGCCAGGCCTTACAATCTCAGGGCCTCGGCTCTAGCGGAGTGGGCACAGGAGGACACATTTGAAGAACCCTGATATGCCACAAAGATGTAGAATCTGCTGATATGTGATATCTGATGGAAGAAAGTGAGAACAGGTATGTAAGGAACATATTTAACTTTGTAATCTTAACTGAACTGACATGACTGCTGATCATAATGAAAGAACAAGGCCACACATCGAACACCAGACAGCCCATTTAGAGCACAACGCAAGACAATCCAGTGACACACAGCTGTTGTGCCTTTCAGCCTCAGGCAGGCGCCATCACACTGCTGTGCTTCACCTTATTAGTGCTATGGGAGTCGTGGGCATGTGAGGGGTCAGCAGTCACTTCCTGAGAGTCCACTGAGGTGGGCCTACCGAGACACAGCCGTGGGTGAATCTGAAGTTGCAGAGGGTCACATTCCGTGTCATTCTAGTTCTGTTTTAAAATTTAGGACAAAAGCAGCACTAAGGATTAACTAAGGATCAGTTTATCAGATTTTATACTTCATTGTGCCTCAGATTGTAACACTGAAGAGGTCACCAACATTAGTGAGTTCACATGTAGCATAGTAGTGACAGACAGCTAGTGAAATTCTGAGCAACTCAACAGGTGTGGCAGAGGATGAAGCTCTCCTGATCATGCAATTGGCCTTGGACAGTGAGACTGACCTCTCGATTGCGCCTGTGATTACCTTGAGCAGTGATGAGGACTTAATGGAACCTGAGGACGTCAGTGGAAATGAAGGGGAAGTGAAGTTGGAACAGAAATCAGGAAGTAATTCTTCATTTAAACTGTCGAGACATGGAGTTGAAGCAAAAACCTTGAGAACTTTTAGGACAACTTATTTTTATTCTATTTTATATGTGTCCGAAATCCTGTGGCCACATCATTGTTGCAGACAGCCCCCATTTCTAACACTTGATGCCTGGAAATTGTGCCTTGTGATGTCATCATTGGCATGGTTTTTAAGATGGCAGCACACTCAAGATTTGGAATTTATTCAGAATTGTTATTTTTGTGCTACTTAAAGGACTCTTCATTATTTTGAAGGTGGTCTGTTTTTTGACTGCGAGTTTTCAGATTATTGGGTTTGGTGCTTTGGTTACTAACAGATTTTGACTTCGACCACTGCATGTGTTTCATGCTTTTTCATTTCTGGCTCCAGTTTCTTTTCTCTGTCATCCTTTTAATGGCAGAACACTCATCTGTACCAATCTTTTTACCACACTCCTCCTATCCATTGTTTGAATTAATTTTATCCACATTGTCGGCTTTTCACATAGAAGACTGAGATGCTTCCTAGAATATGGTGAAGTGTTATGTTAAACAGTTCCTGCTTTTGAAGGACTGGTCGTATCGTAAGATGAATTAATTCATTACGTGCACACAGCACAGATAACAAATAATGAATGGTTCACCGTGATGTGTGTTTTATAAGCCGTTACATGAAACACATGTTGTGAGCTTTCAATTCTTCATGTCAAATCATTGCTTAAAATCATGAAGCCTGATTAGAGGTCATTATAAAGTGTAAATGTCCAGACAGCTTCAAATAATATTTAAAAGTCAGGTATTGCAGTTTAAACCCATAATTCTCTTATTAGTGAGACTTAAAAGGAAATAACTGTTATTTATTAGACTCATTTTGGAATACAACATTTGAATAAGGAGATGAGAAGCACATCTCTATCATGTTGCTGCACCCCACTCTTACAGTTTTACGTCTGATGGCCATTCTGTACAATCTGCACAGATGATTTGCCTTTGGGTCTTCTCTACAATCCAAGTCGTCTGAGTGGGGTTCAGTGTTTGTGCCTCCTTTACAGTAGACCAGAGACCCCTCTAATGATGACTGTGGTGATGTGTCGCCTTCCTGTTATTTTTCATTCATGGTTTGTCCCCTAGTGTAAGTCGAATTTTGCTTTTATTGCGATTTCTGTTGTATTGTTGAATTATTTATCTTGTGTCATTTTGTATTTTTTGTTAATTCTTTTAAAATATTACTTAATATTTATATATTGTGTATACCTGTTTTACGGTTATTATCCTTGTGTTTTATGGGTGGAACCCCAAGAGGCAGGGACACTGACATCACTGCAGATGGATTGCCCCCAACCTTTACATTTCAAGCCAGGCCATTGTGTGTTGGAGAATTTGGCTCATTGTCTATGTTTTAGATTTCCATCTTTGTCATTACTGAGTTTCATATTAGACTTGTTTGGTTTGGGGTTACCCTTTGTAAGCATATCCATTTTGCCTTATTTTTTTGTTGCCTTGCTATTTTTGTGTTTGCTTTTATATTTAATAAATTCTTCAAAATTTAAGGAATTTTGTTTTGCTTTGTTCTTCAGCCAGAGGACTGGGGTTATTCTCTTATTTGGGGGGCATTTTTGAGTATTTTGAAGTTTTAACATTTTTTTGAGTTTGGGGCCGGGCTGCTGGAACTGAGGCCTGGTTAGAAGGTAGACTAATGCTGTTCTGGTCTAGTTTGTGCTTGTTTTGTGGCTTGTTCACTCTGTTTTGCCATTTTTGAGTTGCAGATGCATAACACTTCCTCTGTCACAAAAGATGTTTAATTATAAGAAGTATACCACTGTTAAAGGTAAATTACTTTATTGTCTGCATGTTGTGTCCTTTTGTCACCAGCATTGGTGTTTTGGTGTATGAAAAAATTGGTTGGTAACTAACAATACAAATGAAAAGACAATTTGTTGCGGATTGTGCACCCTTTAAAAAATACACTGACCATTTCAATGAAATAACCAAGATCACGACAGCCCTTCTTACACACAAGACTTGACATCATTAACATCCCCTGATTTTACACACCAAGCAATGGTCTGATTATTTTTAGTTTTTGGAAATGGAAAAACCAAATTGAAATATCTGTGTAAGTACAAAGTATCCATGATGGGCATGTTCATTTTTTTCATACTGACAAGCTCAGAGTGCTATCCAAATTTTCTGCAAAAACACCACAAAAATGTTAAAAAATGGAATGGAATATAAAGCTGCGTAATAGTCAACATTTTATGAAATAGTAAAAACAGTCTGTTGGGGGACTTTCCACTGTGCAGTGCCATTCTGGTGGTGCTTTCATCCTTTTTGAGACATGTGCTGCATCTGAACATACTTTACACGTCTCATAGAATTGTCAAATGAACTCCAGTGAAGTCACATCCTGAACAAAAGAAGATAGTCAATTTAAACACCGACAAGACACTACTTGATAGTGGAGTGAGGTGTTTGTGTCATTGAATTCACGTCAGCTCCAATGTCTTGGCTTTCACACATCTGTGCTGTAATCTGTGGTATTGTCTACAGCCACAAAACTGAATGAAGAGAAATTTAGCAACAGTCACCACCACAACTGAATGTAAGCACAAATTGGGTATACTTATAAATATATTCTGTATGTTTCACATGCCAACGTTTGAAGTAACCCAGCATCTACGGTTTGGCATATGTCCTTATTATGAAAGTGGTTGGTTTATCTTCAAATACAAGAGTGAATTACTCTTCAAGAGTGATCAAAATGTGTTGAGCAGGACATATTAATAGAACACCAATAAAGAAAGGAATTGTTTTATCTCCATATAATCCCAAGAACACTAACATATGAAAACTTCTCTGTGCCATTCAACTGAAACATTATTTTGCTTGGAAAATCACATGAGGCCCGTTTCCACGCTCACATTGCGATATATAAAAACTAAACTTGGCATAAAGCCACACACATTCTCACGCCAGCATCCCAAAAAATTGCGTATGCACTTTTCTGCTCAGTTTTGCAAACTGGTAGCACCCAGCATCAAAGCAGTGCTACTGTTCCTATGTCGTTTCCCTTTCTTTTTTTGATTCACATTAATGACGCAAAATTTATCAAATACACTAAAATGAATTGCATATCATTTACAAATTTAATTCACTTGATTGTAATCATTCTGTAACAATATAATGGTCAAGGGAATGAGCAGACTATTCCAAATATCACAGCTGTTTTAACGTTGTTACTCTCAGTGCACCACTCAGAGTATTTTAACCCACTGTATCTGAGTGTGGAATCACAGGTGTACAGCAGCTGATCAGAAAGCTCTATGGCAGGTTGTGTTGAGATAGCAGAGGAATATCGGGATACAGCTTCTAGCTCTGGAGGACATTTATAGCACATGCGGCCTCAGGAGTGCCACCAGCATCTGCATGGATTCCACTCAGCCATGCCACAGTTTGTTTGAACTTCTCCAATCTGGCAAATGCTTCAGAGATTTTCCTGTAGGGACCTCGCGGTTCAGAAACAGTTTCATCCCAAGAGCTATGAATGCACCAAGTTAGTCCATCAATTGCTCCTGGTAGAACTGTTTGTACTTAGAATTACAATAACCTCACTGTAAACTTGAATTACAGGTGTAATATTGCACAACCTGAGCCGCTTTATGAACAATTTGCACTGTTTGCATTATATGTACATGTATATTGTACTTATGCTTTCATTTTGTACATTTTTCATTGTTTTTATTGCATTATTATTATTGTTATTGCTATTTTATCATTTTATAGGAGAATAAGTTTATGGAGATTTGCATATTGAATCTCATTGTATCATACAATGACAATAAAGTAATTCAATTCAAATCAATAGAAGAGAGCGCGTATTTACAGATGATGACTGGCTTCTAAGTTGATTTAGATTTCCAAGCACTATCCTCTTGGAGCTGTGCATTATTAGAATACTAGGATGTATACATGATATCGTTTTTATGATGAAATGCATTAAAGTATGCATATTACATTTTACAGATGAATCGCCAATTTCTTTTAAATAATGTATACTGTTAATAATTAAACATATGGGAATGCAGTGGCTCAGAGGTAGCAATGAGCTTGCACCCTGTTCAGGGATTGTTCCTGCCTCGCGCTGTATGCTTGCTGGGACTGGCGCAACCCTGGATGGTTGGATGGATGGAATAATAAACATTTATTAAGAAGATTTTTCAATGTTCCATAATAGTTTCGAGGAATCGCCATTCTAAGCTTATAATTGGTTTTACATTTATTACAGAGCTTATTGGGTAGTGACTGGTTTACGTGGAGAAAGAAAAGGAAGCACAGGAATTTGGGGTTGGTTTGTTTGACAGAGACACTACTGCGTCATTAGATTATTACATTCAGGGTCACACGTGTCCCAGCAAGCATCTTCTGTGAGGCAGGAACAATAACTGGACGGGGTGCCAGCTCATCGCTACCGATATGCCAACGTGCCAACACATATTTAATATATGCTTTAATACATTTCATCATGAAAGAAATATCAAGTATACATCTTACTATTCTAAAGTGTTCAGAGAGCTGGAATATCATGAATGTAATGCATTGTGTGTGGCGATCACTGCATGAGCGCTACTGTCTACGAAAGAGGAAGCCTGTTTAAGAAGTTCATAGTGATTCACACACATAGAACATGAAGCATTTAATGTGCTACTTTAGTTGCGATGGGATTTGAGAAACTCTAGTAAATTAAACATCGATTTTAAGATGAAGTTTATGATGTTCTACTTTAATGGCAAAATAAACTACGTGATTAAAGTGGAAATTTCAAGATTAAAGTTGACATTTCAGCCTTTTTTTTCCCTAGCTTTTTTCTTTTTTCTGTGCCTTAATACACTTCAGTATGACACTGACGGTGGGCTACGACTTGCCTTTTCACCTCGAATTTGATATCTGTTTTTATTTCGGGCACTGTGCAAATTTCTGAACTTTTGAGAGCCACTTCATCAATTTCTTTTTGTTGCTCCTACCACTGGTTTAAGCACTTTGAGCTACTGTTTGTATGAAAATGTGCTATATAAATAAATGTTGTTGTTGTTGTTGTTGGTTAAGTCACCAAAAAACATTTTTCCTTGCCTCCACTTCTCTGAGTAGGACCTCCATTTCACATTTGCTGAAGTTTTTTTTTTTTTTCCTGTGCTTTTGCCATTGTCTTTTCACAAAACACTGAACTTTATGGGCTATATGTATTGATTTGCATATTTAAAATGGCATAATTCTTAAAGGGGTCGAAGGTGGGGTGGCAGGTGTGTGCACTTGGATTACTTTTCACGCTGGCCAAGATTTATGGAGCGGATGTGCGTGGAAGCTTGCTTACGTATGGTTTTGTGCATCTGAATTATTATGTGTGTGTAAGAGCCATGTCCTAGTTACATAAGAATCATAAATGATTTATTAAATATTAGTGCATAGTCCTATAACCCCCATAAGTTGAATTGAATTGGTATATTCTAACTATTTGTATATGGCATAGGGCATATGGTTTTTAAACTGTATCTTTCGTGCCTTGTGTACCTTGTGTGCGTGTTTTCTGTGCCAAGTAACATGTAAGACAAAGCACTTAAATGAATGTGCTGCACCGTATGTTTAAAGCATACAGAAGAAGTTAAGAATCTTTAAGTACAAAAACAACTAAAGTTTTACAAGAAAAGCTAAGTTTAGAGAAGATATATTTTTTCTTTTTTTTGCCTTTTATTCTACGTGTGAAACAACTTTTTTCTTTATTCTTGTGTGGACTATTTACTGTGAGTACTCAATAAATATTTTTTAACAAACTTTTGGACTGAGAGATTTCTTTCGACACTAGTTTTACCCGTGCTTGAACTCGCCTTTGCACCACGGTGGCTAAAGTGTATACGCACATTTTCACTTTTGTCCAACTGCCGTAATTTAGTGTGAATTCTACGCATGCCATTATACATGAGGCCCCTGGTCTGGACAATAAGGTAGATGAATCTTTGAATCCAAAGTTTTGCAGAGTATGCTAAAACAGAATAGCATTGATAAGTTATGCATGCTTCTGTAGATATTTAATTAATTTGGATGACACCCTCAGTATCATAAAAAAACTATGCATGTGATCTTACCAGCTCTGACTTGAACTTTGAATTTCAACTGCTCATGTAACTTGGGGTGACAGTGATCTAAGTTTCAACCCCAGATTACGAAAGGTGTCTTAAATTTTTCCCAGTCCAAACTGATTGACTTAAATTGTGGTTGCATTGACATTTCATTTAAGTAGTCAACAATGTGGGCACCCAACACACACACACACACACACACACACACACACGTCAATGCCTGCTAATGTTTACTTGTACAAGAAATCTGAAGTCAGCTGCCCCATAACTAAGCTGTAGGGTATCTTCTATCTCACATACTGATGCCTTCAGGCTTCACTTGTAATTTACAAGTTGCCCCCTAGATGGTAACATTTTTTCTGTGGTTAATATTAAAGGCCTTCAGAGTTTCATTTATCTTTGAGAAGCATCTTACCACAAATGTTGCTGTCCATCTCTTGACTGTGACAGATTGGGTCAATCCGTATTTAGTGCAATGCTATTGTCCAAGAACAGTTGAAGACAGGACTCTTGACGAATGAATGAGGGTGAGAGGCAGACCATCAACTCAAAAGCTCAAATCCATTTGAATGTGAAATGTGCACAACAGTAAGTATTTGTTTAATGATATTTTAGCAAAAATGAATGTATTTGCACATTGTGAGGATTCGACTGTATAACTGACATGTGGATAATGTGGAGTTAGTGTAGGGCTACGTCAGCAAGCATCTAATAAAAAGCTATGGGTTATTTCCATTCTGAAAAGGAAAGAAGGTAAAAGACCTAATGTTTGGGCTGTGAAGCTTTCATCAGGGGTGCAAATGAAAAGGAAAAAGCAGGTAAAAAATAAAGGAGGGGAACAAAGTCAGGGCAGAGGAAAGGAGAAGAGGTGAGAGGAGGTGAGAAAGTTTCCACTAGAGGAGATAAATGTAGAGATTAAAGAGTTAGGCAGTTATTAAGACCTTGAGAAACATGAGTTTGAGCTGAGCTTTAGTTTTTTTCTTTGAAAATTGTTTGTGAAAGAACAGAAATTAGTCTGCAAATTTGGGAAATTTTGTTTGATGTCCTGTAGAAGAGAAAGATCTTGAAATAGGGGGATGCTGGTTTCATTATTGGGGTTCCTCTTAGACTGGGTGTTACGAGGTCTATACCTGGTCCTGTACATAATTTGAGAAGGTTATCCTCTATCAATTCATCTCTGAAGATGCATTTTTCTCTGGCAATAGTAAATCAATTTTTCATTTTTCAGCACAGAAGAGTGTGATTCACATGTTGTAGCTCACAGCAGCTCGTCTCTGTCCAGTTAGGGAAATCAGCACCGAAGAAAAGTCTCCAGCTTACAACATTTTGTCACTCCTTGTATTTTGCAGTCATTTCCCATGAACAACTCCAGCCTCTTCCTTAATTTGCTATCATGAAGACCCAGAAAGGATGTTGCTGCTTTGTGTTTGTGTTGCTCCATGTGGCACACGTCGCCTGGACACGTATGTGTTTGTATGATTTGGTTTTCTTATTTTGTTTCCAGTAAATGTAATTTATTTCTGTTTGTACCATAGCAGGCTTCTTTTGTAGCTCAAAAAGTCATTCATATTCAGTGTTTCTATTTTAACGCTAAGCCAAACTTTCTATTGAGCAGAGATCTAAGTATCATACTCTTGCTTACGTTTTTTTACTTTCTTTGTAACTCTGTATAGCCATTATTGATGTAAAGCACTCTGAGATATTCTTACACCAGAAAATGTGCCACATCAACGAATGTTGCTGTTGTTCATCTACTAGCTTTATTGAGCTTACATAACAGTCAGCTCAGCCAGAAATACATGCCATGCAGCACAGTAAACACTTCATTTCAGACTAAATGAGATCAAACTGAACCCTGGACCACCTGAGACCCCTTACCTGATTCTGACAGCGACGTAAAAGGGAGTCCAATCTGAAGTGACAACTGAAGAAACAAGCAGCTGAGGCTCAGCACGTTTATTTTATAAGAGCGAATTCTTGCCAAACTCTGAATATGCTTTGTTCCATTTCTCATACAGATTTTCTTTTCTGTTTTTTTCATTTTCCTATTGTGTAATGGAGGGTGGATTAGGACTCCTCCAGTTGAGTACAATGAACTGCATGCAACACACAACATTGTCAGTCCATCTACCATTACACTACACTGCAGAGCACAGGCACTGATTTTAGGCTCAAACCTGTCTGACACACACACACACACACACACACACTCACGCACACACACTCACGCACACACAAACACGTAAATATTTTTCTCGTAAATGGTCAGTGTCAGACAATCCCAGTACATCTGACCTAGTGGGAACTCGCTGACATTGTGCACACTGTGGCCTTTGTCCTAGATACGTATTGAACCACTTTTGATGAGTGTCAGATATTTTAATGCAGAACCTGACAGCTGAGCATGAAATCAACTGCTAGAAATCAACTTCAGGTCAATCTGAGAGAGGAGGTACAGGAGATGACAATATGGCATTTAGTCTTCATCTCATGGAGGCCTTAATGGAATTTGCCTTCTTGTGGTTGACTAAACTTGTCTTGACTTTCACTGCAGTTATCTGTTCTTTGCTTTTTCAGAGATGTTTCAGATTCTTGGACCCCCTAATGCTGTTTCTGCTCTTCTTGGTGAAGATGTGACTCTGCCAGCCTCACTGTCACCAGCTCTCAATGCTCAGGGCTTTGATGTGAGGTGGACTCGAGGTGATTTCTTCACACCGGTGTTGTTATACCGGAATTCTGAAATTATAACTAAGAATCAAATTGAAACCTATAAGGGAAGGACTGAACTTTTCCCTGAAGAGCTCGTGAATGGAAACGTGTCTCTACGACTGCAGGATGTCCGTGTTTCTGATGATGGCTTCTACACATGTTTTGTGTATTCTGGACAGTGGGAAGTTGAGGCTCACTTCACTCTGAATGTTGAAGGTGATTTTCAATGTGCTTTTTATTTTTTCATGAATTTCCCACAATCCTTCTAATGGCCTTTGTCCACTTTAGTAAGGTGGGCCCAGACAGCAGAAGTGACTGAGTGTTTCCAGACATGCTGATCATGTGACTCAGAGATGAACACATAATGGCTCAAATATTTGGATGCCATGCTTATTGTCTTGTCAAACCAAAACGCCCCTATTTCTATTTCTCACCTAAAACAGAAAGTGGTGCCTTTCATGTACATTCATGAATGTCATCTTAAAGATGTGATTTCTAACAGAGGAAGCCGAGTTAACTTTTCAATGTAAGCTCACTCTATAGTGACACACTCTGCCTCCTTTGTAATAGGAAGTGAATATGATTTGTAGAGTCAGACATTTTTGTTTTCAATCAACCAACCCACCAACCATGAGCTGCTTTTATCATACCAAGGTGTTCTACAGACCAAAAATAATAATATATGATTTAGTACCAAATATACAAACAGTGCAGTAAAAGCAACATAACAAACACCCAGAAAATGAGCAGCACTGAAGGTACAAGAGGAGCTCATGTTGTCATTTGGAGTGAATTTAATAGAAATGAGCTTTAAAACTTGAACTTTTATTTCTGTTAGTGATGCATCTTTCTTGTTAAAGTGTGTATTATTTTTGTGTACTATTTATGGATTATTTTTTATCTAATTTTAATTTGTTGCCCTCTTGCAAACATGTTAAGTGACATTGCTTGCATGAAAATGTGCCATAGAAAGAAATGTTGTCATTATTGTTGTTAAAAATCTAATGAAGTGACACTAGGAAACCGGGACAGTTAAAACTGTGCAGGTACAGTCAGAAACTCTGTGTATTATGGGTTAGCACTTTTAGAAGAGAAGGCCGATAATCCAAACAGACTTCACTTTGGCTCCTGTGTAGCCCGCACATGTCTGTGTAAATTTGATTGTTCAGACTCTCCTCGTGGGTGTGGCTACATTTACCCATCACCTTCACCAACTGAAAATGTGACCTTCAATCCTGGATGCCCTTTTCCCCCTCACATATCACTCATTGGAAAATTGCAACTTTTATACACTTGTAAAATATTTAATAAAAAAACAGGAAGTGAGAATTCATCAAATAAAACTCAGAGATCTATGAGCCCACTTATGAAATCTCAGAGAAAGCTTTAATTCCCATTTGTTACAACACAACGTCTTTCCTCTCTTCCTTACTTTCTTTATTGTCTTTCTTTTCTCTTCACAGTTGTGGGCACTCAACCTTCCATTTCTATCAGCTCTACAGAGGACCAGCAGACCAGACTGGAGTGCAGCTCTGAGAAGTGGAGATCTCGACCTAAAGTGACCTGGAGAGACATGAATGGCGTAGATGTGACGTCAGTATCCACCTTAACTATACAACAGGATGATGAGGGTCTCCTCAGGGTGGGCAGCGTCATCCCCATCAAGTGGGAGTTCAACGTGTTCTCCTGTCTGATGAGAAGTAACACAACCAGACCGACCTATCAGTCCAAAATGGGGGTCTACGGTGAGTACTCAGAGGTCTCAGACTCATCATCTCACTGATTTTAGAGCAGATAGCTCTCTCATCTGCTTTTATTGTAACACCATCATGAATGCTCTTCACATTTGGAGAATTTTACTTTGACATATAAAATAGAAAGTAAATGAGGCCTGAGCTGGTGTAAACACATCTGTTTAGTGTTATTTATCAAACAGGGTCTCATCCTTGGATCAAGCAGGTTTTCCTTTTTTTAACCTTTTTGATTTATTTTCAATATTATTTTGTATCCTGTAATATTAATTATGTTTTGACTTTGTTCTTTTGCTGTTTTATGTACTTAATATTGTGTTGTTTGTTAATAACTGCACTTTTATGTGAAGAAGTGCTTATTAACACTAGAATTACCAGAGCCTACGAGAAAACTCATAAATCTGGCCCACCTTAAATCCGTTCGCACCTGTGTCATCAGCGTCTTTTGTCCTCTAAATGTGCCAATTAAGACAAGCAGCAAGCCGCTGGCTATTCCATCCCCCCACCATTGCAGAAAGTTTACAGAATTCTTCCAGCTTGTGCCTTGTTTGATTATCTGGGAGAGAGTGAACTGCTGGAGTTTTAGAGTGGAAATAATCGATCATTATTTGGAACACAGGCATTTCATGTGTGTTCCATTTCTACAGTAATCTGTGTAAACACATTGTTAAAACAGAAACTTTTTCATATTTTAGTAATAAATGTTGCAAAATGTATGCATAAACTATAAAATGTGTGAAGTCTGAAGTCCAAACATCAAATAAACACTTTCACAAAAGGTTCAAGGACAATACAACAGCTTCTGTTGCATAGCGGTAAGAATTGCAGACTTGTAATCAAGGGGCCCACCGGTTCAATCCCCACTGCCTTCTATATTTGCCGTTTTCAGTAGTGAGCTGCTCTTATTGATAATACTAGCAAAATACCCGCGCTTCGCAGCGGCGAAGTACTGCATTAAAATTTTTATTAAGAAGAAAATTAAACCTTTTTAAACTGAGGAAAAATATGCCAATAATTATTTGTTAAGGATTTCTTTGTATACCGTGTTGTCAGTTCGGCCCTCCGGTTGTAACATGACCAAGCTGTGCGCTGAGCTTACTCTTGAGCATGTAACTTACAGTTGGCCATGTGAACAGTAATCTTGTCTCAAATCTCACAGCTTGGATTGCTGCTGTTATAATCGGCTTGTTTCATGGTTTGTTTCAATTACAACAGTATTTGCAGGATTTGTTGCGTTAAAGTGACATTTGGCATCTGTCAAGCGTTGTAAGCACACAACTAGTTTCATCGATAAAATCACATTCAGCTTTTGAGAGTTTAAACATTCATAAACATCAAAGTGTCCACTACTGAAATCGTCACCTGTGAATCTAAGATGTTTAAGAGGCATTGGCGGTTGTCGAAAGATGTAAATTATTTTGTAAATATTTGGCCATTTCGGTACACTTGAAAGCGACAACCGAAAAATTCAGCGGCAGCCATCAACTCACATGCAGAACCATAGGTGAAGGGCTTAAGCATTTCACTCTTATAGTGCTCCTGTGTAGTATAATTATCTGCTGTACCGTCATCAGTCCACACCTTGAACCTGTCCCAGTCATTCAATACATAAGACACAATGTTCCTCCTGATATGAAGAGTGAGCCTGATATGGCCGTGCAATATGTAACAAAGAGAATGGAAAAGGTAGGTGGTATCTCCGGGCATGGAAACCACTCGGTAAGTGACAGTTCTTTGATCGATAGTGATCATCTCGATAGACATGGTAATGGGGGTTGGAATGATAAAGGAAATGGGTACCTGAGCAATGTAAAGTAAGTGTAAAATACCTATACAATAACTATAATTGTAATAAACAAACAATAAAACAGCGGAGAAGCCGTGGATTAAACAAAAAGGCTGTAGTTATCAGTAGGGA
>JANRMT010028174.1:16336746-16382776 GCA_026402145.1 Polypterus bichir lapradei
AGACGTCATCTTTTTCATCTGGCAGATGTCTGGCAGAGGGCGTTTGTCTTTAAGGATTATTAAGGATGTCTTAAAAAATATTTTACTAACTAGTTTTCTCGACATTTCCACTTTATTCTCGACATTTACATCGAGATTAAAGTCGACATGTTGACTTTATTCTCGACATTTCCACTTTATTCTCGACATTTACGTCGAGATTAAAGTCGACATTTCCACTTTATTCTAATAGTTTATTTTGTCAGTAGAATGTCGCAAACTAAACTTCATCTTAAAATGAATGTTTAATTTACTAGATTTTCTCAAACACCGTCATTAATTAATGTAGCACATTAAATGCTTTATATTAAGTGTTCCTCGACCCAGTTGTTAATCTCTATGCGCTTCTTAAACTGACTTCCTCTTGCACTGAGAGGTGCAGACAGCGATCGCCACACATTGACTTCATGATATTCCTGCTCTATGAACATTCAGAATACTAACATACAGTGCATGATATCTTCTTCACGATGAAATGCATTAAAGCATGTATTAAACACGGGTGGTGGGGGGCACGGTGGCGTGGCTGTAGTGCTGCTCCCTTGCATTACGGGGTCCCCAGGTGTATGTTCAGTGTAGTGAAGAAAAAAATCTAGTAAATTAAACATTCATTTTAAGATGAAGTTTAGTTTGCGACATTCTACTCACAAAATAAACTACTAGAATAAAGTGGAAATGTCGAGAATAAAGTCAACATGTTGACTTTAATCTCGACGTAAATGGCGAGAATAAAGTGGAAATGTCGAGAATAAAGTCAAACATGTCGACTTTAATCTCGACATAAATGACGAGAATAAAGTGGAAATGTCAAGAATAAAGTCAACATGTCGACTTTAATCTCGACATTTTGATTTTTTTTCTTCACTGTGTCCGTATTTTTTTTTTTACCGTGGCTCTAATACGCTTCCGTATCATCATGGGTTGTGTATTGAGTGATTTAACAAATCTGTTTTATTAATCGGTTTGTTGTTGTTTTTTTTACCATGTCATCTATTTATGAAACTACGGTATGTTGACAATGCAAGAACTGCCTGAACAGTATATTAAAGATACGGTATAGGGCTTCCTGGACACTGCAGTTAACTGAAGCAGTCAATGCTCCATCTGGCGGGATTATACAGCATTGCAACCATCTTTTTAGAAAGCGCATGGGGGCGTTTATGGGGCGGGGCATCGTTAACTGCGTCATCGCGGGGGATCACATTCCGTGCATGGATCGTGCATGGTCCTGTCATGGTCCTGTCATGGACCTGTCATGCTCCAGGCGGCTGTTTGACGTGGCTCCCACTGTAAGTTCAGACAAGTAAGCCGGACCTTGGCCATTTAATGCTTTATATGTTAAAAGGAGGACTTTAAAATCTGCCCTAAACTTAACCAGGATGCAGTGTAAGGATTTAAAAACTGGAGTTATGTGTTCGTATTTTCTTGTTCTTGTGATAATTCTTGCACCATCATTTTGGATTAACTGGAGGCTGTATAAAGAACAGTTTTGACATCCAGTGAACACCACATTGCTGTAGTCAATCCTACTAGAAATAAATGCATGAATTAATTTCTCAGAATCCTGTTTATTTAGACAGTGCCTTAATTTCCCAAGTTTTTTAAGATGGAAGAAACATGATTTGGACAACTTTGTAATGTGTGCTTTAAATGGCATGCTAGAGTCAAAGAGAACTCTGAGATTACGGGCTGATTCAGTGAAATTAATGGGGATTCCAACTGAGTTAAATGATAACAGAATATTGTTGTGATCAGCATCATTCCCTCCAACAATTAACATCTCTGTTTTATCTGTGTTTAAAGACAAGTAGTTCTCATCCATCCATTCTTTAATTCACTAACACAACTAATTAAAGACAACATCGTAGAAACTTCATTTGATTTAAATGAAAGGTATAACTGGGTGTCATCTGCATACAAGTGAAAATTAACATGATGTTTCCTAATGAGAGATCCCAGTGGAAGCATGTAAAGTGAAAACAGTAAAGGTCCCAGTACTGAGCCCTGCGGGACACCATATTGAACTTCTGTATATAATGATGGAGTACTGTCAGCACATTTCTGTACGTATTGGAATTGATTTAATAAATAAGAAATAAACCAAGCAAGCACGGTGCCTGTGAGCCCAACATCATTTTCTAGCCTGTGCAGTAAAAAAGAATGGTCAGTGGTGTCAAATGCTGCACTTAAGTCTAACAACATGATTACAGTGGAGTTTCCTTCATCAGAAGATATCAGAATGTCATTTACAACCCGCATTAGTGTCGTTTCTGTACTATGACCAGTGCGGAAACTAGACTGGAATTTCTCAAATAAATTGTAATGCGTAAGGTGTGACTGAAGCTGATTGGCGACTACTTTTTCTAGTATTTTAAAGAGAAAGGGCATGTTTGAAATGGGTCTATAATTATTTAGTATGTGTGGGTCTAGGTCTGACTTTTTAAGTAATGGTTTAATGACTGACACTTTTGGTGCATCAGGTACTGTGCCATGCAATAATGAACTATTGATAATGTTTAGAATAGGCGCTGCAAGAACATCCATTGCACTTTTTACTAGTTTTGTTGGCACTGGATCTAGGGAACAAGTAGAGGGCTTCATTTTAGTAATTAATGGTAAGACTTCCTACTCAGTTACAGGATTAAAATTTGGCAAGAGCAGAACTAAATCACTTGTAATTAAGTAGTGATTGGAAATAACTTCATTTAATGGAATAATATTTAAATTTTGAATTTCAACTTTGTAAATTATAATTAAATCTAATGTGTGGTTATGATTATGAGTTGGACCTTTGACAATCTGACAAAATCCTACTGAATTTAACAAATAAGTAAAACATTTGCTAAAAGTGTCAATTTCCACATTAATGTGTACATTAAAATCCCCCATCAGAACTACGTGATCATAATTTATAGCCAAATCAGACAGAAGGTTGCTAAATTCAATTATGAACAATGAATATGGCCCTGGTGGTCTGTAGACTAGCACTATAATTGTGTTGGAATCTGCTTAATATTTAAAATGAATGCTTCAAAGGATGTAAAGTCGCCTAAATTTTTATACGTGATTTGCATTTTGTTACAAAGAATTATTCCAAGGCCTCCCCCTCGACCAGAATCTCTAGACTAATAAGAGGGGAGCCAGCTGAGTGGACAATTTCTTATAAAATTCTACAGGGTAGCCATCAGGGCCTGCTGCTTTTCTGCTCTGAAGTGACTTTATAGCATCTAGTAATTCTGATAGAGCCTGAGGTTTATCCAGTTCCTCTGCACTAAAAGTATCTATTTGTGGTATCTGTAATGTATCCATGTATGCATTGGATTGTGTGTTGTCTTCTTTAAACTCAGTAGAATATAAGGATTTATAGTAGTCTCTAAATGTGTGCATTATATTTTTATGGTCAATGATTTTATCTCCGTTCGTGTTAGTGATTGCTGTGATTGCATTGCGAGCTTCTTGCTTGTGGATTTGTTGAGCCAAGAGCTTATTAGCTTTCTATCCGTGTTCATAGTAATGATGTCTTGATTTAAAAATGTGTTGTTCAGTTCCTTTGGTTGTTAAGAGGTTGAGCTGTGAATGCAGAGCCTGCCTTTTCCTATGAAGACCCTCACTTGGACACCTGGCATGTTCTTGATGCTTGGCTTTTCTCTTGATCTATTCTAGTAATTTTGCTGGTTAGCTCTGATACCTTCTTGGTTTCTAATTTATTTCTGTGGGAAAGATTTGAAATAATCTGTCCTCTTAAGAGCCTTTGATTTTCCCAGAGTATTCCTGCAGAGTCCTCTGAGGATGTATTTGTCTCTAAGAAGAAACAGATTTGTTTGGATATAAAATTCTGTGCAATTCTCGTCTGCTAATAAAAGTGGGTTACGACACCATCTCCGAGATGACTGTGTGGGCATAATGATTTTAGCTCCAAGATCAGAGGGGCATGGTCGGAAATAACAATAGTGTCGTAAGATTTAATCATAGGCAAGTGTGGTGGATTGCCGGCATTTTACTCCGGCCCTCACCCCCAGGCCGCCAAGAGGGGCTTTCCCGACAGCATGAACATGCCCCGAGTTCTAGCAGGGCATCATGGACTATGTAGTGTTTGTACACAGCTCTGCTGGATACCTTGGGGGCCACCAGGCGTCGCTGTAGGGGGGCTCGTAGGCTCTTATGTGCCCTATGACCTGAGAGTGCGTCACGGTCACGTGACAGGAAGAAACGACGTGCTCCCGGGTTGAAGAAAAGGACTATTTACCCTGACCCGGAAGGAATAAGGAGTTGTGGAATGTTGGGCAGAAACACCTCCGGGTCAGGGAGTATAAAAGGACTATGGGAACTCCCAGACAATGAGCTGAGCTGGGTGGTAGGAGGGCAACGCGTCTGGGAGTGGAGGATTGTGATTATTATTGGTTTATTATTGATTATTGTGATTTATGAATATAGTGGAGTGGAGGGTGCTTGGTGCACATTATTATCAATCAATCAATCAACATTTATTTATATAGCACATTTTCATACAAAAAAAATGTAGCTCAAAGTGCTTTACAAAATGAAGAGAAAAATAGAATACACAATAAAAAATAAACATAAGTCAACATTAATTAACATAGAATAAGTAAGGTCCGATGGCCAGGGTGGACAGAAAAAACAAAAAAAAACTCCAAAAGCTGGAGAAAAAAAAAAAAAAAATCTGTAGGGGCCATCATCCAATTCCCCCATTAAGTACTTTCCTCTGTGTGACAGTCAGTGGTGCCTAATGGGATTAAAGTACTGCCTTTTTTATCTCCTATATTTTTTTTCATGGTAATTTTAATTTACTGTTGTCTTAATTACATGGCAATTGGAATAACATTCTCAATAGTAGTGCTCATGATTTCAATGCAATATCCACATTGAATGAAGAATGCTATGCATTTTGTTACTATATGCATTACGAAACAGGCACAGTATATTCTAAGACACTGTAATGTATAGCCAAAATGTAATGTACTGTATATCATTGTTATTAATAGGAACAGAGCTGATGAAATCCTTGCATAGCTGGTTAATTATAAATATAATTATTGTGGCAATTTTACCAGGTGTTTTGCGTGGTACCTGAGGGTTCAAGGGAGCACTACTGCCCCCTATTGCGACACAAGAAATTATTATCTATAAAGAAATAATCAATTCTTGAGTAGCAATGATGTACTGGTGAGTAGAATGAATATGTTCTTGAGTTTGGGTTTAAAAACCTCCAGGGGTCTGATAGGTTGTGGTCAGTTACAAACTGTGTAATTGTCTTTGCAGTGTTAGATGTCATCCCCCTGTGACAGGAGACCTATCTAAGTCTGGATTTAAAACACAATTAAAGTCCCCAGCAATTATAATTTTATGAGTGTTCACATTGGGAATGGATGCATTTTGCATGAATTCCCTATCATTGACATTGGGTGCATAAACATTTATCAAAATCACTTTACAGTTAAATAAGTTGCCCATGACAATCACCCTTCAGGATCCAATACTATATCTGATGCTACAAATGGTACTGATCTATGTATGAGAATTCCCACCCCTCTAGTTTTCTCTGTAAAGCTAGAATGGAACATTTGGCCAGTCCAGTCTTTTTGCAGCCGGAACTGATCCTTGCTTAGTAAGTGGGTCTCCTGTAAAAATACTATTTTAGCATTTAAACCTGTTAGGTGAGAGAATACTTTCTTTATATTTAATTTGTAATTCAGGCCTTTAACATTCCAGCTCACAAAGTTAACTGTCCCATCATGGAGACATTGATTCTGAATTTTTCATGTCATTTTGTAGTTTTATCTGGAAGTGAGAGAGCTTTAACCTTAATTTTCAATTTTCCCACGAGTTATTGCCATACAGCCTATTGTTACATTGGTAGTTATAATTATAAGGATTAAAAGGATAGATTATATAAAGCCTGCTCTCTTTCTCTCCTACCCCTAGTTCTCCAACCCCCCATAATGCCTCCCCATGTGAGGCTGGACCCCACTTCACAAGTCCCAGTCCTCTGACATACCTAGAGACGGAGCACGTCCAAAACAAAACAAGCCCCCTAGCGGCGGCATTTGAGGACTAAAAAGTAGAGATATCTATTGCCGATAAAGTCTAAATATTATAAGCATAAAATAATATTTCAAGACTCTTGAAAATAATAAGACAGTAAACCCAGGGAATGGTGTTAAAAAGTGGCCCTGGATAAGCATAGTAAACCTTAATGCAATAATAACAATAACAATAAACCAAGGGTATGATGTAAAAAAAAAAAAACTACTTTAATTTCTTCCACACATACTCCTATAATTGTAATTAAAACATAAACAAAAATGTCTGAGAAGAGAGAAGGATGTATAATTATGGTACCCGTATCATTGCAAGCGGATCAGACAGCAGGTAATATCTCCTTGCCATGCCATGACAGGATACGGCTCATTATCGTATTTCAAAAAAGTGTCGGGATCATCTTTCTTAATTCCTTTTCTGCTTCCTCCTTGCTGGAGAAGATGTGGTATATGTCTTGAATATCCACTTTCAGCTTAGCATGATACAATAGGCTGTATCTGATATCAGCTTTCCGTAACTGCTGTTTAATGTTGTAAAAAGCTGCACGTTTAGCAGCTTTGATGGTGAGAAATCAGGGAAAATATGAATGTGGTTATTTTCAAATATAATCTGTTGTTTCTGTCTGAGAAGTGCCATTGCATTAAGCTTAAATTGTAATCTCTTGAAGTGGACAATTAGAGTCCTAGGTTTAGAGGTATTTGATCCACGTATGCGATAAGCTGCTGCTATCTCGGTATCAGAAGTCCTCTTCAATTATTTTTGAGAATTGTTCTGCTAAAAATTTCACTGGCTTTGGACTTTCACGATTCTCAGGTATACCTTCGATTCTAATATTATTCCTTCTGCATCCATCTTCCAGAGCCGCAAGTGTGTCTCCAAGTTTTTTGCATTCGGAATTCGCAGCTGTAGCTTTTCCGTCAGCATTTTAGTTCGAGTCGTAAATGTCTGCTTAACATCTTCCAGCTGATCGGCAAGTTCTTTCAGTTTAGATGCATTTTCCTGAATGTGTTCCTCAATTTTTCCCAGCATACCTTTAAAGGTTGCATCAAAAAGATTATATATACGTTTTTCCAAGTCTTTATTATCCTGCCGCAGCTTCTCGTTTGTCTTGAGCAAGCCATTTATTTCTTTCTGTATATTTTTCTGAATGTCTTTCTTAAGCTCACTTATGGCTGTGGCCAATGTTGCGATCATTTCCTTCAGTTCGGATAAATCGTTTCGGCTTTCGTGCTCTGCGGGTGAAGTGCCAACCCCGGTTATAGCCAATGCTTCCGGCTTGCAAGGAGTAGATGAAAGCACGGACTGTAAGGCCATTTCTATTTTCAAGTGATCTTCTGGAATCGGCGAGCTATCGTGACCTGCATCACTTGCACCTTCGCTCCCATTTTTGCTCTCGACTGGAGATGATGCAGTGGAGCAGGGTCCTGGGAAATCTGTGCTTTCGCCTGCCTATTCCAGGTCAGTTTCTGAAAGGCCGTACCTTGCACTTGGGCTTAATGTCTGTCTAGACTTGGGTGTAGCTTTATGTTTCCTTTCCGTCTTTTTCTGAACCCCTTTCTTGTTATTCATGTTTATATACTATAGTAGAAACTCCTTGGGTTGGGTAAATACAGGATACCTTGGGATAATAAGAAATAAGAGAGAAAATAAAGCTGCTGCTAACGGAGCTCCACTTCTGACATCCATCTCCTAGTAACGGACGAGACCAACTACTCAAACCAAGATATATTATTAGTTCAATCTTAAAGTAATTATGTAAGTACTGTTAATTAATTCTGTTATAATATTAGGAGAACATATAGCGATCATAAGTTCACATTTATTTATATTGTACGTGTTTCTGCCTTGACTGCCAGACAATAGTATTAGACTGCAGCTACAACAGGATTTTATGATTTTAATATCACCCCTGATGAAATAACTCATGGCAGACTGGAAGGTCACAATCACTTTGGATTTCATCTGTTATCATCAACTCACTTCTAGACTGGAAATGTTGTGTCGCAGCTACACTCATGAAATTTCCAATGTCTTGCCCTCTCAAAAGCACCATAATTTTTATGTTTCGGTGGTACGCTTTTTGATTCAGTACTCGTACATGATGACTCATATACCGTATCCCCGCTCCTCAATTTAATGTGTGAATGACCGCTGCCTTAAATCTCCAAGGGAGTCTACTCATCAGCTTATTTTATTTTTATGTGTGATGTTCATAAAGTGTAAATACATGTGTGTGACTCTCTGGAGCCTGTGGGGGTCTTAATTTGGTACTGCTATAACTCATTTTCTCAATTACGTAGATAATACAGAAGTTAATGTTTGTCATGCATTCTGAACTCAGCTTCTACTAATAACAGAATTAATCCAACAGTCACCAAAGCATATAAAACACAGAGGTGTACTGTATTAATAAAGAAAGTCTCATTGCAGCCCAAACTTCACAACAGCACACAGGCACTACAGTATATAATGCATATTGCAAGAGATTTCATAATAGATTTAGAGAACACTATCAAAGAATACAGTATGGAGCAAACTAGCAGCATCTTCTAATGCACATTGTCCGAACCGGTGGCCAAGCGGTTTCTTAAGTAGAGCCACCAACTGTTTTTTTACTAAAGATTAATGGTTAAATGTATATTGATCTGTATTTTTCTATTTTTACATTACACAATATAAATCTTTCTATGCATCACTTGTCTTTTTCTGTGGCATTAAGTTAAGCTTATTTAATTTTATACAATGTTTTACTTCAATGCAAGTATAAATATAAAATTCATCTTCTTCTTTCAGCTGATCCCATTAGGGTTTGTCACAGAGGATCATCGTCTTCCATATCTGCCTGTCCCCGTCATCTTGCTCTGCTACACCCATAACCTTCATGTTTTCTCTCACCACATCCATAAACCTTCTCTTAGGCCTTCCTCTTTTCCTATTCCTTGGCAGCTCTATCCTTAGCATCTTTCTCCCAATATACTCATCATCTCTCCTCTGCACATGTCCAAACCAACGCAATCTCGCCTGTCTGACTTTGTCTCCCAACTGTCCAACTTGAGCTGACCCTCTAATGTCCTCATTTCTAATCCTATCCGTCCTTGTCACACACAATGCAAATCTTAACATCTTTAACTCTGCCACCTCCAGCTCTGTCTCCTGCCTTCTGGTCAGTGTCACCGTCTCCAGCCAATATAACATAGCTGGTCTCACTACTGTACTGTAGACCTTCCCTTTCACTCTTGCTGATACCTGTCTGTCACAAATCACTCCTGACACTCTTCTCCACCCATTCCACCCTGCCAGCACTCTCTTTTTCACCTCTCTTCCACAATTACTCTTTACTGTTGATCCAAAGTATTTAAACTAATCCACCTTCGCCAACTCTACTCCCCTCATCCTCAACATTCCAAGGAGTGGAAGGTCAGTCACACACACGTATTCAGTCGTGGTGACCTTCAGTCCTCTCCTCTCATATCTCCACCTCTCCAGGGTCTCCTCAACCTGCTCCCTACTATCGCTACAGATCACAATGTCATCAGCAAACATCATAGTCCACGGGGACTCCTGTATAATCTCGTCTGTCAACCTGTCCATCACCATTGCAAATAAGAAAGGCCTCAGAGTCAATCCCTAATGTAATCCCATCTCCGTCACTCCTACCGCAGACCTAACCACTTTCACAATTCCCTCGTACATATCCTGTACAACTCTTAAGTACTACTCTGCCACTCCCAACTTCCTCATACAATACCACAGCTCTTCTCGAGGCACCCTATCATATGCTTTCTCCAGGTCCACAAAGATGCAATGCAACTCCTTCTGGCCTTCTCTAAAATTCTCTATCAACACCCTCAGAGCAAACATCACCTCTGTGGTGCTCCTTCCTGGCATGACACCATACTGCTGCTCAATAATTATCACCTCCCTTCATAACCAAGCTTCCACTACTCTTTCCCATAATTTCATGCTGTGTTATATCAATTTTATCCCTCTGTAGTTACTACAGCTCTGCACATCCCCCTTATTCTTAAATATCAGCACCAGTACACTTCTTCACTCCTCAGGCATCCTCTCACTTTCCAAGATTCTATTAAACAATCTGGTTAAAAACCCCACTGCCATCTCTCCTAAACTCCTCCATGCTTCCAGAGGTATGTCATCTGGACCAACCGCCTTTCCATTCTTCATCCTCTTCATAGCTGTTCTTACTTCCTCCTTGCTAATCCGTTGCACTTCCTGATTCACCAACTCCACATCATCCAACTTCTTCTCTCTCTTGTTCTCTTCATTCATCAGCTTCTCAAAGTACTCTTTCCATCTGCTCAACACACTCTCCTCACTTGTGAGTATGTTTCCATCTTTATCCTCTATCACCCTAACCTGCTGCACATCGTTCACAGCTCGCTCCCTCTGTCTAGCCCAACGGTCCTTTTCTCCCTCTTTAGTGTCCAGCTTCTCATACAACTCATCATACGCCTTTTCATTAGCCTTCACCACCTCTCTCTTCACCTTGTGCCTTATCTCCTTGTACTCTTGTCTATTTTCTGCATCTCTTTGACTATCTCACTCCTTCTTCTCTTCTTCGCCATCCTCTTCCCCTGTATACTCTCCTGCATTTCCTCATTCCACCACTAGGTTTCCTTTTCCTCCTTCCTCTGTCCAGATGTCACGCCAAGCACCCTTCTTGCTGTCACCCTTCTTGCTGTCACCCTTACTACATCTGCTGTAGTTTCCCAACTGTCTGGTAACTCTTCACTTCCACCCAGTGCCCGTCTCTCCTCCTCCCTAAACTCAACCTTGCAGTCTTCCTTTTTCAACTTCCACCATTTGATTCTTCGCTCTGCCCTCACTCTCTTCCTCTTCTTGATCTCCAACGTCATCCTACAGACCACCATCCTATGCTGCTTAACTACAATTTCCCCTGCCACCACTTTGCAGTCTTTAATCTCTTTCAGATTGACTCTTCTACATAGGATATAATCTACCTGTGTGCATCTTCCTCCACTCTTGTACATCACACTATATTCCTCCCTCTTCTTAAAATACGTATTCACCACAGCCATGTCCATCCTTTTGGCAAAATCCACTATCATCTGACCTTCTTCATTCCTCTGCTTGACACCATACCTACCTATCGCCTCCTCATCTCCTCTGTTCCCTTCACTAACATGTCCATTGAAATCCGCTCCAATCACCATTTTCTGTCCCTTGGGTGTACTGTACATCACTTTATCCAACTCATTCCAGAAATCTTCTTTCTCATTAATCACACACCCAACTTGCGGGGCATATGCACTAACAGTCATCGTCACACCTCCAATTTCCAGCTTCATAATCATTACTCTGTCTGACACTCTTTTCACCTCCAGAACACGCTTGACATACTGTGCCTTCAGAATAACCCCAACTCCATTTCTCCTCCTATCCACACCATGATAGAACAATTTGAATCCACCTCTGATCCACCTGGCCTTACTCCCCTTCCATTTAGTCTCTTGCACGCACAACATATCAGCCTTCCTTCTCTCCATCATATCAGCTAACTCTCTCCCCTTACCCGTCATAGTGCCAACATTCAAGGTTCCTACCCTCAGTTTCATTCTCTTTACCTTTCTCCTCTCCTCTTTCCTCTGGACACGTCTCCCCCCTCTTCTTCTCCTTCTTCTTCTTCAGCCAACAGTAGCACAATTTCCGCCAGCACCCTGTTGGCTAACAGTACTAGTGGCGTCTGTTGTTAACCCAGGGCTCGACCGATCCGGTATGGAAATTTCAATCATTATCTGAATATTGATCTGGCAAAATCAATCAAATCACCAGATGCCCTTCCTGATGTAACCCTCCCCATTTATCTGAGCTTGGAACAGGCACAAAGAAACACACCGGTTTGTGCATCCCCTGTGGCTGGGTTCAAATATAAATATAAAATATGGTGTTGATATTTTTAATGGCATATTTGTGTTTTTTCAAGTCCATAACAGTCTGGCTGACACATGCATAATTTATTTTGTAACCTTATCTAATGTGCGTAGTCCATTAAACTTATGCATGAGATGGTCTAACTTAGCACACAACTTCGATCTCCTTCTCCAACTCCAAGATGCCCATTGCAACTTCATTCTGTCCCGGTCTTGATCCGCTGCTAGTCCACAGCTCTATGGCACTACAGCACTAATCCCCAAAGTTAGCCTTGTTAACGTAAACACTGACTAAGCCCAGACCAGCACGAGATCATCCCCAGCTCAGAACACACTGACATTGGCACTATGTGTCTACTAGTTTGGGTTGTAGTGACGGTTCTTGATCTCTGCTATCTGCTTTTGTCTGTTGTGGCATCTGTCTGTGTCAGTAGTTCACAGCCTGATTGATGTGTTGGATTGCTTCTTGTTCCTTGTTGCCATATCTGCATCTGCTGCCTGTCATATTAGTGTCTTACTCAATAGATTTTCTGTAATTTCTCATGCTTATCACTTGAACTTATATGGCCAGCATAAATATTTCTGTCACTCCAAACACCTCACCATTGCTTAGCCACCTATTTGACAACATAGTATCCACACAAGGCTGATCAAGTTCATGACGATGTCTGCCATGCAGTGCTTTCTGAGTCCATGCTTGTGTTTGAAGTTGAGTCACTATGTCTTCTGTGATGTTGCCTGTGCTTTATAGGCTAAGTGGTGTGGAGTTTGTGGTTGCATGATTGCTTTGAGGAGTGTTGATGTTTGCTGTTCCTAAATTTTGAATCTGTGTTTTGTGTAAATTAATGGTATCTGTGAACCCCCTTCCTCCCTCAAGATGTGTAATAGTCTTTTGTTCTATAGCTGCTTTGGGGTGCTGTTGTTTGTGCTATGTGAACTTGTTGTAGGTTTGTTTGGGACAAATGTACAACTCCAAAGGAATACGTGAGTGCTGGTATGTTGGATGGTTCTAATTGTGCAGTGTGCATGTACATGTGTTTGTAGTATTTGTGAAAGATGTAATGTGTATATTTATGTGAAGAGTACAGTATATTTAAGGTTTTTTATGTTGTATAAGTTGTCCAGTTCAGACCAAAGATATTTGTGTAGTTCACCTTCTGCCATGGTCTCAATTACCATTATCAACGGTATACCCACCTTCTCTAAGGATTCCCTTTTATACATATTTTTTTTACTCTAAAATCCTATTTACCAGATCCCATCTCTCTCAAAGTGTTAAATTTCATAGAAGAAGCAGTCATTTCTGCATCTCACTTGTTTTCATCTCTGTTAGCAGAGCACCAGGTCACTTTCTTCTAAATATACTGAAAGTATGTACATTAAATATTACAGAATCATTGTCACACAAACTCAAGGTTCTTTTTTTATGGTCATCAAAAGCTACCCTTTCTCACTATGTAAAATGCTCTAAATCCAGCTCTCCTTTCAGCTCGCCCAGAATAATCTGCACTACAGTTGACCAAACACAGACTAAGGCCTGTCAGCTGAGAAGGTTAAAGTATCCCTGATATACTGTACAGTAGTTTTTGTGTAGTAAATTTCTTTTGGCTTTACAAACCGATCTTAGTTGACAATTTGGGAGCCATTGCTCCTTCCCACTGCTGTATTTTTCCCACATTTTCAAATGAAGTAAAAGTGTCATTTTCAGTTAGAGATGGGGGATGCCCTTCTGTCAACGAATTAAAAAAAAGAAGTGTTTTTAAGGCAAAAGTCAGGATTACACCATGTTAGGGTTAGGGTGAATATTCACATGGCATGTTCAGTAGGCTGTCAAGGTTATTGAGAGGAAGGTCCGGCCAAACCAATCTTTTAGACTTTTTGAAGAAGTAAGTAACTAGAATAATTGACAAAAACAAAGCATACAACAGAATTTACTTGCCTTTCCAAAAACATATGACTAAGTCATCCCACACTGAAGATGAATTCTGAAACTAGAAGCTGAAGTGTCAGAGGTAACCTACAAAACTGGATCTCTAGCTTGCTAACCAGCAGGAGACAAACAGTACAGAGAAGAGAAGAATGGAGCAAGATCATCAGTGGAGTCCCTCAGGGGTCTGTCCTTGGACCCTCATTAATTTTTCTGATTTATATTAATGGCATTGATTCTGGTATCATTAGTAAACTTGTTAAACTCACAGATGACATTAAAAATGGAGGGATGTCAGGCACTGAAGTGGCAGCAAAAACAATTCAAGAAGACTCTGACAAGGGTCAGAACTGGGCAAACACCTACAAAATGGAGTTTAATATAGAAAAGTGCTACATATGGGCAAAATGAACATCAATTATGAATACAACATGGGAGCCACCGAGATACAGGAATAGACCTCTGAAAAGGATTTAGGAGTTTATACTGACACAGCATTTTAATCAACTAAGCAGTGCACAGAAACAATAAAAAGACTATTAAAAAGTTAGGTTTTACTGTAAAAACTGTTGAATTTAAATCAAGGGACATTATTCTCAAATTATATAATGCACTCATTAGACCTCATCTGGAGTGTTATGTGCAATTTTGGTCACCACACTACAAGAAAGACATAGCAGCACTTGAAGAGGTTTGTGGAAAAAAACTTTCTTCTGTGTTCAAGGAAGTCAGTCACAGAGTCAAATGAGAATGCAGAACAATACTTTATTTGCACACAGATATGCACACATATCTCGGTCCGTGAAGTGAGCAATCAATAAAACAGTTTACTTACTTTTATACTTTTCTACTACCTTACCTCATCTAATACATCATGTCATCTGACTCTTAATTTGCAGAATTCTGTCATCTTAACAAATCAACTAAAGCCACCAGTATTGTCAGACTAATATAGTTCCCATTTACCTGACTGCTACTTTGTTTAAAGGGGTGTTCTGTTGATTTTACTTATTTAGTACTGCTTCCTAGGTGGGGTGTAAGGTCTTTTCCACTGGATTATCCTCCCTTATGAAAGCGGTGTTCATTACTTGCACTAATAATCTGTAATTTTATTATATCTGTTATAGTTTTTGTTATAGTTGTTTGTTGCTTTGCACAAATTAGTTATATAGTTATAATACAAACTATTAGTTATAGTTATAGTTATTTGATATTTTGTTTAGAGTTATTTTGTTATTCTGTTTATTTAGTTATTCTGTTTGCACTATTATTACTGATCTTTTTAACTCTTTATTACCTTATCTTTATTCCTCTTGTTGCACTGAGCATGTATATGACAAAAGAATTTCCCTCAGGATAAATAAAGTTCTTATCTTATCTTATTCTTACTCATTAACCTCATTTTAACCTTGGGAAATCAAGCTGGTGGTTTCTCTAAGGTGAGGCAGACCTCACGTGCTCAAGCTTGAAGCCATGTTAAGTTAACCCTTTAGTTACCTTCAGTTATTTTCCTTATATTTAAATTAATTCATTATCACAACTTCATACAAGTATTATGGCCACAAAGGGGGCACACCAAGCACAACACAGGCTTTTATTAAGGTGTAGGAAATTGTTTTCCACTAGCTCCAAAGCACAGTACAGCAAGCACAGTCAAATAAATAGCACTTTGATGCCTTTTCTTCTCTCTCACTCTAACTCTCACTCTCACTCTTACTCTCTCCATCAAGCTTCTTCCTCCACTTCCCAACTCCAGCTTTCTGATTGAAGGCAAGCAGCTCCTTTTATGCTACACCCAGGAATATTCCAGGTGACTTGTTAGCAAGGTCCGGAAGTACTCTCAGGTGTGGTGGAAGCCGAACAAAGTAGGGCTCTGTAGCTCCCCAGCACTGACCCCTGCTGGTCACCACTCTTAACATCGGCCAGTTCTGATGAGGTCCCTCGCACCATCACCCTCTGCTTCTTGTCTCTGAGCCAATTCTTCACCCATCTAAAAACATCACCCTGAACTCCCACTTCTTTTAATTTGATGCCCAACCTCTCATGTGGCACCTTATCAAATGCTTTCTGAAAGTCCAGATAAATAATCTCATCTGCTCCACTTTGATCGTATGCTTTAGTTGCCTCCTCATAGAATTCCAGCATGTTAGTAAAATACGAACTCCCTCTTCTGAACCCTCGCTGACTGTTCCTAATAACTTCTATTCTTGCTATATGCTGCTCAGTCTTACCCTTAATAATTCCTTCCATTAACTTTTTCGGGGCAGATGTCGACTTTGGTCGAAATTCAGGGGTAGAGGACGTTTATCAGCTGTAAACAGATACGAAATGTATTCTAAAACTCATAATGTTTTAGTTTGACTCTCTTTCTCTCTTTAGTTTGACTCTCTTTGACTCTAGAATGAAAGTTAGCTTCATTAATTTGTCCTCAATTCCCTGAGTGTGCATAAGTAGCAAAGAGCAAACAACCTCTAAATTGGCATCAACATCTGGCGAGAGACCAAAATTAATGTGCAAAGCAAAATACTCTGTGGACAACATTTTACATATTACTACTGAATCGGACTCTGACTTGTCGCGCTCCAATTTTGATGCAAGTGATCAGATGTTGAAGACCCGTAACAAAAGTGAGGTATCGGCATCAGCTGATCGGTCTCCAGCTAATCGTGGTGCTGAACACATTTGTGTAGCTGATGTACCTACAGCAATGTTCGCCTGGGAGGACCACCACTTATGATGACAAAAGGTACAAACCAGATTGCATCATATTGCAACCGACACCACTACCCACCTGCTACATGACGTTAGCCAGGCAGCCAACCTGCTGTGCATTCTTGCTGGCTGTTGAACAGGCACTGACAGCAACCACACCACACAACAACAGATGTTTTATGTTGACTCATGTGCAGAACCATTGCTTTGTGTAGTTTTCAGAAAACTGAGGTTTTTGGAAAAAATATTCAGCCATTCCAAGAGTTAATATACCTGTGAAGAATAATGAATCAAAAGTAAAAATAAAAAATACACATGACAAAAATATAAATAAGGGAAGCAGAGTCCTTAAATATAAAATTGTCATTGAAGTCTCTAAATGCAAGTCAGATGATAAGGTCAGGTGGCCAGGGTGGACAAAAAAAAATATCCAGTTAATCTGGAGGAAAAAAAAATCTGCAGTGAGTTCAAGTGGCACCAAAATACCACCCAGCACTGACTGGGCATTCTGCCTAACATGTTGTTAAGTGAGCATGGCAAGTTGGGGTATCCACTTTTATTTAAACATTCACACATCACAGCTGGCTGCACAGGACTCTGATCAGGTGGTGGTGGCATAGAACGCCACCCCAGAAGAACTGGAAAAGTAAATCAGAGAAAAGTAAAGATTAACAATGATAGCAGATTTATTGAAGAGTATGATAATTCTACTTGGAATAAATGAAAAAAGCATAAAAGTAAAATGTAGGTTTTAAAAAAGTGGGCTTTTAAGAGTTTTCTTTAAATGATCCAATGAGTTAACCTGGCATATTTCTATTAATAAAGTATACCAGATTTTTAGAGTATAATAGCAAAAAGGTTGCCTCATTGCTTCTTTTATGCATAACATTTGGAATAACAAGCTAACCAGTGTTAGACAGTCTGATGTTAAGACTGGGAATGTAAGTGAACAGGCACTATAGGAAGGAACTGATTAGTTAAGGCTTTATACACCATTTGGGGTATTTTACAAAATCAGTTATAAAGGACACAGGTATTGAACGTAATAAAACACTGAAACTGGTGAGATGTTCTCCGATTTTCCTGCATTCTGGACTCACTCTCACTGATTGTTGTCCTTCTTAGGAAGATCAGTTACACTATAGTATCGTATAGATAAAAATGGAATTTCTTTGCATCATGCAATGTTATTAGAGGTCTAACTTTTGCAAAGTTATTTAATGCATTCCTAGTAATCTGGTTAATGTGGGATTTAAAGTTGAGGTCAAAGTCAATAATTATAACTAAATTCTGTACCTCCACTTTGACCTTTAATTCTAGGAGATCACGTTTATTTCTAATACTGTAATTATTTCTATTTTTACTAACAACTTTGATTTTTCCTTATTTAGCTTGAGGAAATTACTGTTCATCCATTCAGAAATATAAGACGGACATTTTGTTAGAGAGCCCAGAGTGTCAGGGTCATCAGATGCTATAGATAAATAAAGCTAAATGTCATCTGCAGAGCTGTGGTAGTTCACCTTGTATTTTGAGATTCTCTGTTCTAATGGGCGCATACTGATTGAAAACAACTGCAGGCCCAGAGTAGATCCTTGTGACATGATGTATACAATATCATGATCTCTGAACTACAATCACCACAGCTCACAATATGAATTAATGAATTTTCTACCTGTTAAATAAGATGTAAGCAAACACTGCCTGAGAGGCCCACCTGCTGTCTAAGGTGATTTATAAGAATACTGTGTGTCACATGGCCAGAGCCCTCACCTGGACAGGATGCCTTCGTAAAGGAAGGACCGGGGAGAGCGTGCACAGAGCATTATTTCCCCAGAACACTAGATGGCAGCCCCCCTGGGTTGCTGCAGTACCATGGACTCTTGCAGGGCTTCATTGGAGTTGGAGTTTGGTAAAGCTCTATTGGGTTCAGTGGGTGCCTCCAGGGGGTACTGCATCTCAGGTGGGCTTCCACCTCACCCAGAAGTGCTTCTGGACCACACCAATAGGTCACTGGAGGTGCTCCCGGGTGCGGCATAAAAGGAGTCTGCTGCCTCTACTCCAAAAGCCAGAGTCGAGAGGAAGAGGGATGCAGCTTACTGGAGGATGAGAACAGGTGGAAGGAAGAAGAGAAGATAAAAAAAGAAGAGTGCTGTTTAAATGTGTTTAGTACTTTGTTGTGCTGTGCTATGTAGATGGGAAACGAAAAGGAAATAGTTTCCCACTGAAATAAAAATGTGTGTTGTGCTGAACTTGTGTCTGTGTCTGACTGTGTTGGGATGGGGAGCTGGTGTGTATCCCGCAGGCCCCAACTGTGATTTATGGTGTTGAATACTGTGCTCAAGTCTAATAAAACAAGAACGGATAAACATGCTCTGACTGCATTAACCTGAAAATCAGTTCCTGTGCTATGATTTGTTCAACATGATTACTTATTGTTTGGCTGATGCCTTTATCCAAGGCAGCTTGCAACATTTGAGATACAATTATTTACAATGCTTTTGTTCTTCCATTTGGAGCACAGGCATGTAAAGTGACTTACTCATTATCACATAATCAATAGCAGGATTTGCAGTTAGTTACAGTTTATAAATATTGTATTACTTATATTTTAGTGCTAATGACTAACAACAGAGATGCAGTCTGTACAGTTAATCAGCAGCTCTAGTCAGGGTGTGCTAAACTGAAGTAGTGAGTCTTCAGCTGGGATTTAAAAGCTGAGACCGAAGGGGTATCTATTATAGTAGCAGGCAGACCACTCCACAGTTTAGGGGCCCTGTAACTAAAAGCTCGACCTCCCACTGTTATTTTATTAATCCTTGGAATCATAAGCAGACCGGCATCTTGGGATCTTAATGTGCACTCAGGTTTGTAAGTCATGATAAGTTCAGATAAGTAAGCCGGACCTCAGCATTTGCCCTAAACCTAACCAGGAGCCAGTGTATGGATTTAAGAACTGGAGTTATGTGTTTGTATTTTCTTGTTCTTGTAATGATTCTTGCAGCAGCATTTTGGATTAACTGGAATCTGTATAAAGAACAGTTTGAACATCGAGTGAACACCACATTGCAGTAGTTAGTCCTATTATGAATTAATTTCTCAGGATAATGCATATTCAAAAAGTACCTTATTTTTCCAACATTTCTAAAATGGAAAAAACGTTATTTTTGAGACTGCCATGACACATTAAATAGTTTTGTAGCTTTTGTGACCGATGTGCTTGCAGTTTAGTTTTCTTATTAATTTAATTTAAAAACACTGTGACCACTGACACCGCATCCTAATTAACACCCAAACAAACAGAATGTGCCTTTGAGGATGATTAAAGAACTTCTCTTTTTTCGTAATGTTTCAGTTAAGAGCGTGCACAGAAATACGTTCCTCATGAAAAAATAAGGCAAATAGGAGCAACACACACACAAGATAAAAGTCTGGTGTATACTTACAGAAATAAAAAATGCTGCAGGTGCAAAATCTGTTGATCATGAGGAAATAAACCAAGTGTTTTACTCCTCTGAATGTGAATTAAATATCTGCAAGAATTTGGTTGCACTTGATAAATGCTCTCCTTGAAAAAGCCCTCTCCTTAAAATGATAAAAAGTCAACACTCACTATTCTTAATAGCCAAAGACCTCCAGCCTTTTTATAACTTATTTTTTTTAATGGCACTATCTATATTTATTCACTGTGCCCGTTTTAGTTGTGTTTTTCATGTAATACAAAAAGCACTGCTCTTCCCTTTTACCATCGCAGATCAGTTTAAATACTGAGGGGTAAATATTACATTTAGACATAAAGCTCTTTATCAACAAAATTTCACTGTCTGTATGGAAAAATTCAGCAAGACTTGCATAGATGGTCAACCCTTCATCTCACTTTAAAACTTTATTCTTTTAGGAAGAATTAACGTTGTTAAGATGAATATCCTCCCTAAGCTTCTCTTTTTCTTCAAAACATTTCAATATACAGTCATATGAAAAAGTTTGTGAACCCCTCTCAGACTGCATAATAATTGACTCTCCTTTCAACAAAAAAAAGATAAAAGTGGTATGTCTTTCATTTCCTAGGAACATCTGAGTACTGCGGTGTTTTCCGAACAAAGATTTTTAGTGAAGCAGTATTTAGTTGTATGAAATTAAATCAAATGTGAAAAACTGTGCAAAAATGTGGGTCCCCTTGTCATTGTGCTGATTTGAATGCCTGTCACTGCTTAATACTAAATACTTGCAACACCAAATTGGTTGGATGAGCATGTTAAGCCTTGAACTTCATAGACAGGTGTGTCCAATCATGAGAAAAGGTATTTAAGGTGGTCAATTGCAAGTTGTGCTTCCCTTTGATAGATAGATCTGGAAACAAAGATTGTTGAGTCTCATGGTTTAGGGGAAGGCTACACAAAGCTATCTCAGAGTTTTAAACTATCAGTTTCAACTGTAAGGAATGGAATCAGGAAATGGAAGGCCACAGACACAGTTGCTGTTAAACCAACTCAGGTCTGGCAGGCCAAGAAAAATACAGGAGCGGCATATGCAGAGGCAGGATTGTGAGAATGGTTACAGACAAGCCACAGATCACCTCCAAAGACTTGCAAGAACATCTTGCTGAAGATGGTGTATTTGTACATTGTTCTACAATTCAGGACAATGTGCACAAAGAACATCTGTATGGCAGGGTGATGAGAAAGAAGCCTTTTCTGCACTCACGCCACAAACGGAGTCGCTTGTTGTATGCAAATGCTCTTTTAGACAAGCCAGATTCATTTTGGAACAAAGTGCTTTGGACTGATGAGATAAAAATTGACTTATTTGGTCAGAACAAAAAGCACCTTGCATGGCAGAAGAAGAACACCGCATTCCAAGAAAAACACCTGCTACCTACTGTCAAATTTGGTGGAGGTTCCATCATGCTGTGGGGCTGTGTGGCTAGTTCAGGGACTGGGGCCATTGTTAAAGTCGAGGGTCAGATAAATTAAACCCAGTATCAACAAATTCTTCAGCATAATGTTCATGCATCAGTCACAAAGTTGAAGTTGGATATTCCAACAAGACAATGACCCAAAACACAGTTCAATATCTACAAAGGCATTCATGCAGAGGGAGAAGTACAATGTTCTGGAATGGCCGTCACTGTTCCCTGACTTGAATATCATCGAAAATCTATGGGATGATTTGAAGCAGGCTGTCTATGATCAACAGCCAATAAATTTAACTGAACTGGAGAGATTTTGTATGGAAGAAAGGACAGAAATACCTCCATCCAGAATCCAGGCACTCATCAAAGGCTATAGGAGGACAGCGTCTAGAGGCTGTTAGATTTCAGAAGGAGGCTCAACTAAGTATTGATGTCATATCTCTGTTGGGGTGCCCACATTTATGCACCTGTCTAATTTTGTTATGATGCATATTTTCTGTTAATCCAATAAACTTAATGTCACTGCTGAAATACTACTGTTTCCATAAGGCTTGTCACATATTAAAAGGAAGTTGCTACTTTGAAAGCTTAGCCAATGATAAACAAAAGTCCAAAGAATTAAGAGGGGTTACCAAACTTTTATTTCTTCTGTTTATTCACTTCTATTTGAACTGCTCTCATACGGCAAACATTTCAGAGCCTTTCCTGTATGGACCTCGCGGTTCAGAAACAGTTTTATCCCAAGAGCTCTAAACGCACTCAATCAGTCCAAGTGCTCCTTGTAGAACTGTTTGTACTTATTAGTACAATCACCTCACTGTAAACTTAATTTTTCATATGACTGTACGTCAATAAATTATTTTTTAAGAAATTAGACTCAACCATAACCTCATTTATTTAGAATTCAAAACATCCACGTATCCAAAGAGTGACCCTACAAAAACCTAAGGCAGAAGGTGGCATGGCTCTACCTAACTTTCATTTTTATTACTGGGTGGCAAATATACAAGTTATAAAAACATGGATATAAATAGATGAACATACACAGGCCTGGTCCGCAATAGAAATAAAATCCTGCAGTACTTCCTTATATTACTTGCTTTGTACCCCAATAAATAACAACAACAACATTTATTTCTACAGCACAAATGAAGAAAGAAAAACGAAAAATTTAAAAATAAGATTAGACAGTGCTAAGTAACACAGAATAAAGTAAGGTCTGATGGCCTGGGGGACAGAAAAAACAAAACAAACAAACAAAAAAAAACTCCAGAGGCTGGAGAAAAAAAAACTAAAATATGCCGGGGCCACGAGACCACCCAGCCTCCATAACATAAATGATCTCAATCAGTCCTCATGGTTTTCAGACTTCACATGTAAGAATTAGTTGATGATGGTCTTGTGGACCTCGCCTTCAATCCATCAATGTACAGACTGCATGTTGCTCTGATCAGGTGGTGGTGGCGCAAAATGTGAATTAATTTTTCAGCATCTTGCAAAGTTATAAGGGGTCTAATATTTCTTAAGTGAAAAAATGCTGTTCTGGGGCCTCATATATAAACGGTGCGTACGCAAAAAAATGTTGCGTACGAACGTTTCTACATTCAAATTGAGATGTATAAAACCTAAACTTCGCGTAAAGCTATGCACATTTCAACGGTACTTCATACCCTGCCATATGCAAGTTCTCCGCTTGGTTTTGCAGACTGGCAGCACCCAGCATCAAACGAGTGCTACTGTTCCTGTGTGGTTATCCTTTCTTTTTCAGATGCACATCCCTGACGCGGCTTTATAAATACACTGAAATTAATTACTACTCATTTATTCAGAAACACAAGGAAGACATTGTGTCAGTGAGACAAGAGACTCGGGGTCCTTAGATGATATTGATAAATACAATTGTGTGTCGTCAGCATAGCTCTGGTAGCTCACGTTATGTCCCGAGATAATCTGACCTCATGGAAGCATAGATATCAAAAAGATCAGTGGACCTCGGGGACATCATTGTGGAACACCATATAGAATGTCATGTGTCTCTGAAGTATAATTACCACAACTATCAAAGAATTTTCTACCTGCCAGGTAGGATTCAAACCAATTTAAGACACTGCCAGAGAGACCCAGCCACTGATTAAGACGATTTCTAAGTATATTGTGGACAATGGTGTCAAATGCAGCACTAAGATCTAAGAGGATGAGAACAGATAAATGGCCTCTGTCTGCATTTACCCGCAAGTCATTTACTCCTTTAAAGAGTGCAGTTTCTGTACTGTGATTTGTTCTGAAATCCGACTGAAACTTGTCAAGAACAGAATATTTATTCAAGTGATTTCTTAGCTGTGTAGTGACTGCCTTTTCTAGTATTTTACTTAAGAAAGGCAGATTAGAAATAGGGCTAAAATTTTCAAAAACAAGAGCCGAGTGTTAAGACTGTCTGAGAAGACCACCCCATATCTAATGATGAGTTTACTATGTCAAGAACACTATCAATTAGCACTCAGTTGAGAAATTATTTAATATAAATTGGGTAAATCTAACCTAGTGAAAGAATTTGCTTAAAATGGACCTGCACTAGCAGGATGTTTTATATTATTAATAATGTCATTAATTTTGTGATTAAAAAATACAGCAAAAGCCTCATATTTTTACTGGAAAAGTTTTTCAAAGGCATTCCATTGAGTGACCTGAGTTTAGCAAACAATCAATAGTAGAGAATAGCATTGTTATGTATACTTTTATAGAAATAGCACCGCCTCTCAAGATGGACTATGTTGTTGTATTTTGTTATTTTAACCTTCAATATCTCATAGTGGATAATCAGTTTAGTTTTTCTCCATTTATGCTCAGCTCTCTGGCAAGTACTCTTTAGATCAGACACTCTTTGGGTCTTCCATGGTACAATAGTGCTAGAGGATTTTTAACTGTCTTTTCAGGAGCAACTATGTCAGCAGCAGCTCTCACTTTAGTATTAAAATTGTCCACCTTACTATTTATATTATTCTCACTATTGTAGTAAGCGCTACAAACGGATTGATTGCTTAAAATGTTTGTAAACTTTGAGGCTGCAGATGAATTAAAGAAGTGTTTTTTAACAATATGCTTCTCATTAATTGCAGTTGTCAGTATTTCTATATAAAATAGTAATAGAAAATGGTCAGATAACCCGATATTCACAATCTGTCTCACATCAACTTTTAGTCCTTTAGTAATCAGTAAATCCAAGGTGTGTTCTCTTTTGTGTGTTGGCTGACTAACGTGATGCCTCAGATCAAAAGAGTGAAGGAGGTTCATGAATTCTTTTGCTTTTGAGTCACACTGATTATTGATATGAAAATTAAAGTCGCCAACTATTAGGAACCTTTCAAAGCTGGTAATAATAATTGACACTAAATCTGAGAATTCCTCAAAGAAAGAGGAGGTCTATACATGGACAATACTAGAAAGTGAGAAATTCCTTGAATCACAATGGCAAGATACTTAAAAGACTTGAATGTATCAAAGCCGACATCTTTACACTTTAACCGGCTTGATTAAAAATTTGCTAAACCGCCACCTTTCTTACCTTGGTGATCCGCATGAATAAAGCTGTAATTTGGAGGTGCAGATTCAATTAAAACAGCCGCACCATCAGAGATAAGCCACGTTTTACTTAATGCAATAAAATCGATTTTCTGATCACCAATAAGATCATTGATGGAAAATGTCTTGTTGGTTAATGCTCTAACATTTAGTAAGGCTACATTTAAAGTCCTGGAAGAGCAGATCTGAATTGTTGGAGAGTTATGGCTGTTCGAAATGGTAATTAAGTTAATCACATTAGTGGCGCTTTGTGTCAAATTTTTATATTAACTGAAGTTACAAGTTATCGCTAATATACTAACAACCCAATTGTGCTTCACTCACTCAGAATATGGAACCAATGTAGGAAGTATTTCAACATAGAGAAGCTTTTATCTGTGGCACCTCTGCACGAGAACCATCTTTTTCCACCCTCTCAAACATACGCAGTTTTTAATGTCTGGAAAACATTCAGGATTAAATCACTTAGAGATCTGTACATAGATAATGTCCTCGCATCCGATGAAAAAATTACACTCCAAATTTAAGTTTCTAGCAATACATTTCTTTCACTACCTCCAAATTACAAACTTTGCTAAACAAAGTCTACCCAGTTTTCCTCACCTTACACCTACTTCTATTCTGGAAAAAATATTGATCAGTCTTGAGGACTCAGACAGCATTTCAATAATATATAAAAACATTTTAAAGTCCTTCCCTTTTAAAGACCCCAGAGGACAATGGGAAAAGGATCTTTCACTCAACATCTCAGAAAAGGAGTAGAAGGTAGCAATGCACAGAATTCACTCGAGCTCCATATGTGGAAAGCATAGAATTATTCAATTTAAAATTATATATCAAGCACATCTGTCTCGCTTAAAACTATCCAAAATGTTTCCAGGGTGAGATCCAACCTGTGAATGTTGCAATCAAGCTCCAGCCTCACTGGGTCACATGTTTTGGGCTTGCACCAAATTAAAATCATTCTGGACAAAAATCTTTAAATGCCTATCAGGTAGCCTTCGTGTCACAATCCCTCCTAATCCACTTACAGCTGTGTTTAGTGGGCTCACAGAGGGGCTTAAAGTGGAGAAGGACACACAAACTGTAATTGTCTTTACTTCACTATTGGCACACAGACTTATTTTGCTCAACTGGAAGAATCCTAACTCTCCTCTTTTAAGTCAGTGGGTAACTGATGTTTTATACTATTTGAAACTGGAAAAAATCAAATTCTCACTTAGAGGATCTGTGCAGAACTTTCACAAAACCTGGCAGGATCTAATCAATAACATTTTAGAAAAAGCATTTAAATTGGGAGAAAAGACTCCTTTCCCTCTTTACTACTTTAAAATGCACATGTTGTGATAACCAGGGGCCTCATGCATAACGCAGTGCATAGAACTCGCACTAAAATATGGCTTAAGGACAAAAGCGGAAATGTGCGTATGCACAAAAAAATCCAGATGCGCAAATCTATGCATTCGCCAACTTCCACGTTATTCCACTCCATAGATCCTGGTCAGCGTTAAAAGTAACACATGTGCACGTGCCTGCTGCCATTCCTCCCAGAATTATGCCTCTTTGAATATGCAAATCAATATATATAGCCCTTAAGCTCAGAGTTTTGTGAAAAGATAATGGCAAAAGCACGGGAAAAAATAGAAGAATTTCAGCGAATACTAAGTGGAGGCAAAGGAAAAACGTATATTTGTTAGTTTAAACAGTGATATAAACAACAAAAGGAAGTTGATCAAGTGACATAGATTGTTGAAGAAACTCGAAAGCTCAAGTTCACAAAGTTGCACTGTGCCCAAAATAAAAAAGAAGTTGTCAGATATCAAAGTCGCCGTGAAAAGCCGAGTCATAGCCCACTGTCTGAGTGTCATATGAAAGCTTATTAAGGTACAGAGAAAAGAAAAAAAAATAGGCACACAGTGAGAAAAAAGATCAAAATGTCAACTTTAATCTCAAAATTTCCACTTTAATCACGTAGTTTATTTTGTATTTAAAGTAGAACATCATAAACTTCATCTTAAAATTGTTTAATTTACTAGTTTCTCAATCCCATCATAACTAAAATAGCACATTAAATGTTTTGAATTGCATGTGTTCTTCTGTGTGCTCTGTGTGTGAATCACTACGTGCTTCTTAAACAGGCTTTCTCTTCCTCCGACAGGGCACAGAATCCATTACATTTGTGATATTACAGCTCTCTGAATAATTAAAATACTAAGGTTTATACTTGATATCATTTTCATGATGATAGGAGTTAAAACATGTTATTAAACATGGGAATGCGGTGGTGCAGTGATAGTGACGAGCTGGCGCCCTGTCCATAGATTGTTAGGTCTGTCTGTCTGTCCAATCTGTCTGGATGGAAAAAAATTCATTGGCCAAAAAAATACATTTGTCATGCAAATAAATTTCCAAACCTCCCACTGAAAAGCACTTGTGATCTCATCTGTCTTAAAACAGAAACAGCCTGTGTGACTTCAGTTATGGATTAGTTTACTATTTCAAATTTATTTTAAGGTTGTTTCAACTTGCAGATTTTGCATTTTTTCCTTACTGCTCCGACTGCTGCTCCTGATGGCAAAGCTGATCCCCATTACAAGTTAGTCAAATGCCGGGAGAGGCATGCCACTGCAGGCCACTTGCACCCCTGTACACTTCTGCTGCTGATTGAGGTCAGTTAACTGTTAAAAAATATAAAAAACTAGGAGGCAAGAAATTCTGTAAGTGTCACTCTGGAGGAATAATGAGACCAATTTTATCCTCAAGATTTACGGCACACAAAAACAACGTCATGGCTGCATTATCTGCTCACTACTGTTGTAAAGGTGTTTGAATGAATTGATTACAGAGGAAAGCAGAACTAATTAATATAAACTTGGGATGGGTTAAGAAAGGGAGCTGCAGTCAATTTGTAGGCAGAAGGTCAGAGATGCTGGGCATGCAAGAAGGACACCACTGTGGTGTTCAGTGTCTGTGGTGCATAAAGAAGCTGAATGTGCCACAGATAGCAGGAATGGAGCTGAACTACAGCTGGTGTTGTGCAGAATTTAGGAGAATAACGTACAACTTATGTTGGCTTGCACTTTATCTCTGCCCAGAGCACCACCTTTCCTTCTGTGTATTTTGAGTTCTGAAATTCAAATATTATTTAAGATTAGTGTGCTCTTTGGGACTCACATTATAAAATAAATCAGTTCTTAGTTATTTAGATAATTTCATAGAATTATTGGGCTTTAACTAATATTAATAGCTAGGCAGGGAATGTAGTGCAGCTGCTTTCGCCTTTCTTGGGGTAATATTGTCTTGATTGTATGCTAGTATTGTTCATGTTATATTTATAGTTTTATTTCTTTTGGATTTTTTACTTTTGTTGATATAAGTTTGCACATAGTGAGTAAACTGAGTGATCTTGCATTGTTAGTAAGACTGAGAAGCAGGGAACTGCATTTTCTACAGTCTACACTAACCTGTTGGTGTTATTTTATTGGGTTTTATTTTATTTATGACCTGTTTTGAAGATATTTTCAAATAGGAAAACCTTACATAATAACTCAGTATTTCTCTGACACTACAGTTTATTGGTGAAGCTCCAGAGTGGCTCTCCATCATGGCACAAAGTAGCTGAGAATTATACATTGAGGCTTCAGCACAGATTTTAACTCTATGTTGGTGCGTATTTTACAAATGTTATGTTTGAGAAATCTGAACGACAGAAAGCCACAGACCCCCTCAACTCCCAACAGCACATGAACTGTCATTTCTACGTTTCTTGAATTGGACCCCACAGTCTATAAAGCTACTGAGCCATCTCAAGTCAATTTGGACTCCATGGCATCGTAAAGTGCTGTTAAAAAGCAAGGATTTGATAGAGTCTACTAAAACATGTCATTACATTTTATTTTGTCTTATTTTTGAATATAACACCTTGTTACAAAAATAATTGATAAAATGCACAAATGTGACAGATGACTGACTCTTAAGTAACAAAAAATATTAAAAGTGCAACAACTTTCAAATCAGATAACAAAGTCCCTAAACGCACCTGATTGTTACACCATGCTGACATTTTCTGACTTGTTTGCATTTCTGTTTGACTTTGTACAGTTTACACATATTTTTACCTTGATAAGGGTTGGGAATTTCAAAATGATGTTTGACAGAACATCAAATATACCGCTGTGTGTAGATTAATGACTTATTGTATGACTGCTATTGTATTGATAAATAGAAACCTTTTTAAATGTGCCGTATATCGAAGGGAGCGACTTCTTCAATTTTTGTTAAGTCAAACCATTTTCTGATTTTTTTGGGGAATCCACAGTGATACAACAGTCAGTGGCTGCCACTCTGTTGCGTATTGGACATCAAAGTAAAATCTCTCTCTTGATAATCGTGTTAATATTTCTGTATTGCTCCCAAGGTGCAAGTGGCATGATAGCTAAAATTTGACCCAGGGCATTTAAGTGTCACTCAGAATGATGAATGTCAGTCCACCTAAAGGCATTTATTAACAATACCAAAAGAGAAGGTCCTTAAGACAATAATGCCCACCTGCCCTCTCAGGCTATCCTCAGTGAATGCCAAAACCTCTCTCTCTCGCTCTTTCTCTCTCCCCATCAGGGTGGTCTGACCACCAGTGCCAGTTCCAGATAAAGTTCTTTTCTTCATTAGCCTTCACTCCTCTGTGATGTTTCTCACTTCCATTGTCTACTCTGTGTTGTTTGTGCCCTCAGTAGCCTTTAAATGGTCTATTGTCTCAAGCGGTTGTTCTCTCCTAGCCAGTAAGGCCCACTTCCCTCACCTGGAACTGCCAGTCCAGAGGGAATTTAGAACCCGTCTGTCAAGTTCCCCAGAGCCCATCACTTTCACCTGGCACACCCTGGGTTATCCCCCTGGGTTAGCCACCACACCGTGAGTGGGACTACTGTACTGTCATGAGAGTAACTTAAATCTGCCCTTGCAGGATATCAGACACCCCTTTTAAGAAATGTGGACCAAAGCACTATCCCATTTTTCCAGTAACACTGAAGAAGCATGTTAGCCAGAATCCCTCTGCAATTATTCCAATGCTTTTAGTGTTTCCAGTCAAATCTTGTCCAACCCGTGGCTTTGCTACTGTACAACTGTTTAATCACCACAGCGATGGACCAACTCCATCCAATGTTTCTGGTGTTGCCTCCTCTGAGGAGATATCCACGAGATTTAGGAGTTCCTCAAAGTGCTCTTTCCACCACTCAGCCCATTCTGCTGCTCATTTCTCCAACCAGGTTTAAAACAACCAATGTTGTGCCTGCTGTCCTGAATTATGGAATGGATTGCTGCAACTTTCTTTGTTTCAGACTCTGTTTCACCCTGAAAACTGTGTTTTGGTTTGCTTACTTTCAATTCAACCAGAGTTTTCTAAAGCCAAAGTAGAATAATACTCCATGACCTCACCAAAGTCGACTGTCACAGAGGCCATTTTGGTTTGCCGGTGCGACCAGTGTGCTAACATTGCTTGAAAGGCCTTTATCTTTCACTTGACAACTTCCCTTACCATCGGTGCTCACCAACGGGTCCTAGAGTTGTTATCATAACAGGCACCTACAACTGTCTGGCCACAGATCCTTGCACTGTCTCCACTACTCAGGCCTTGAACAGGGTCTGTTTGTGCTCAGTGTCCCTGACATTTCTTAAGATGCAGGAGAGGCTCTTCTACCCATTTGGATCTCCCAGGTCTATTCAACAGGTACTGAATCTGTTGTTGATCAGATGATAGCTTAGCTGTCTTGAACATTCTGCCTCAGATCAGATATGTTAGTTAGTTTGTCCTAAGGCACTCTAGCCTCAGGTAAACGTATGAGCAATAATTCTGAAAGAAAACCTACCTTAAATAGCAGGAGATGAAAATGAAGCTGAAATGGAGTGACAAAGACAAGACAAAGATAAGATAGAGAGCAGGAGTCTGAGCCAGAGAGGATTTGAGAAGCACTGTAGATTATCAAAATCAGAACGGAAGAAACAAAAGTCAAAGCTGAAATAACATTGTCAAAAAGCCCTATTAATAACTAAAAAAGCTTTTCCCTAAGTATACTTAAATTCATGAAGGCCATTTTTTTATTTGACTGAACAACTCTAATCTTGGAAGTTAAACAGTCTCATGGCATGATGACGTCATGTGTTAGCAATGGCTGTGACAACAGTTAACGAGACACTGTCATTAAAACACTGGCGACTATAAAATCAACTAACAAAACAACACTCCAATAACTGAAACAAAGGTAAACAAAATAAATCAAATATATTTAGATTGAAGCCAAAACTGAGATTAAAGGACTGCTGCGTTATTTTACACCTTTTCCCCTTAAGCTCCTGTGATTTTCTCCCTCTTAACTGCCTGCTGTTTGTTCTTCTATGAGGTTCACTTTACTTCTCTCTGTCTGTTCTCCTAACTTTGTGCTCATATTATTCCTTACTTAAAAGCTTTCCACTTGCACTGTTTGTACTCAATAAACCCTTACGCTGTCGCCCTTTTAACTGCTCTACTTTCCTTACCACTGAGAACTGTTCAATATAGAAAAAAACTTGCCTACAGAATATCTGCTGCTAGTTAATTTCTTACTGTCTTGTCTGCTCCTACAGCTGCTTGTGCCTAATTGACTACGTACTGCAGAGCTCCATTTTATTTACTGCTGTTAAGTCAGTTGTCTATCAGTATTTAAAATGAATGCTTTTTTATTTATATATGAACATGAGTGTCTCACTTTTCTACTAGAGTTAATGCTTGACTGTAAGACTATTATATGGCACTCTATCCAATACATTTTATATGCCTTGACTTTTTCTCCTACTATGGAACTGCTGTTACTGGTAGTTTTAATTCTTTGTCACTGCAATAATAGTTATTTACTTAAACATATGCCGGTGTCAGGTACTGCTGCTTGCTACCTTGCTTAGCTGACACAAGTTTGAATACAAGTAACAAGAATAAGTACAAGTAACAAGTATAAGCTTTCCAAATGCTCCTTCAAACACTCAGTTGCTTTTGCTCCTCTGAGGGTGAAAAAGACAAAACAAAAACTTCTAAAGGTAGAGTAGGCACAAATGGAGGCCCAATGATGTTTTGCAGAATTTGGGTGAACAAGGCTTAATGAGCTCTGTTGGGATGATTGACCTTTTCTTTTTAAAACTAACCTTACTATTTTCTTTAATTTCCAGTTCATTTCTTTCGTGTCTGGAACCTGCTCAAGGAAACAGGTAAGATAAATGCTTAAATATAATGTTACAGAAGAAAAAAAACATTACAATAAAAATGAAGTCCGACAGTTCTTGACAGGCATAACCTCATTTACACTGCGGCTGTAACACATGACTTATTGTTGATCACAAGGTCACACAAGGATGAATTAGAGAGGGGACATTTAACAGTCAGCATTTGTCAGTGTGATTCCGCCAGGTCTCCTATCAGGCTCTGGTGTATTCTTGGTTTTTTAATCTTTTTTGTTACCTTTAAATAGGCTTTTTAACTCTGGGACAAGTGTGTGTGTGTGGTTTTTGTTTTAACCTTTCTTGCTTCTCAAATATTATTTTTTTGTTATTAAATCTATTTGTGATGGTGTTCCTTCAGTTCTGTATGTAATGTTGTGTTTTTTATTTATTATTTTGCTATTTTCTATTATGTTAACAATATCTGAAGTTTTATTTATTATCTGCTCTGCCCGCTCTTTGTGAAGCCCAAGGAGGCGGGGCCATCTGATTATGCAGCTGGAGGAGGGGACTGCACTTGGCGCTATAAATGCAGGAGCCACTCTTTTTACAGCAGCAGCTTCAGCACTGACTTGGTTGGATTCCTGTGTGCGTGTGTTTTTGGTATTCGGCCACAGAAAGAATAAAGGCAGATTTTTATTGATAAAGCTTCAGATTTAGGGCCCATTCACACCTAAATGTTTGTCTTGCGTTTTAGCTTTAGACCAGAATGTTCCTAAACTTTTAAAAGTTATTTGCTATTATTTTCAGTCACACTATTCACATCTAAACATTTTAGCACTGAGAGGTTTAGTAAACTCCTGCATGCAGCATTTTTCAAGTGTTTTCAGCAAAATGCTAGTTCCACCAAAGCACATGATAACGTTTTTAAAGTGGTTTTACAGGAAGTCAGTGAATCAGCTCATTAAAACTAGAAAAAAAAGACACTGCTGTTGTCGATGTGCATGCTTTGTTTGTAGACTGAGAGGGAGGCATAAAGTATAAAAGTAGTTTGCAATCAAGTGACAAGAACTGAACAAAAGTTATATTGTATGTATACATTTAGCTTTAATCAAGTTAAAGTTTAGTAAGTTTAGACCAGATGTTTTAACCTAAAATCAGTGAGGTAGCACAGAGCTTCACAGCGCCAGGGTCTGCATGAGGTTTGCATGTTCTGACCTTGAATTTCTGGGTTGATCGGTATCAGTGAGTGTGTTTAACTGCAGGTGATTACCTGCTTGAATACTGGAAATGTGTCAGTGGTACTTCTTAATGAACAAAATATGTCTAATCCTTTGTGTGCTGTGAAGCAAATAGCATCTAAACCCCTTTTTCCATTTCCAGCCTGAACCCCTGAAGATTTGTGGTATGAACATTAGCTGCATTGCCAGGTCACTGTTTCAGCATAACTCATAGCAAATAACCGGAATAAAATTAAGCTGACACTTTATGAATTGGTTTCTGGTACTGAATTTTCTGATTGGCTCTGTAATTGAGCTCTTCTCCAATAGCTGTCACTAGAAGAGTAGATCACACACCTGCATGATGTTACACTGACAGTAGCAGGAATATTTGTTTGGTGAAATAATGTGATTTTTTGTTTTGAGAATAAGCCTCATAAATATCTTACAGACACTCTTGCATATCACTGCTCCTACATGCTTATCCACACCTGTATGTGATTCTGTAATTTTTAAGGATGCTTCTGGAGTTTCCATAGTGTCCAGAATTGTTATCTAGACTCCGTTTACTGCAGAACAGGGTGAACCCAACATGTCCACTCACAATGCTGACAAGCTCTTCAGTCCTGTGATTTCCAGGAATAAAAACACTAAAGTCAGAGAAGATATTATGGAGACGCAACAATCACCTCACAACCCCCAAAATGATGATGGGAAATGATGTCAATCTATTTTCTCTGAAAAATGCTTCTTTGAAAACATTTCAAATATCCAGGAAAAACACCTGAAAAACAACAGAAAATATAAAACAAATGCAGAAATTCTACAATGCTCAGATGGTATTGGGCCCTAAACCTTTGCCAAATCAAAACCAAAAAGTCTTAACTGATCTGGTGTCAAGAACAATCAAAATCCCAAAAATGAAAGTTGAATGAAAACAAAACCCTAAGTTTAAGATCAAAAATGCTTATGAAGATAAAAAATGAAGGTTTTTATCCAGAAGTCACATAACCAGGAAGTCTTTGAGCTGACCCTATAACTCCTGGCATCATAGGCTGTGACCTCTGGTTGCCCTGCATAGCAACGTGCCTAGCAACAGCACACAAATTATGCCCAAAATAACAATGTCCATGGAGAAGAAAATGGTGTTGTGGAAAAATGTTAAAATATTTTCACATCTTTAAATGGTATTTTGTACAAAAACTGTCAAATATTCCAACATGTTACTTAGTTTATTATTTTGATTTCTGGATTTCTTGGCTTTTGACTCCATTCTTCTGCTTTTGTGTTATTTGGATTTGTTTGCTTTATGTTTTACAAAAGGCAGAACCTCTTTTTGATCTTTTTATCTGCCTTGCCTTTTTTTATTCCCTTTCTCTTTGATGAATTGTTCATTGTTAAAGGAACTTTCTTTGTTCACGTGGCCATTTTTAGCCTTGAAATCCCGCCTCTTGACTTGTGGGTTCTGGCTACCTGGGTGAGGCCTGTTTTTGAGACTGACCACTGAAATAATTTATTTTGAAACTTGTTTCCCATTTTTTGTGCTTTTTATTGGGTGATGATAACAACAATTTTCTTACTACATTATTAATTCTGCTTTGGTTTTGTTGTATTTATGTAATATTGTGTTGTTTAATAATTATTTTTGGTTAGATAGTATTATATGTAGTAGTTTTCTTTGTTTTCTGCATGGCCCCTTTATGTAGAGCCAAAGGGGGTGGGGCCACCTGATTATGCAGCTGGAGGACCACCCCTAACAGTATAAATGGGGGAGCTGCAGTTAACATGGCCCCTTCAACATTGTGCTTTGTTTTGTGATTCTTTTAACCTCCTTAGTGTTACATTTTTTTCTCAGAGAAAAACTATAAAAAGTGCTGCATTTTTTGGCTTGAAAAATGACTTTTTTTATTAAATCTCATCTTTTCATTGTAAAACGTGCAAAATACTAAGAGTACAAAGTCAGAAGTGTAGAAAGTGTAATACGAGGCCAGGAGAAGATACTCTCCACTGTTCCTCAGGTAACACTCGGTACTGACGCTGTTGGGACTTCTATAGCCCCAGTATACTTCGGCTCTCACTTTTAGCTCTGCTTTCACAGCCCAAGTGATGCTCGGGTCTAACGCTAAGCTGGTTAATATTTTCCTAGCTTTTGATGCCACTGCAGTGTTTACTATTTTCTGGTTTCTGATTTATTGGATTTGTTTGTTGTATTTTTTTCCTTTCAGGCCAAACCTTTTTTTTTCCTCCTTTTAACCTGCCTTACTGTTCCTTTGTTCTGTTGTGTTTTGGGAAGCACACTTTAATATAAAGAAACTTTGTATTGTTTGTCCCGGACAAGACATTTTTACTGTTTTCCTCCACATTGGAGAACATTTTTGATATATTTCAAGTGCAGTTTCCACGTAATGATTGGGTGCTGAAACGCCAAAGGGAGCTGAGGTTAAAGCAACCTCAACCACAAATAATTGTAATTACACAAGTCCTTAAACTAAACTGGAGTTAAATGTGTTCTTTCTAGCCTAATGTAATGGTAATTAGCACACCTGATAGTTATGATTTAAAGTGAAACTTTATTGCTTAATTTAACTTTCTTTAATGCATTCATTCACTGTTTTGTCATTGTGAACTGTGCTCACTATTCATTGTTAAAAGCTCATCAAGTTCTCCTAATTAATGACAATGGCAGACATTTTGCTCTTACAGGATGGAGTTGAGGTGGCTTTCAGGTGACGGAGAGCATTTTAAGATCAATTTGATTTATCTGTGAACACCGATCAGCTGTTACTGACCTTTAGGACAGACTCCAATCTAACTCGGCACAAAAAGAACTGACGACAAATCCCCTGCTTTTTGGGTGGACAGATGTCTTCTGAATGTCCAGGGGTCTTCAGTGACATTCCCAACTAATGCTAGTTGACATCTGACTTCAGTATACGACGTCTGAAATGATCTCATCTGCTTAGTTTTAATATTTTTTCAGTTCTCCTGTTCCATGCTCTGGGACATTTTGTTTTCAATTTTTTTGTATTAGAGAATCCATTTTATGAGTGTCATTTATTTTTCATGTTAGTTTTAAAATATTCCATAAATTCCATAGCCACTGGAAAGGTTCAAGTGTTGAGTATGATGTGTGCACCAAAACTTTGACCATTCAGATATATTCAGTTTAAAAATTGTTTGAAAGTAAAAGCAAAAACAGTCGCACCAAACTAAAAATAAAAAGTGATAAAGCACACTCGCACAAAATCGTCTTGTTTATGATGTTTCAGTTTTAAGATCATATTTTAGTTACATTTCCTTAAGTTAGTCTATTGGCTCCTACATCTTTACGACACACAGTTTTGTGTAACTAACATGAAGTCTTTCTCCTAACTAACTGAGTACTCGGTTGTTACATCACAAATATGGCCGAGTTTATAAGAAGCTTCCATTAATGTGTTAGCTTATAAGAGATAAACGTGGACTGCTGCCTCAGTGTTCCTGACAAATTCTGTTTTCCTGAACTTAAATGTGTTTTAAGAAAATGGAAGTGATTTGTTACAGGTGGACAAGAGGAGACCAATACCTCCAACAGAGCAGACTGTGTTTGTCACGCTGCCACCATTTATATGAACAGACTTTGAGAAACGAGGAATCTAATAAGTCAAACAAAGCGGACACATTTAATGAATAACCTCACAGTAATTGTCTCTCTTTTTTTTCTTTCAGAGATGACACAGCATCCAGGTATGTCGTCACTTGGGTGACTTTTCATTTGTTTTAATTCCGTGACAGTGAACACTGAAGTTACTGGCAGCATCAACCTGAGAGTTAAATATTTGACTTTAGTCACCAATTTGTCAGTCGTAGTGCAATGACACAGTTTAAGAATATGAAGCTGTAATGAACACTTTACACTCGGCTTAATGGAGTGAAAATGGAATTAAACATTTCCCAGATTTCACCTCCGTGACATTTTCAGCTTTGTCTCTAATTTTATGAGCCAAATGTCACTTCACCAAAAAAGGAAATGCTTTTATTTTAAAGCAGTAGGAATAATATTTCAAAATAAATAAAATAAGAACAAGCATAAACATATGAAAGGTTGCAGTTTATTTATCTTCTCTCTGAAGCAAAATCTCACAATTTGCCGTTATTAAATCAATCAACTGTATTTCTTTGTGTTGATTTTAAAGTTCTAATGAAATAATATATTTAAAAAATGTTAAGTCATATAACTTAAACTTAAATTGAAAGGATCCTCTTCTCATGAACCCATGCTGTATGTTATTTAGTATTTAATTCTAATAGGTTTCTAACTTTTGTCTGATTATAGTTTCTATAATTTTGCATGGTATATGTTACTAGTGCTGGGCTCCACAAAACTGAAAAATTGACTTTACTTTCAAAAGTAGGTCTCAAAGCTCAAAAGAAAGGCCCTGAAACTCAAGAGGCAGGTCTGCGACCTACACACATAAAATCAAGGCCCAGCTTGCAAAATCAAAAAGGGAGGGGGAACCTAAATAACAAAACAAGATTTTTCCATATAATAATTAAAGAGCTTAATGACAAAAGATTCAAAAAATAAAGAAGAATGAAAGATGTCACAAGATTTTGCCTTCAAGCGGCAAGCCCAACATTTAATACAATCCAGTATTCAAAATCCAAAGAATCATAAAAGATATCCCACAAAAATCAAAATCCAAATGCAAAACCTGAGATTGAGAGCTGAACAACTGGAATTGAAAACTAATGCCTCCGTGTAGGACCAAGGTTTCTTCTTATGATATGGAATCTTCACAACAGCACAATGGCTGTGGCACCTTCAAAAATATGCTGAGAAGCAGTCCAGGAAATTTAACTTCCTTGCTCTGAAGAGGCTCACCTAACCACAGCCATGACCCAAATCCTACCTGCTGGCTTCTGTCGGAGTAGGCAACAAATATGGGCAGCTGCCAAAACAGCAAAATATCCACAAATCTATCAAAAAGCCCCACAAGAGGGTGAACAACTGTCAGCCCCTGGCCTGTGCGTGAAAAGACAACAAAGAATCTTTATAAATAGAAAATGTATTTACAAAAAAAAAAAAAACTCAAAAGAGCAAAAACCAACAAAGGAGATACCTAAAATGACAATCCACAACAACAATAACGCCCCAATACACAGTCCAGAAGAATAATCCAATAACAGAGCAAAAAAGAATCAAAAAACCTAAGAATTATTGAAAATGCACTAAAGCCAAATGATCTTCAGCTCCCGAGCGCCCTCTGCTGACTTAAATAGCCAAAGGGAAGGTTCAAGAAATGTAAGGATCACAGTGACAGCAGGCTAAGCAGGTCAGCTCAGACTTCCCTGTCCTCAGCCAAAGATTTCAGCACTTCCTGAGGATCATAATAATACCGGCATGGTCTCCTGCAGGGACTCTGCCCATTGGGACATGCCAAGAGCACCTCTAGGGGGAGCCATCAACTCTGCTCTTAGGCTCTCCTGAATCGCTGACTTTCTCACTCTTTGTCACTCAGAATGACATCACAGCCACCACTATGTAACAGGTCAGGTCAGGTCTGGTTGTGGAACATGCACTGGTTTGGCACGTTGCCACTCCCACTACATGACGAAACATCTTGGGATCTTCCTTGACAAAAGGCAGATATGTGGTCCAGTCCCATCCTCCAGAAATGACCCTCTATCTGCCGCAGCCAGGTGTTACATGGGTGACCCCTTGGCCTGGTCCAGCCTTTCGGGTCTTCAGCAAGCTAGATCACCTTCTGGGAATTGACTGTGATGCCTTAACTGATGCTTCCCCACAATGCAGGTAATGTGCCTCACTTGGGACTCTATGAGCAACTGCTCACTTGACACTAAATTAAACCAGTGGTACCCAAGGATTTTCTGGAGAGAGACAGTACCAAAGGAGTCCAGTCTTCATCTCAGGTCACTGGATAACGCCCATATCACGTAACCATATAGCAAATCAGGAATCACAACCACTCTAGTACTTGGACCTTCGTACTTTTGCATAGATATCACATGTAGTCTGGTTTTACGCCTAAGAAGTCTACCATCAACTGCATCCTGGCACTGAGGGTTCTTATGGAGTGCAAACCCGAATATCAGCAGAGTTTCTTTACAGCCTTTGTCAATTTTCATAAAGTGGTCGACTGAGTTGCCCTGTAGGACATCCTGAGACATCTTGGGATCCCCTCGAATTTGCTGGATATCATGGCCGGCCTGTACACTGGTACTGTGAGTGCTGTGCAGAGTGGAGGCAGAACCTCTGTGTTTCTCCCTGTTGATTCTGGGATTCATCAGGAGTGTTTTTGCTTGCAAGAACTGGGTGTTAGGTAAGGTTGTGGGGTCCATTAGCTGTGGGGCATCAGTTGGTGAAAGATTCACTGATCTTGACATTACTAATGAAGCTGTGATCTTCATTGCAGTTCTCAAACGAACATCAGATTGAATGAGGCAAAACCAAAGGTGACAGTGTCTAAAAGATTAATTTGCAGTCCAAAGCCAACAGAATCTAAATGACAACATAAACAGAATATGGTAGAAGGAATATAGATTTATAAATAAGGTTGAGCACATCAATCATCCATGTACAGTTAAGCTTCACTGGCAGATAAATTCGATTCCTGGTTTAATAGCACCCCAAGCTCTTTCCTACAGTTACACAATCCTGAAAAACATCTGCTAAGATAACAACTTTACTTAGTTAGTTTTGAATATTCCACCAACAGCCATTGACATTCTGCTGTCTGGTTACAGAAATTCGAAAAATTCTCTCATCCTTTTTTTTTCTTTCTGTGTAACTGCATTCCTTTAAAACACACCAACCAATCACAGTTTCCTCTGCCTTGGCCCTAACATGCCAAGAAGGGCACAGCTCAGCATTTACAGAGTAGGTAATAGAGACCATCAGGCCAGTGCTACTCTACACCTGTAATACAGCAAATGGACAGAGAAAAAATAAACCATACACTTAATTATGTCTGCGGTGGGCTGGCACCCTGTCTGGGTTTGTTTCCTTCCTTGTGCCCTGTGTTGGCTGGGATTGGCACCAGCAGACCCCCATGACCCTGTAGTTAGGATATAGCGGGTTGGATAATGGATGGATTGACTTAATTATGTAGATTTGTTACAACCCTACAAAGAAGCCTAATTTCTGCCACTTGTTTTCGCAGTTTCATTAGTCACAGCTCATAACCGTGGCCGAGGACAGGGATATAGATTGAATGGTAAACAAGAGTCTTGTCTTTAGACTCAACTCCTGTTTCACCACCATGGACCAGTGCATCACCAGCAGAGCAGCTGTCATTGCTCCAATCCACTTGCCGATCTCATGTTCCCTTTTACCATCGCTCATAAATAAGATCCTGAGATACTTGAACTCCTGCACTAAGGGGAGATATTACTTCCCTCACCCAGAAAAAGAAATCCACTCTTTTCCGAGAGAAAACCGTGACCTCAGACATGAAGGTGCTGATCCTCATCCTAACTGTCTCACACTCAGCTGCAAATGACTTCAGTGCATGCAGAGAGGAAAAAGGGGACAACATTATCTACATAAAGCCCTCACACCCTCAACTGCATCTTCAAATTTTGTCCATGAAAACAACAAACTGCAGTGGTGACAAGACACAGCCATGATGAAGTCTGACAACCATGGTGAATGATTTAGACTTAACACCAAGTGTTCGGCTCCAGCTCTCACTGTGTTCATGTAGAGAATGAAAGGCACACAAGAAGAGAACTATTACCCCATATTCCTATAGCACCTTCCACAACACATACCATGGGACACAGTCATACAGTATACAGTATGCTTATTCCAAAGCTAGAAAACACATGTAGACTGGGCTATCATACTCTTTTGCAACCTCCAGCAACTGTGCCAAAGAGTAGAGCTAATCTACTGTTCTACTGCCGGGATGGAATCCACAATTCTCCTCCTGTATCTTTGAATCAACCAAATGGTGGATTCTCCCCTCCAGCACCTTTGGATAGGTCCTAACTGAGAGGCTGAGGAGTATGATCAATCAGTTGTTGGAACACACCCTGTTGTCAGTCAGTCATTCTCTAACACGTTTAATTGTGAACAGGGTCACAGGGTTATCTGGAGCTTATCCCAGCAAGCATAGGGCACAAGGCAAGGAACAAGCCCTGTACAGGGTGCCAGCCCATCGCAGACCCTCTAGTCTCCTTTATTAAATGTTAGGACCACCATACCAGTCATCCACTCTATGGGTGTTCTACCCACCTTCCATGCAACTCTGAATAGATGCATTAACCATAATATTCCAGTGCTCTTAACATCTCCGTTTGGATAACATAAAAATCTAAACGATAGATAATAATAAAAAGGTGACAAAACAGCAATAAAACACATTAACAGACATTAATATGTAACACTTCTCTGTCCATTACAAAGGCTATTTGTATCTTTAACATAAGTGGCCCACCCCCTTAGGTTCAAAATACAGTCTGCAAAGAACATCAAATAATGAACTAATATATAATCAACATAATGTAATAATACAAAATAATGAATCCTGCCAATACATGGGATTCAGGAAACACTATTATTTACTATGTGTCTTTAGTGACACTGGTGTGTATGTGTGTGTGTGTATATTCACTGTGTATATATATATATATATATATATATATATATATATATATATATATATATATATATATATATTTATTGTGATGGACGGCCGAGTCCCATGCCCAGCCGGGACACCTCTTCAACACTGGATCTGGGGGAGCAGCCATGGGATGCACTCTACATCCCCCGGAACACTTGGTGCCAGCCCTCCTGGGTTACATAGATGCCACAGGTGTGGGACTTCAGGACTCAGACCTGTTGGGCTCCATGGCTACCACCCAGAGGAGCTGCATGGCTTAATGAGCTTCTGTGGGCTGGAATGCAGCCACACCCGGAAGTGCAGCCTAATTAGGCCAACTACCACCTGGAGCACTTCCAGGAGTGCTACAAAATGAGCCTGCAGCCACTACTCAGGAGCCGGAATCGGGAGGAAGAGGACGAGGTTGCCAGGGAGGAGTGGTGGTGCCAGAGGAGAAGTGTTGTGCTTATCTTTAAGTGCTTGTGGGACTGTGTATTGCCTGTGGGGTTCACGGGGAAGACGTGCCCCACGGGCGAAGAAAATAAAAGTCTGGAGTGAGTCAGTGCCGGGTTGGGCGCAATATAGCGCTTTTATATTACTATATATATGTATATATATATATTGTGAGCATGGCCTGGACAAAGACAGGCGGGCATCGTTGGTTCACCCACAACACGTTTATTTACATACTCCATATTTACAAAAGTGCAGCACAACCCCTAAACTCCACCAAAGTCCAGGCCTCACAATGCCTTTTGCCTCTTTTCTTCAGGCATCCTTCTTTCCTGTCCTCCAAGACCTTGTCTCGTCCTCCCGACTCCAGCCCTCAAATGGAGGGAGGCGGCCCCTTTTATCCCTACCCAGACGTGCTCGACTATTTTCCGCCGGCACTCCCCAGTGTGGCGGAAGTACCGGCTGCGCACCCGGAAGCACTCCGGGTGTCCCTGGTCTTCTTCCCCCAAGCACTTCCAGGTAAGGCAGAAGTGCTGAGGGCCAGGGCTCCAAAGGCATTGGGGCGCCCCCTGGTGGTGACCACGGGCCCCTATAGGGTTGAGCTTCCAAGCTCAGTTCCTGTGGTCCCCAAATCCACCAGGGCAGTCGCCCCCACGTGGTCTGGGGGAGGCATAAGCCCTCCTCCGGGGTGTCCCAGCTAAGTACCACCCCCAGCCACCTGTGACTATATATATATATATATATATATATATATATATATATACATGCTGTCCAGTGACACTGTACATAGGTGGCACCTTCTATGTTTTTTGTCTACTTTTGTTTCTTTAAGAAGCTGTTTCGGGTGATGTGGCTTGTGTAGTTGCTTCAGCTTTTTGTCACCCAATCACAAAAATCATGAAAAAAGCCTGTTTTTAAGTATTGTTTACAATACAGCAATTAAAATGCACATGTAAAATTATTGACACTTTACTGTGTTTGGGTTGCTATTGCCCTAACTCATTTTAGGTAAATACATGATCAAAATAAAATCATTTTAAAGTATTTTTGCTAATATTTAGTAGTAGCTTCGTCCAGTTGAAATGAATGATTACAGGGTATACCTTGGGAAGTGCATCTTACACTGTCTCATATGACATTATGAGAGCTGTAAACATGACGTCGCAGGTCACTAGCAAACCAATGCGTGAATACAAGGGTTAGCAAACACAACAGTGTTCGCTAAGAAATAATACAATACACACAAATGATATTCAACAACGTAAATTGCAAAATAATACTCAAAAGACAACAAATCACATGGACAAAAGGAAGAAAAACTGCAGCCAGAACCTTGACAGACAGCACAGAAGTAAGACCCCTGGCTCTCTAATTGGCAGATTCATTTTGTGTCCCTTCTTACGGTACTCCAGTCACACTTGCAGCTTTCTGGTCTCAGGTGACTGCCATACTGTGATTAATAGTAGCATATAAATGACAGCTTTAATTTCTTTACACACCTGTGTTATGTTTCAGTCTGGATCTCATCCTTAGCTCAAGTATGTTTTCTTTTGTTTGAACTTTTTGCCTGAACGTGGCGTTGGATAAAAGAGGCAAAGCAGGACTAGGCATTTTGGAAATCAGCAGCAGAGTAAGAGTAAAAGATCAGCTTATCATTAAAACAAATCATTTAATTTGTTTCAGGCTAAACTAAAGCCTCTTTCCTTTGGAGCAGCATTAAGACAATGAGAGAGCATGATGGCTGGCATTAAATGGCCACCATGAGAGCATACAGCACATGTGCACACACACGAAGAAGCCACAACCCCAGCAGCGCACCATGTCATAGCAACCATAAAATAAAATGGCAGAGCAATGATGATATATGCACCTAAACACTGATCATATTGATCATAGAAATGAATTTCAAAATAATAAAAACAATATGTAATATTGCCAGTGAAATGGTGACAATGAACAATACTGCTCTGTTATCAATAGATGGTTCTCAGAACTCTTAACAGGTGATTTGGACTGAAATGAAAGCCTTCCAAGTTAGTTACGGACCAACGCCATGGTGGATTTCTGTTCAAATCCAAACCCTGTTCATTTGGTGACTCTTTGTCCAGTGAGACCAGCACTGTAGACAGACTGGACAAAGACAGGAGACATGTCAGGTGTAGTGAATCCAGCAGACCAAAGGAGATGAGAAGAGAGGTGAGTGGCGCCAGTGGAGCTCCATCCTCCTGCTAAGAGGCTGACTAGACTGAAGTGGAGAGGTTTAAATTACAGAGACTTGTTCACTTTTGTCAGCCATTATCACAGCACTGATTTCTTATTTTCTTTCTCTTTCCATGTGTCAAAACAGGTTTGACTCTGAAGTTTTCCAAAGTTATTAAAGAATTCCCTCCTGAAGATCTCATCAAGATCACCGAGCATTACAAGCCCCAGCTGGCCTATGTGATGAACTTGGATATCAGCAGCATCCTGCAGAGCCTGGTCACCAAGCAGATCCTCACAAATGAGGAGGCGCAGGTGGGCCATCTTCTTGTTACTGGTTTAAACTGGTCTGCGTCCCTGTCGCACTGCCACTAGAGATCAGGTCAGAATCTAGAGAGCTGACTTTATGTGTGACAACATCGAAATGTGGTAACAACATAACAGATATGAAGGTCAGATCTGAGGGGATTCACTTCAGGGAACTGACAGACAAGGAGATTCACTTCATTTAATGTTTGTATAGCACCTTTACAGAGTGCAGGCTCAAGTACAAACTCTACAAATGACTAATTACACAATAAGATACAGAGTTGTTTAAATTCACAATAAAGGATAGCAGTTCAAAACTGAGTAACCTCAATAAAACCTAACGATATCTGTCTGTTAACATTATTGTTGAGCTACAGACAGTTGATAGTGGAAGAGAGTATAACAAAAACTCAGCCAGCAGCATCACTGGAGAAAATAAACCTGTGGAGGTCCATGGTCAGCTAGAACAACATCAGACATGGTCAGTCCTGAAAACCTCAGAAATCTGGTGGCCTGCCCTCTGTTGGTCATTCTATCGTATAGCTCTGTTACAGAGTAGGAGCATAAGAGCTCAACAAAGGTTTTGACAACATCAAGTGATTCGGCAAAACATAATTCAACAATCCCTATTCACTTATCTACCACACCGCTAACTAATACCACTGGTCCTCTGTATGAAGAAGAACTTTCTTACGTGAGTATAAAGATTACCTTCTCACCATCTTTGATCTGTGCATCCTTGTTCGTTTTTTTTTTTGTTTTTGTTTTTAATTTTATTGCAATCATTCCACACAAATCAATCAATTTTTACAAAAAGTAAGATTGAGAACAACTTGACCCCCACCCCTGAGAGAGAGAGCAAGGCCAACAGAGTAAAACTTAAGGCTTGTAAACATACCTAAATTGATGAGTTTGAT
>JANRMT010028174.1:16392776-16419663 GCA_026402145.1 Polypterus bichir lapradei
TTCTTAGCACAAGCACAGCTGAGAAGCTTCGATGCATGTACTCCATAACAAAAAATAACGCATTTAATCACACTTTCAATTCCAAGCAAAGGGGAACTTTTGTCAATGCATGATTTCCTGGTACATCGATTACACTGATGCACACATCACAGCTACAAAAATGTTACACTCGGAATGAAGCGCGTTCCTGATCGGAGGAAAATTTAATTTCAAAAAACTACCCGAGCGAAGCCTTGATAAAAGCATGGTTTTGTGCACAGTGAAAAGCAAGCAAAATTAGATGCATTACAGAAAGCGGACTTTGTGGCTCTTACTGGGGATCATTGGACTTCCGTGACCGTTAGTAATTCTAATTACATCTAATTACAAAATGTTCAATGATCACACTGTTTTAGCCTAATGTACAAAATAATTTTGGCTAAGGTTACTCAGAGTTTAAAGATTAAGTTGGTCAAATTACCTTTTATGTTTCTGACTTATTTTTTTAAGAAGAAAAACTGCACTTTATGTTGAAATTTTGGTTATTATTATTTAAAGACAATACCATTCTGAAAATGTACTTAAAGTACTTAAACTACCACTTTATTTTTACGTCTGCCCAATTTTAACCAGGGATGATATTTTTGTTTCTGTTTTAAATTCAAATACAGTTTAAAAGCATTTTTTTTTTCAGAAATTAAAAGAGCTTGAGTTTACAATATTCATGTCCATGTCTATTATTTGATTCTGTCGCCCACTAAAACCCTTTTAAATTAAAAAAACACATTTGCGATTTGGGGCAAATTTACATGTGCGATTACATACGATTAATCAAGATTAATTATTACACAGCCTCTAATTAATTGGATTAATTTTTTTAATCGAGTCCCACCCCTAATATATATATGTAGATATATATGTAGATTTGTGTATATATATATATATGATGTGTATATATATGTTTATATATGTGTGTGTGTGTGTGTGAGTGTATATATATATATGCCAGCAACACTCATGACAATGACAAAACAATTATATTGTCAATCATGTTACGTTATTATTAAAATGTTTCCTTTTCTTTTTACTTCTCTGCTGCCAAGCGCGGGTATTTTGCTATGTGTGTGTATATGTATATATATACATAGAGAGAGAGAGAGAGATGACAACAACACTCATATCAATGACAAAACAATTACATTAACAATCATGTTACGTTATTTTTAAAATATTTCCTTTTCTTTTTCATAACTTCTTTAACACACTACTTCTCCGCTGCGAAGCGCGGGTGTTCTGCTAGTTGAATAATAAAAATGAAGAGCTTCTTTGTGTAACATTCCTGCTTGTAGTGTTTCAGGAGGATGGCCATATTCAAGAAGACCCGAACCTGTTCATTCCCAGCAGTAACAAGAACTCTGAGTTCATATTTGAATGAAAATGCAGGCAATTTCAATTAGTTCACTAATACTGAACTCATAAGATTCTCAGCTGCTCCTAAGTCAAGTAATACACATAATTTCTCAACATTAACTAAAGTGACAATAAAGATTTTAACTATTAAACTAACTCTCACATACAGTAGATAGACTTCTCAGGGTTCTTTGTTTGAGGGCAATTTAACACAATATGCCCCAAATCCCCACAACAGAAACACAACTATAATATCAAACATCCAATCATAAAGTTCAGTAATTTGTCAACATACTTCATCCTGCAATTCACAAACATTGCAATAAAACGTCCTCATCTCTGGGTGACTTATATATAAGTATCTGAGCTTCTGTACTGCCAGAATGAGAAAGGCAGCAATAGTTTTAGAAAATGACCAGGAGATAAGATGTGGACCAAAGGACAGACAAGATTTGTAACCAGGAAGGCAGCAACACACTCATCAAAGCCAAGTAAAGCCATAAATCGGAGTCAAAAATTTGTAGCACAAGAACTTGTTATCTAGGAAGGCTCCAGAAACAAACACACATCAAGTTCTTTGGTTCTGCACTGCACACTCAGATAAAGAAATGCACATCAGGGCCTCTGTACCTATGAAGAGGGGTTGTTTCTCTAGCAATGCAGCAGCATCTGCGTAAAGTGAAATAGCATTGTGGAAAAGACTTTAAAATGATTCAACTTTTAAATGACACTTTCAGGATGCAATCTGAGGTCAAATTTAGAACCTTTGGGTAAAAAAAAGAATAAACATGAATAAATATACACAGGAAACATCTCAGAAAAGACAAAAAAAGTAAAGAAAAATGAAAACCATAACACCTTGAAGTAGTCAGCTCAGAGAAACAGAGGATGAGCAATTGCTAAGACGTAATTAGAAACAGATCAGGAGATAAGTGTGTCTTTTAACAAGGATGTTAAAAACAACTCAAACTGTGATTTGCTCCGAACACCAAAGGGGCTAAACTGTTATTGGAATCAGACGAGAAATGTCAGGAGTTGTTTACTCGAGGGCTGTTATTTAGTCAGAGGCAAAACATGGAGACAGAGAGCTGAGTGAAGATGAGAGAGCTAGGAGATGTCCGCTGGAATTCAAGACGCGAAATCACAGAACCGCACTTGTTCACTGGGGAAATCTGTGATTTCAGACAAAGGGCTACTGGTGCTAAACTGGAATTTACAAGTGAATCTTAATGGTGTGAATTTAGTGTGATTTGTGAAGTGGTCCTTAGCAGGGAAAGTCTCCCAGCAACCCATTATCTGCCCACAGAGATTCTAAAATGGTGGTGTAACGCACTTAAAAATTAATTGGATAACAATGGAAATCTTTGTCAGGGGCAGAAATAAAATTAAAACGCATACACTAAAATAAACTAAAAAAATCCTAATGGACCAAAATTGCTTTTCCAGGTCTTAAGGTAAACAGAATGACTGTGGCCTACTGAAATGGTCTCAAAATGATGGTGAGGAAATAAGGAAGAAAAATAAGAAAGACAGTGTTGTAATGACATCAAAAATCTAACAAATTAATTGTAAAAATTTAATTCAGGCCAGAAAAAAATTAAATAATAGTCCATAGCTAATATTTATATTCAGAAAACATTAATCATGACATCTGTTATGTTCTCTACTTTAATGTTATTTTTGATTTCATGTGAGTTACTGTACTCAGTGTAGCCTGGGAGTTACTCATACTCTGTTTTTATATATTGACCTAAAATATCCATGAGAGCGCCATCTTGTGGAGAGCTTCATTCTGTGCAGTCTGCTAAACTCCACTTACACTATTTTCAATGCCAATGTTCCTGTTACACCAGGGTGACATTTTCTCACTATCATTCCCTTCATTAATAACAGAATCAGCTTTATTTGAGGCCACCGTCATGTATAACATGTAATTATCTGACAGCTCATTCACTTTATTAAATTCCAAGCTCAGGTCTGTGGATTTTTATGATGTCAGTAAAGTTTAAAATTCAATAATATTTTAAATGTCTAACAGATCTTGATCACAATTGAGTATTTATTGTCAAGGGGAGAAGAAAATCAAAAAGGTAATCCAACAAATAAATAATGATATTGTAAATATGAACACCATGAGGGATGTTTCATTTTAAAGAATCTGCTTTGGTCCCTCAACTTAATGTTTGCTCACTCACATGTTTTTCAGAGAGTCAAAGCAAAAGAGAAGCACGAGGGGACAGCAGCTATGGAGTCCTTCATTGGTGAGGTGATGAAGAAGGACAGAGCAGTGCTGGTCAGCCTGTGGGAGGCACTGGCTGAAGAATTTGTGAGATGTCCATCACCAAATCTGAAAGGAATTCTGGACAAGATGATTGAGCAGGGTGAGACATTAACTTTGTGTTATTAAAACCAGAGTGGACTCTTCACTGGCCACACATATAAAGGTAGAAACACAGCTGGCCTGTCCTGTCCACCTGTCCCCACATCATGGCCTGCACTCTTTGCTCTCTCTGATTTAAAGAGCAGTTCCTCTCATTTCTTTTTAGGCACACAGATTGGTGGTTTTACTACAATTGTGAGGTGTATGGTTGCTTCCTGCTGACCTTCACATCTTCCTTAAAGCCTGCTGAGGTGACTCAAGGGGGTGACTTAGTAAACAGACTGGCAGTCGCAGATTTTATTTTTCTCATCTAACTCTCCTCATATCCTTCACACTTGTCCGGTGGTGTCCACTTTGTGTTTCTTCACTTCTCCATGGATTACTGGACAGTTTCTGTTCTTGTGATTTGACTTCCTTTTTCTTATCTTCTTGATCACATTTGTGTCAAGCTGCTAGTTTGTCTTCTCAGTGCCCAGGACAGCGAGATCAGCTTTTAGTTACTGCTGATTGACCGCCATGCTCTTTCTATGCTTGTGTGTAAAGAGTCACTTGTTTGTCAGATGAGTTAATAAAAGGTGTAAAAGGTCAACACAGGAGAAGGGGACAAGTGACAGAGAAAGTGACAGAGGAGGGGAGAGGGGATTGGAGTTTAATGTGCTCCACCAACCTGAGATACATGCAGTACCACAGACTGTGTTATTTGTTCATTGTGTTCATGACCATAGCATTTTATTCCTGTTTATTGCTTCTCTTTCTAACACATAACTTTTTATTTTATGTATTTATCACTTATTTGGCATTTAATGCTGTTATTTTGGTTTCTTTTTTAGTGTTATTGAGCTCATTCTGTGCTTCTATTCCTGTTTTAGCCTTTTGAATATTTACTGTATGAAGCACCTTGAGCACATGTAAGGCATTGTAAAAATAACATGCGTTCTCATTATTATCATCATTCTGAATATTTTTGGGTTAGTCCTGTTGCTACTGCCTATATCGGGCCTAAGCCAAGACATGGGTCAGTCTTCTGTGCCGTGCATGATACGTGTCGATATTTTAGAGGATTGTATTTGTGTTTCTGAATGTGCTCACTATGTGATGTGTGTTTAAATTGGCTGTAGTCTTTCTGTTGTTTTCTGTCTGTGTATTGATTTAAATGTGATGTCTGTAGGCTTTTGTGTCGTGTATGTGTGATAACACCAGTGGTGGAGACAGCAATGAGCACAATGACCACCAGCTGTGTTTTGTCTGTCAGCTCCGTATACTTCTACATTTTACTTGTGTGTGTATTTGTGAGTTGTGTGTGTTTTGTACAGCTGGGTCACAAAAATCTGTCATTTTATTTGATGTGTCTACCACTGTTATGTCTGCTCTGTTATGGTGGACAGTTTTTTTCTGTCAGTCTATTTCTGTTCCAATATATTACTATTAATATTATCACCACCCACCTCTCAGAAACACAAAGGTATGCTGGTCTGTACACCAAAGGTCACTCAGACCTCTCAGACTTTGAACTCCTCTCATTGTTCAGTTGAGGACTCATCTAAGAATGCGGCCGTGCTGAGGAGTGCAATCTTCAGGATCTCTTTCACGCCTACTTTATACAGGAGTTTGTGCAGCTGGTCTTGGATCCCAGTCTTGATGGTTCCCAGTGTGCCTGCGACTACCTGTACCGTTCTTGTGTTCCACAAGTGTCTGACTTAGATCTCAGAGTCTTTATACTTGAGGATCTTCTCTGCATCCTTGCTCAGGATCTTGGTATCATCTGGGATCATCACATCGACGAAAATGCATGACTTGCTCTTCTTGTTATGGAACATAATGTCCAGCCTGTTGGCAGTAATGGTGTGGTTTGGGGAAATGGTCTTACCCCACATGACAACATAGTCTCCTGCCTCACATGTATGCTTGTATCACATGCCTAGCATCAGAGCACCCAGCTGTGGCCATAGTGCTCAGTGCAGGTACATATCGACCTTGTTGAGACATGTGGCTGGTGGTCTCATTGGCTTCACCACACAGACGGCACCATGGCATACTTCAGGTGATAACAGGTTTAGCTGTGTTTCTTCAAAATTATCAAAGTTCTGCAGCTTTTAGTTCACTTCATAGGATGATTTTAGCTACAGTGTGACGTGTGTTCTAAATAATTCCACTGATAAAAATAGAAAAAATTAATAATATTAAAGAAAAGAAAAATTCAGTTTAAGGCTTATTTCTTGTTTCATTTCTCTAGGTTTGGTGATACAGTCATACTTGAAGCACGTTAAGAAAGTTAAACATGTTAGACACGGTCAGAAAACTGTATGCCATCTCCTATGTGAAAACATATCTAACAGTCCATGGCAGCAGTAAGACTGTTTCCTAACTGACTTAATTAACACTCTGCTCTACAAATACAGCAAAGAAAGTTCTATTTCATGTTAACTTCCGGGAGGTTAAAGGCTCTACTGTATTCTAAGTAGCTATAAGAAACTATTCTTCTATAAAAATTAAGCAAACACCACATGAATTTAACATCAAATATTAACTTTCTAAGATTGGCTTTTACATTTCCAGCCGTAATTGTTTAAGCAGGAGCAGAGACAATTAATATATTTCACTTCAACAGAGCCATACATGATTCCTATACTCTGAGCACAGGAAAATGTGGTCCCACATCTGAAAGTGGGTGAGGTGTCTGGCACCACCAATGTGCACTTTCCACAATGGTCAGCAGAGGGGCATCATAACAGTCAGGCCTACAAGACACATCTCGATGATATTCAAAAAGGCAGCCAAATCCTCCAATGTCTTCCCTGAGTTCACACCATTCATTTCATTTATTCATTTCACACTCCCAGTTATTCCAGTTGAAGATTGCAGGGAGACGGACTATACTGACAGCTTCAATCATGGGGTGGGAGCCGACGCTGGAGTGTCCGAACCACAGTAACAATTTGTTTCTAGTGTTTGTTTATGGACTTAACACATTATTCATTTTTGTGAATGATTCCTCTTGTCTTGTTGCTATTCCAATGACGCCATCTCGTTCCTAACTTTTTTATGGACACCTTGCATTGCTATTTACATGATGAACATGCATTATAATGCTGGACATTGTGATGGTTTCATTACATAAGAGGGTGCATTTCACAAAATCTGAAGTTTCCAAATTAAATGAAGGAATTTATAAGAGATGCTTATGCAAAAAATATATTTGTCTCAGAATCTCAATTTGATTTACTGTTGTGGTTGATGGCCGGCTTTATATTCCGGTCCTCACCCCCAGGCCGCCAGGAGGAGCTCTCCCGACAGCGTGGACGGGCCCCGAGTTCCAACAGGGCCTTATGGACTATGTAGTTTTTATGCACAGCCCTGCTGGATACCTTGGGGGCCACTGGGAGTCGCTGTCAAAGGGCCCGTCGACTCGTATATGCCCTATAACCCGGAAGTACGTCATAATCCCGGGACAGGAAGAGACGACATGCTTCTGGAATGAAGATATGGACTATTTACCCTGACCCGGAAGGAATAAGGACTTGTGGACTGTTGGGGCAGGAACACCTCCGGGTCAGGGGGTATAAAGGGATACTGGGAAAGCCCAGACACTGAGCTGAGCTGGGAGAAAGGGTGGCTAAGTGCCTGGGAGAGGAGGTTTGGTTATTTTAGTGGTTATTATAGTGTTCATTAAAGTGTAGAGTGGAAGGTGCTTAGTGCACATTATTATAATAAAACGAATAATTTTAGCACTTTTACCTGGTGTCTGGCATGGTACCCGAGGGTTCAAGGGAGCGATAGTGCCCCCTACTGCCACACTGTGTTTTAAATCTTTTAGTTTGAATTTCTTGATCCTCGTTGTACTTTACTGATTGTTCTAACATTGAGTGTACTGACCTTCTCAAACTGTGTTGTCTGTTCTGCTAAGCTCCAAATAATGACAGATGTCTGCCTTTCTAACTATTGTAAAATGAAACACCTTGAGACCACAAAAGGATTTTGGGCAGCCTTCCTGTATACTTGAAATTTGGCTGAAAAAATAGCCAAGTAGGAATTGAAGGTCTTTAAAGACAAGAGTCCAATGCAGAGCTGACAAACAGGAGGATTCTGGGGGTTTTTAAGGTTGGTCAGGGGAAGTAACGCCATCTGGAGCAGAATCAGAAGTGATGTCATCTGAGTCTGAAGTGACATCATCGGCCCCGGAACCAGAAGTGTTATCTTCTGAGTTAGAAGTGCTATCATGGGGTTTCAGAACCAGAAGTGATGTCATCAGAGTCGGAAGTGGTGTCCTCAGTTCCAGACAGAATTTCCCATTTTTGGTCTGCAGGGATAAAAGAGAAAGGGTTAGTGTACTCTGCCATCCCCTGGCCCGGCGTGGAATTACTTTCTTTGAGGTCCTTTAGCTGCCTCCCATGCGCACGTGTGTGACAACTATACAAACTGTCCAAGAGGTCCAGCTTTTCAGCTGTCCTCAAATACAGTATGGACAGAGCAGTAATCCACTACAAACTCCAGCCACTTGGAATCAGTTTTGTGTAGGTAGTTAATGTAATCTGCACATCATTAGGATGTGGTAAAAAACCTGGAGCATCCAAAGAAAAACCAGCAAAAACACCGGGAACACACAGACTCCACAAAGACAGTGGATATGGCTTGGAATGTGCAGACTAAAAAAAGATTTTGTTCTTTAAAGATGTGAAGCACTTTTGGAAACTGCTGATACTTGTGTTAATCTCCTTTGCATTTATTCCCCTCTCCCCAGGACGAGACCTCTTGATGGAGATCCAGGCCAGCACCAAGATGCCTTTCCTTGAGCCTCATATTAAAGGTAGGTGGTCCTTGTATTTCTGGTCAGTAGCCCCTCCACTCCTGTACTCATTGGTTCACCTTACTTGTTCTCATTTTGACTTTCAGACCTCAGTGAGACACACAGAGCCGCTGTGTCTGAATCCATGGGACCTCTGGATAATCAGCCTGCATCTGGAGATCCACTCACTAGAGTGGTGGGCCTTGAGACTCAATACACAGAGCTGATGGTCATCAAACAGGACATTAAAGATGGACTGATGAAGGCTGGGAAGACTCAGGAAAGACTTGAGGAAGAGGGAGTGACAAAGAACTGTGAGCGAATCTGGACTGAGCATCTGTTTAAGAGAAATTCTGACAGTGTAAATCCCTCCAACATCATAGTGGTCAGTGGGGTGGCAGGAATAGGGAAGACCACCATGGTACAGAAGATCATGTCTGAATGGGCCAGAGGCACTCTATACCAGAGGTTTGCATTTGTCTTCATTTTTAAATTCAGGGAGCTCAAACTCCTGGACAATGAGCCACAGATGTCTCTGACCACACTGATTGTAAGGCACTATAAACATCTCACTCATGACAAACTAACAGAAATCCTGCAGAAACCTCAATCTCTGCTCTTTATACTTGACGGACTGGAGGAATACAAACACAGACTGGACTTCACAGACAGTCAGTTCTGCTCAAAGCCAGACGAGGAGGTGCCTGTCCACATCCTGGTGACCAGTCTGGTAAATCAGACATTACTGAAGGGCTGCTCAGTCCTGATTACAAGCAGACCACAAGCCCTGGAGTCTCTGGACATGGAGAGAGTTGATGGATTTGTAGAAATTGTAGGATTCTTCCCTGAACAAAGACTGATGTACTTTAAGAAGTTCTTTTGTGATGCTGATGTGGGCATCAGGGCTTTTCAGTACATCGAGAAAAACACCATCGTGTACTCCATGTGCTTCAACCCTTCATATTGCTGGATTATCTGCTCTGCACTGAAGAGCCACTTCACAAAAACTGAAGAAAAGCGAGGAGCTTCCCCCAGAACTGTCACCGAAACCTTTGTGATGTTTCTTCACTACATCCTGACCAATCACAGGCAAGAAAGCAGTAAACAAAAAGGGATTCTGATCAGTCTGGGAAAGATAGCTTATTATGGGGTGGAAAACAGGATTCAGGTGTTTAATGAGAAGCAAGAGATGTCCACCTTTAGTCTTCAACCAGTCCTGTCCTCTACGTTCCTCTTGGGATTCTTGCAGAAACAAAGCACTCTGGAGCACACAACATACACTTTCTACCATCTCACTCTGCAAGAGTTTATGGCCGCCTGCTCCTTTTACCTCAATCCATCAGAGAACATCGAGGAGCTCCTGAAAAAGACAGACTCATGTAAAGATGGCCGATTTGAGATTGTCATTCGATTCCTGGCAGGAGTGGCTTGGTGTCCAGTGCTTAAAACATTGGAGAGAATCCTGGGGGAGTTTCAGGGGACAACCATACAGCGGATACAGGAGTGGGTGAGGCAGAAAGCTAAACAGGCTCTACAGGGCCAAGATAAAAGTGAAGCTGTGCGAGTTTGTCACTGGCTCTGTGAGACTCAGAATAAGGAGTTAATCAGAGACGCCATTGGAGAAAATCTAAAAATGAACTTTAGTGGCATGACTTTATCTCCTCTGGACTGTGCTGTGTTGGCCTCTGTCATCTGCTGCTGTGGAGAGCTTCAAGAACTTGACCTGTCACGTACACCTCTGACCCCTGAGTGCATCAGGAGACTGGCGCCAGCGCTCAGCTGCTGCAGTAATGTCCGGTGAGTGATGCGACTTTGACGAGTTCAGTTTTATCTGTCTGTTTAAATTCGATTCACTGAGGGCACTGAGCTCTACTGTCATAGGCTCTTCTAATAGTGAATCTGAACTAATTGGTAGTTAAACAATCTGGAAAAACCTGCAGATTTTGTTTTTTTCTCCAGCCGTCTGAAGTTTTTTTTTTTTGTTTTTTTCTGTCCTCCTGGCCATCAGACCTGACTTTATTCTTTGTTAATTATCATTGCCTAATCTTATTTTTATATTTTTCTTTGTTCTTTCTTTCTCTTGAGCTACATAATTTGTATGAAAACATACAAGAAAAAATAAATGTTGTTGTTAATGAGGAGGGAGCATGATTTGGTGCAAAATTAACACCATGGCTGAGAATAAAATTTAAAGTGTCATCATGAGAGTGCGTTGGACTGGACTGCTCACAATTTAGAGAAGACCAGAGGATCAATGAGTGAGAGAACATGTTTATACGTATGAGTAAATATTAAAGTCGCCCAAGGAGACTGGCAGGATCAGTCAGTTTATCTTCAATGTTACAAACCCTGGAGATGTTTATTTGGCACTGTGGGGTGTTCACAGGAATTCTAACATTGTTAGTTCTGAGGTCTTTATTTTCAGCATCAGTAGACAGAATGAGTGATGATTGAAGGCGGGTTGCTGAAGGTTTGATTTTTCACAGTGATGTATTGATTACTGATTTTAATTTATTTTACTGTTTGCTACACTCACCACATTCCCAGATCACTTCATCTTCTCCATCTGGTGATTCTTTTCCAAGCTTCTTACATATTCCTGAAATCTGCACCTTATTCATAAGATTCCACCCAGAAGTCCAGTGCAGGTTCAGTCCTCGTCTCAGCCCCTTGTTCTCCCAATCTACTTCATTCAGTCGCTACTACAAGCTCATGACTACAGGTGAGTATCAGTTGGTGGGCTGATCAGTAAATATCAATCTTCATCTGAAAATTGAACTCCTCTGGCAAAACTTTCACAAAACACAGACACCATATGGTACAAGGTCATCAAATTCTTCCTTGTCCACAAAGCACATATAAGACAAAGTGACAAACTCTTGTGACTTCTCAAATAACTGTGCAGAAGCAAAGAGTTGGGCCAGTGTTACAGGGCCAGGACAAAATCTGCATTGCCAGTACTTTGGCTCATGTGTTTCCAGAGAGGTGCAGGTGTGTGGTCACTCAGAAACTTGAACGTCTCCTCTACTCCTAGAGCCTTCACTGTCAGCCATTCCTGCCAGTTGTGCTCCTCAAGTTGTCTTCATCAGTCCTAACATAAGTGTTGAAGTCTCAGTAGGATTTCATAGTCAATAGATGGTGCCCTCGTTCGCTGTATCCCTTACCTTTAAAAAGGCTGAATATTGTGTATCATGTCCTCGTATCATCACAGTTAATGATGTAATTATAGTTTCTTCTTCTTCTTTCGGGAACTCCCGTTAGGGGTTGCCACAGCGGAACATCTTCTTCCATATCTTTCTGTCCTCTGCATCTTGTTCTTTAACACCCATAACCTATAATCCTATCTCACCACATCCATAAACCTTCTCTTAGGTTTTCCTCTTTTCCTCTTACCTGGCAGCTCCATCCTTAACATCCTTTTCCCAATATACTCAGCATCTCTCCTCTGCACATGTCCAAACCAACGCAATCTCGCCTCTCTGACTTTGTCTCCCAACCATCCAACGTGAGCTGATCCTCTAATGTACTCATTTCTAATCCTTTCCATCCTCGTCACACCCAATGCAAATCTTAACATCTTTAACTCTGCCACCTCCAGCTCTGTCTCCTGCTTTCTGGTCAGTGCCACCGTCTCCAACTCATATAACATAGCTGGTCTCACTACTGTCCTGTAGACCTTCACTTTCACGCCTGTTGATACCCATCTGTCACAAATTACTCCTGACACTCTTCTCCACTCATTCCACCCTGCCTGCACTCTCTTTTTCACCTCTCTTCCACAATCCCCATTACTCTGTACTGTTGATCCCAAGTATTTAAGCTCCTCCACCTTCGCCAACTCTACTCCCTGCATCCTCACCATTCCACTGACCGCCCTGTCATTCACACACATGTATTCTGTCTTGGTGGGCCTACTGACCTTCATTCCTCTCCTCTCCTCTCATATCTCTACCTCTCCAGAGTCTCCTCAACCTGCTCCCTACTATCACTACATATCACAATATCATCAGCAAGCATCATAGTCCACAGGGACTCCTGTCTAATCTTGTCTACAACCCGTCCATCACCATTGCAAACAAGAAAGGGCTCGGAGCCGATCCCTGATGTAATCCCACCTTCTCCTTGAATGCATCCGTCACTCTTACCACAGACCCCACCACTGTCACACTTCCCTCATACATATCCTATACAACTCTTACATTCTTCTCTGCCACTTCCTCATACAATACCACAGCTCCTTTCGAGGCACCCTGTCATATGCTTTCTCCAGGTCCACAAAGATGCAATGCAACTCCTTCTGGCCTCCTCTATACTTCTCCATCAACATCTTCAGAGCAATCATCACATCTGTGGTGCTCTTTCTTGGCAAGAAACCATACTGCTGCTCACAAATAATCACCTCACTAACTGAGCTTCCACTACTCTTTCCTATAACTTCATGCTGTGCCTCATCAATTTTATCACCCTGTAGTTACTACAGTCCTGCACATCCCCCTTATTTTTAAATATCGGCACCAGTACACTTCTTCTCCACTCCTCAGGTATCCTCTCACTTTCCAAGATTCCATTAAACAGTCTGGTTAAAAACTCCACTGCCACCTCTCCTAAACACCTCCATGCTTCCATAGGTTTGTCATCTGGACCAACGGCCATTCCATTTTTCATCCTCTTCATTCATGTCCTTATTTCCGCCTTGCTAATTCATTGCACTTCCTGATTCACTTCTTCCACATCATCTAACCTCTTCTCTCTCTCATTCTCCTCATTCATCAGCCTCTAAAAGTACTCATTCCATCTGCTCCACACCTTCTCCTCACTTGTGAGTACGTTTCCATCTTTATCCTTTATCACCCTAACCTGCTGCACATCTTTCCCAGCTCAGCCCCTCTCTGCAGCCCACAGGTCCTTTTCTCCCTCTTTAGTGTCCAACCTCTCATACAACTCATCATACGCCTTTTCTTTAGCCTTCACCACCTCTCTCTTCACCTTGTGCCTTATCTATCCTTGTACTCTTGTCTACTTTCTGCATCTCTCTGACTATCCACCTTCTTTTTCACCATCCTCTTCCTCTGTATACTCTCCTGTACTTCCCCATTCCAACACCAGGTTTCCTTTTCCTCCTTCCTCTGTCCAGATGTCATGCCAAGCACCCTTCTAGCTGTCACCCTTACTACATCTGCTGTAGTTTCCCAGCTGTCTGGTAATTCTTCACTGCCACCCAGTGCCTGTCTCATCTCCTCCCTAAACTCAACTTTGTAGTCTTCCTTTTTCTACTTCATCATTTGATCCTTGGCTCTGCTCTCACTCTCTTCCTCTTCTTGATCTCCAATGTTATCCTACAGACCACCATCCTATGCTGCTTAACTACACTTTCCCCTGCCACCATTGTGCAGTCTTTAATCTCCTTCAGATAAACTCTTCTACATAGGATGTCATCTACCTGTGTGCATCTTCCTCCACTCTTGTACGTCACCCTATGTTTCTCCCTCTTCTTAAAATACGTATTCACCACAGCCATGTCCATCCTTATGGCAAAATCCACTATCTTCTGACCTTCTTCGTTCCTCTCCTTGACACCATACCTACTCATCACCTCCTCGTCTCCACTGTTCCCTTCACCAACATGTCCATTGAAATCCTCTCCAATCACCACTTTCTGTTTCTTGGGTACACTGTTCATCACTTCATCCAACTCACTCCAGAAATCTTCTTTCTCACCCATTGCTCACCCAACTTGCGGGGCATATGCACTAACAACATACATTATCACACCTCCAATTTCCAGCTTCATAATCCTCACTTGGTGTGACACTCTTTTCACCTCCAAACAACCTTGACATACTGTTCCTTCAGAATAACTCCTACCCCATTTCTCCTCCTATCCACACCATGATAGAACAATTTGAATCCTCCTCCGATCCACCTGGCCTTACTCCCCTTCCATTTTTAGTCTCTTGTACTCACAATATATCAACCTTCCTTCTTTCCATCATACAGTATCTGCTAACTCTCTCCCCTTACCAGTCATACTAACAACATTCAAGGTTCCTACCCTCAGTTCCACTCTCTTTACCTTCCTCCTCTCCTCCTGCCTCCAGACATGTCTCCCCCTCTTCTTCTCCTTCTTCTTCTCCTTCTTCGGCCAGCAGTAGCCCAATTTCCGCCAGCACCCTGTTGGCTAGCAGTACTGGTGGCGGTCGTTGTTAACCCGGGGCTCGACTGATCCGGTATAGAAATTTGTATTGTTGTCCGCATATTGATTTGGCAAAATTTTACACTGAATGCCCTTCCTGACGTAACCCTTCCCATTTATCCGGGCTTGGGACCGTAATGAAGAAACACACTGACTTGTGCATCCCCTGTGGCTGGTTTATTAAGTTTATTTCTAATACTCTCATTATATCTATTTTTGCCAATCACTAACATTTCTGTTTTCTCCTTATTTAGTTTGAGAAAATTACTACTCATCCATTCAGAAACACAAATAAGACATTGGAGGTCAGTGGACCAAGAGAGTCGGGGTCATCGGGTGCTATTGATAAATTCAGTTGATTGTCGTCAGCATAGCTGTGGTAACTCATGTTATGCCTTGAGATAATCTTACCTAATGGAATCATGGATATTGAAAAGAGCAGCGGACCCAGGATAGAGCCTTGTGGACCACCATACAGAATATCATGTGTCTTTGAAGTATAATTACCACAACTAACAAAGAATTTTCTCCCTGCCAGGTAGGACTCAAACCAATTTAAGACACTGACAGAGAGGCCCAGCCATTGACTAAGGCGATTTCTAAGAATATTGTGATCAATGGTGTCAAATGCAGCACTCAGATCTAAGAGGATGAGAACAGATAAATGGCCTCTGTCTGCATTTACCCGCAAGTCATTTACTACTTTAATGAGTGCAGTTTCTGTACTGTGATTTGTTCTGAAACCCGACTGAAACTTATTAAGAATAGCAGGTTTATTGAGATGGTTATTTAACTACATAATGACTGCCTTCTCTCGGATTTTACTTAAAGGCAGGTTAAAAATAGGTCTAAAATGTTCAAAAGCAGAGGAGTCAAGATTATTTTTCTTGAGTAGGAGTTTAACTACAGCAGTCTTAAAACAGTCTCGGAAGACCCCCTTATCTAAGGATGAGTTTACTATGTCAAGAATATTATCAATTAGCACACCCGATACTTCTTTGAAAAAACTTGTTGGTATTTGGTCAAGGACGCAAGTGGAGGGTCTCAGTTGAGAAATTATTTTATGTAAATCAGATAAATCTATCCTGGTGAAAGAATTTAATTTGTCTAAAATGGAGTACCGGGGTTTCAAAGGATCAATATTGGGGGTGTTCTATATTATTTCTAATATCATTAATTTTGTGATTAAAAAATAAAGAAAAAGCCTTAGAAGTTTCACTGGGAGTATTTTGGAGGCATTCCATTGAGTGACCAGGGTTTAGTAAACGATCAATAGTAGAGAACAAAACTGGGATTACTAACATTGTTATTTATAATTCTAGAGAAATAACACAGCCTCTCATGATGGACCGTGTTGTTGTGTTCTGTTATTTTAACCTTCAATATCTCATAGTTGATAATCAGTTTAGTTTTTCTCCATTTATGCTCAGCCCTCCGGCATATTCTCTTTAGGTCAGACACTCTTTGGGTCTTCTATGGTGTAACAGTGCTGGAGGATTTTTTAAATGTCTTTTCAGGTGCGACTATGTCAGTGGCAGCTGTCACCTTAATATTAAAATTTTCCACCTTACTATTTACATTATTCTCACTATTGTAGTTAGCACTACAAACGGACTGGTTGCTTAAAATGTCTGTAACCTTTGAAGCTGCTGATGAATCAAAGAAGTGTTTTTTAACAATATGCTTCTCATTATTTATCATTATTTCTATATTAAATAGTAAGAGAAAATGGTCTGATAGACCAATATCAATGATCTGCTTCACATCAACTTTTATTCCTTTAGTAATTACTAAGTCTAACGTATGACCTGCTTTGTGTGTAGGCTAATGTGCTGGCTTAAATCAAAAGAGTCCAGGAGGTTCATGAATTCTTTTACTTTTTGGTTACACTGATTATCGATATGAAAGTTAAAGTCACCGACTATTAAGAGTGTGTCATAGTTAGTTATGATACTTGACACTAAGTCTGAGAATTCCTCAAAGAAAGACACATTCTATTTAGGAGGTCTATACATGGACAATACTGATACTGAGAAACTCCATGAATAACAATGGCGAGATACTCAAAGGACCTGAATGTGCCAAAGCTGACATCTTTACACTTTAATTGGCTCGAGTAAATATTAAAAATATGCTAAACTGCCACCTTTGTTACCTTGGTGATCCGCATGAGCAAAGTTGTTATTTGGAGGTGCAGATTTGATTAAAACAGCTGCACCATCAGAGTTGAAATCAATCAATCCATTTTCCAAACCTGCCACTTCCTAATCAGGGTCACGGGAAAGCCAGAGCCCAACCCAGAAAGCACAGGGCCCCAGGCAGGGTAATCAAACATGACCTAAAATGTCAATGGGCTGAGAATTAAATCTAAAGTGTGATTATGGGAGTGCAGAGGACATTCAAACTGCGGAGAAACTCAGAGAATCAATGAAGGAAAGAAAACATTTAAACATCTGAGTGAACATTAATGTCCACCATGTGGATAGGCAGATTCAGTCAGTTATCTTCAATGTCACAAATTTTGGTGGCTGGGAAACGTTTAACTGGCACTGCCCAGTGTTGACAGTGTGTGGTCACTCAGGAATTGGGACATCTCCTGCACTCCTTCAGCTTGTGACCACGTGAACTCTTTGACACTTTGGCCTCCGTTTTGCCCTACTGATCCTGCTCCATCAAATCCAGAGACACTGAGATCCTCCAGGTAACATTGTATGGAAGGCCTCTAATTTAACTGTGACAGCTTCCCTTACCCCGATGTCCTCCATTTCATGTACAACAACTGTTTGGCCACAGCTCCTTCAGCTGAGATCTTGAACAGGGTACTTTCAGACTCATGCCCTGCATACCCATAGATGACAGTTTAACCCATTCTGAAAAGAGCCATCTGCTGGTCAGTTGCAGCACGCCATCACTACTCATTTGATCTGTCCAGAAGATGCTCTGTTAGTTTGAGGCAGTTTACCACCCGATGGTGATCAGTTGACATCTCAGCCCCACTCCATACAGTATGCCCTAAAGACAGAAGAGATTACGTTGCACTTGATCATTGACACTGTGTGTTCAAACATGGCATTTGTTATGAAGAAATCCTGACAAGCACAGGAAGTCTGTAACAATTCACCAGTCGTACTTGGGTCAGGCAGGTCGCTTTCCCTAGTTGAGCTCCTCAAGGTATATACATAACATGAATGTTGAAGTCTCTCAGTAGGACTTTAGAGTCGGTAGATGTTGCCCTTGGGTGGTGCTGAATATCATGTGTTATGTATGGGGCGTCATCATATTTATTGATGGTATTGCAGTTTATATGTTTAATAACGCAGCTGAATAACAGAGCATGTAAACAGGTCCTAACAGAAGAACATGATCAACAGAACACATTAGTCAGACAGAGAATTCAAAATAAGAGTCTACGCATATAATTCTGTAACAACGGTGTCAAGTTGCATCAGCCTGGGGATGACTCGCCATCAGTGTGAGCTGGCAATTCATAATGCAAATGGACACTACAGAGCCAGCGGCAGTGGAGCTTTTAAAAACGGCATGATAACTATTATAAAGTCACAACAGAATTCCAACTAGTGTGGCAATGGTGATCAGTCCTTTTAAGGATACAGACGCACCTAAAAACGCCGTGTGAAAAGCCCAAGGTCCATTTTAGCATTTGGTGATGGCATTACAATGTGATACTCTCTGTATAGTCATTACACACACAAAGCAGTCAAATCTCTGCAGTCAAAGCTCATTGAGCTTACCCTCTCATGCAATTGATCAAACTGCAAAGCGCCCAGTTGTAGGCTTTTGAGACACTTCGCACTCGCAAGAGTAGCAGAGAGACCGCCGTTGATTGACAAGTCAGGTCTACAGCCATCTTTGTGTTTAGAGGTCAGTCCCACTGTATTTTTCATATGTTCTGTCTACTTCCCCACCGGAGAAAGTACTCTCCAAGTCTCCAGAGCCAGGTTCCAATGTCAATGTCTGAATCTTTCTTGTCCTCTCTGATTCTTGCCTGTCACTAGTCCCCCACTACTATGGTTCATGATTTCACTACAACTTGTAGTGTGAAGCTGACAGCATGCATCAAGTTCCACCTGGAGAATAGAGAAGATGGTACAGGGTGGGTGGAGCACAATGCCAAATGGTGGCACACTAGCAACATTTTAACAGACATGGCCCTCGCTTGATGCAGACAGATATTTTTGTACTGTGAACCGTGGTGAAGCAGGAGGGTCTGATGCTGTGTGTAACTTGACTGTATTGAGGCTCCATTTGGGGAAAATCATCATGTGATTTGAGCACACATGACATAACAAAGCATTGTGTGTCTATGTGATTCAACACGATTGTTTTTTCAGCTTTGCCACCATGCCTCAGTAGACATTTGTGCTTTATTTGTTGCACGCCACAGCAGCACATAACTGTGATGGACAGCTGTTACTCGTTGTGATGCTGATGCACTTTCACTCAGGACATGTCAAGCAAATCTGACAGGTCTGGTGTCAGATCATTAAGTACTGGAGAACCACAAATATAAATATCAAATATATACTAAAGGCTATTTCCTATTTTGTAAAACATGCTTCCGAAAAGCCAGGTAAAAACTGAGCATGGTCATGTGATTAGTTGAGTATTTCACAAGCAAAGGGAGAAATGTCATCGCTGACAAGATCTACTCAAAATTTCCCAAGGAAGACAATCTTGTGCTGGCTGTCTGTGGTGTTTTGGAGGCAGAGCAGTAGGGTTCTGCTATAACAATGCTGATCCAATGGGCCATTAATGAGAATATTGGTGCCACTCAGCATAGTGTTAACAATCACAAGATATTAAAAAATCCATGTCATGTGTTTCATGGTCTCGGCCCAATTGCTCCTGATGTGTGTCCTTTGTTGTTTATTTCCATGTTGTTTTATATTTTAGAGGCTGTGCTTTAACTTCACAATGTGCCCAACTGCCTTTGTCTTGTGATTGTCATCATTTTTATAACACATCTAACCCACAATGCTTGCCCCAGGAGCTGCACACAGCCCCATGTTTGCCCCAAAAACAATCCCACTGCTGTCCATGTCTTTAATTTTATTCTTGTTTTTGAATGACCACTGATGTTTTCAGGAACTTCATGCCCTTCAGCAATGGAGAGGTGGCTGCAGTTCAGTTCTCAGAGGTGTTTCTTAATTCCTTCACTTTTTACTTTGTTTTCTGTATTTCTGTTTCCAGTCTGCTTTAATGTAACACTGTGGATGAAGATGGCCACCTGACACCAGTCCTCGGTGTTCCCTGAGAACATTTAATGTCCATCACTGAACTGATCACCAGCACCTCCATCTTTCCCGTTGGTCTCTTTTATGCATTTTTTTAGTACAGGATGTCTGATTTTAGTCAAAGAAATCAGTAGTAGGCTTTCAGCTCATCAGATAAACTGATGGGGTTGTCCAGTTGTTTTAGGCCATGTCTGACATTTTGAAATGTTGACTTCACAGCAGGCTCTCCTACTCCATATTAACAAGTAGGATTATCTAACTTGAGTAGAAACTGCAAGCCTTAAAGCTAAAGACGCTAATATTGACTTGCTGACCAAAACAGCGTCACTCCATGAAGACAGATTAGCAGCAATCAACATCAAAGCTCAAGAGGGACCAGAGGAAACAAGTGGGCTTCAACAGAACCAGATGACCTGAATAGCTTCTTGATGTTGTTGTGGTCATTATGGTTTCCTTCTCACACATCGGAAATATTGAAATAATGAGACCACTCAGGGTCTGTTCTTCAGTCCACCAGACTAGACCTCAGACTCATCATGAAGTTTCTTTGCTTCACTAACAGACCAGACACCCTAAAGTCATCATGCTTTCTCCTGAAGTCCTGCACAATGTCACCAAGACGCTGTTGTTTTCAGATTTCTGCACAGTCACTTCACAGAATTAAACTCCATAAATTCTGTGGTTAAAGAGGTGATGCAGTAGGATATCAGGGTCCCCTTAACTTTACCACTATCTTGATGCTAAGCCAGGCACCTTCTCAGACTGTAGGTGGTGCTACTGAGACCATATCTATCGTCTTGTGTGACATTCTGGTCACAGTAGAGGAGAGCAGCACAAGTGCATCATGGGACTGAAAGGCTTGTGTGACCATGATAGGCTCAGGGAGATCAACCTCTTCAGTCTCGAGCAGAGGACATTGAGTGGGGACCTCATCGAGGTCTTCAACATTCTCAAAGGTGTCCAAAATTCTTTGGATTAAATCCTTGTGTGTAAATTGTGTCTTCTGTTTTCATACCTAGTGTGCTATTTTCAATAAAAGCTCAAAACTTGTTATTTTCCTCCTTCTTTCACTTTTTTTTTTTCTTTGCTCACTGACCTTCAGGTCTTATCTGGTGGTAATGGTGGACTCTTACCTGAGCTCAGGTGTGTAGAACTCATACATACTTGTCACACTTGGGTCACAGAATTGCACAGAAACACAGGAGATTGTAGAGACAGGAACTTTTTTCAAACACTTCAAACAAACATGTCTATTTCAGAAGTAAAACGAGCTCAGTATGCAGTTAGTTCTTGTTTAAAAGAATAGGCAAACATCATAGGGGAGCACAACGGGAGCGGGACCTGCAACAGGAGCAGAGGATATTTGGGGGACAGAGAAACAAAGCAATCACCCTACAAGGACAGATGCTGTTCAGGCTTTTAAGTATGCGTACCGCTGCGCGTGAAACATATCACGTGACAGAGCAGCCGCAAGTAAGCCAAGCAAGTAAGGGAGCAATGTGAAGGTAGTCTTTCAGTGTTTTTTAGAGGAGTGTCCGTATCCTCTAGGGGTGCGTTCAGCCCTCCTGCTCACACCCCCTCCGTCAGCTTTATTCACATTCTAGTGAATTAGGCGACTCTCCAAAGCAGGTTCAAACAGGTGTGACAGGACATCAGCATTAACGTGCTCAGAGCCAGGGCGATGCCTGACAGTAAAACTATACGGTTGTAAGCTCAAGAACCATCCCATGAGACGAGAGTTCGTATCTTTCTGACGGTGTAACCATTGAAGTGGAGCGTGATCAGTCACTAATGTGAAATTTCGACCCCATAAGTAATAACGAAACACTTCCACAGCCCATTTATTCGCCAAACATTCTTTCTCAATAGTCGAATAATTGCGTTCCCTTGGAAGTAATTTTCTACTCAAAAAAGTGATAGGGTGCTCTTCCCCATCCAAAATATGAGACAGGACAGCGCCTACACCAAATACATTTGCGTCTGTCTGTAGAACAAAATCCTTAGAGAAATCGGGATTCCGCAAAACTGGATAAGAAGACAAAGCAGTTTTCAGATCACAAAAGGATTGTTCACAAACTTCTGTCCATAAAACAGAGCGGTTCTTTCTGCCTCTAGTAAGATCAGAAAGAGGAGCAGCCCTATTTGCAAAGTCAGGGATGAATCTTCTGTAATAACCTGCAAGCCCCAGAAAAGCACAAACTTGTTTCTGCATTTCTGGATGTGGGTAAACAAGCATCTCTTCCAGTTTTCTAAATTGAGGTTGGAGTAAACCCCTGCCCATTGAATAACCCAGATAATGAATCGCAGAAATACCCAACTTAAACTTCTTAGGGTTAGCTGTCAAGCCAGCCTGTCTCAAGCTTTCAAGGACTGCCTGAAGACGTTATAAATGCGTTTGCCAATCATTGCTGAAAATCATGACTGGAAAGTTAGAGGCACACCATAAAGACCAAACGAGAATCTAGTAAATTCATAAAGTCCATCAGGAGTTGTGAATGCTGTTTTCTCACAACTGCCAGCCTCAAGAGGCACCAACCAGTAACCTTTCATGAGATCTAGTGTGGAGATATAGGTTGCCTGACCCAGTTTTTCCAACAGCTCGTCTACACGGGGCATTGGATAAGCATCAAATTTAGAGACCTTATTCAAGCGCCTGAAATCAATACAGAAGCGAACCAAACCATCTTGTTTTGGGACTAATACGACCGAACTGCACCACTTTTACTTTCACGAATTACACCTAATGTCAGCATCTGTTTGCCTTCCTCATGCACAATATTCTGTCATACTTCCGGGATCCGAAACAGGCGCATCTACACCCTAACACCGGGTTCAGTAGTCATTTTATGTTCAGCAAGGTTAGTCACACCTGGCAAGTCTGAAAAACCATCAGTGTTCCGTTAAATCAAAGATAACAACTCTGTCTTTTGCGAGTCAGTCAAATCTGAGAGACAGCAGCCAAAGAAGGGTAAACCCCCTGCGGGTCATGCTACTCCTTCAAGAGATTAACATGTAAAATCTGGAATGGTTTGCGCTGGCCCGGTATTCTAACCTTGTAATTCACTGGCCCCATATGCTCCTCAATAATGGCAGAGCCCTGCCATTTCATTAGGAATTTGTGCAGGTCAGATGGAATCAGTACCAAAACATGATCACCAGGTTTGAATTCATGGAGCTTACAGCGCCTATCGTATAGATGTTTCTGGATTTCCTGCTCACATTGCTGATGCTCCACAGCGATAGAAGAATGTTTAGAAATCTTATCTTGCAATGAAATTACCCAATCTGCAAAGCTCTGCCCGTGAGCTTTTGTCAGGATTCCTGTCCATTCCTGACGTACAACATCCAAGATGCCTCTCGGGCACCTGCCAAATAACAACTCGAAAGGACTCAAGCCAGTGGACGCCTGTGGCGATTCCCGTACCGCAAACATAATAAAAGGCAGGATAGAATCCCAAGGCGTCGGGTCATCATGAGCAACTCGCCTTATCATCTTTTTTAAAGTCTTGTTAAATCGTTCAGCCAAACTATTCGTCTGTGGATGGTAAACAGTGGTACTTAATTTCTTAATAGCAAGGCTGTCACACAATTGTTTCATCATGCGAAAAGTAAAATGTGTGCCCTGTACAAATGGTAGGAACAAAAATGGGCAGCCACATGGAGTCACTGGGACTGCTAATTGAACAGGGAATTGACCTCAATTCCAGTTATGAAACCATTACAACCAGTCAGAGTCACAGAGCAGAGTGAAGTTTAGACCAGTAAAGTGAGTGCAGTGTCATTGTGACAGGACCAGCAATAGACTGAATAACGCCAACAAGAGAGCAGGAAGTGGCTAAGCTGGATTAGTAGGCATTATGTTTAATTAAGATAAAATATTCTCTAACAGTTTAGAAAAGTGGTCTTTGATTTATAGATCTGTTTATTAAAGTATTGCAAAGAGTTTAGTATTTGAATTTGTTAGTTCTGAAGTATAATATGGGAACAAAATCAAGTCAGTCAGAACTTTAAGACAACACAAGTTCTACTGTTTTGTTTTATATAATACATTATTTCTACAGCAATTCCATGTTTTAAGTCAGATCATTGTGAGTCTATGGAAATGCAACAATGATTCATAAAATATTCTTACACACTGTAACAATTCATTAACATTGCAGTAGAGACACTGTGCAAACATACACACATTTATTTGTTTAAATCATTTTGAACCATTAATTGTACTGCAGTTTTATATTTTTATATTTTCCACTAATATTGACATATAATTTCATACTTTCTATGAAATGAGTTCAGAACTGCACTAAACAAAAGTGTAGGGCACAGCAAATAGCCAGGGACAACCAGCAGAACAAGCACTTTGTACTCCTGAATGACCGCAGACTGATTTACAGTCAGAATTAACTTCAATCTAGCATTATATAACGTCTTTCACATTCACTATCTATCTATCTATCTATCTATCTATCTATCTATCTATCTATCTATCTATCCTGTCTTACTGTTTCTCTGTGTGTCGATTGCTTTGGTCTGGAGTGGGAGTGGCCTTTGTGCTAACAGGAGAGTGAGTGTAGCTTTTTCTTTTTTTCTTTTATTCTTTTTTTCTAGTTATTTCTCTTAATTTCTATCTTTGTTATTTATATATAGTTATTATTTCAAGCTTATATAGTGTTTTTTGTTTTAAAAAGAAGTGGCTAGGATGGCTGTGTCCCAAGGGATACAGCCAGGCCTTTTGCCACGTGGCTTTGAAAACTCTAGCAGAAGAAATGGCATCAAGTTGATTGTTGATCCAGTAGTTTCAGTAGAGAAGTGTGTTACTGAAATTGGAAAAAAAATTTGATGTAAAAACATTATTTCTGCTTCAAGAATGAATAAGGCAGTTGTGGTATTTCTAAATGAGGAGGCCTTAGTTCACCATCTGGTTCAGGAAGGCCTAGTTGTTAATGGAACCCTCATTTCTGTTTTGCTGCTTTGCTTGTTATAATTGTTAATAAAGGTCTGTTTAAAATAAAAAAAAATAAATTTCTATCTATCTATCATATAGTGCCATTCATCTATCTATCTATCTATCTTGACAGTCCAGTTCACTTCCTGTGGCCTCAAGTGTCCATCACAATCCCCAGCACTTTCTATTAGTTTCTGATTTCAGTTGTCCCACCTTGTGACCCTTAGTGACAAAGTGACATTTGCTCAGCCCCTCTCTGATGTTACTTTTCTGCTCCTGATGTCCATGTGCTCCTCTGTTGGTGTCCTGCACATCAGACTTGTGACGTGACCCCATTGTCGTGTAGTCTACCCTCACAGCTCGAGTCTCGCCTGTTTCTTAGACAAATCGTCACTTGATTGATTACAATGGTGTCACCCTTTATTACGACGCTGGCATCTTGAACAGGGGACATGTCCTCATTTGAATGTTCAAAGTGTCTGCAGACATCAGCCTTAACCAGCGTATCCTAATGTGACATCGAGAACACACAAATGACGGGGGTCCTAAACATGGGGACAGCTGCAGTGGACGACAATACTCTTTAATGTCACACACGTCATTGTCATTGTCACAGAGTGACGTTTTTAGGATTTATTTAGTATCGTGTTATGTTTTATTGTTTGCCCTGAAGAAGTCATTGAGAGAATCGCGTTGGCCCTCAGACTGTGAGGTTTATGTGGTCGGACCTCGAGAAGCAGGACCCCTCAAACAGACTGCCATGGGGGGCTTCACTTGTGTCTTTAGAACTAAAAGGATTTGCTTGTGATTTAGGACTGAGCTATGAAGAGATGATTGTTTGGTTTCCTTTCACATTCTCTCTGTTTCTTTCATATTCTGTCTGTTTATTATGGGATGTGCTGTTGTTCTTTTGATTTGTTTCCTGATCTTCATAGGTGAGTTAATCCTGGTGGTCCGGACTGCTGAATTCCTGATGATTCTCGTCCTTTTCTGAGCCCCTGACGTGTTCTTCTGGTGATCTTCTGATTCTTTTCTCTTTCGGTGGCCCAACTGCTGTTCTTTTTCTTCTTTAATTCTCCATGTGGTTTGATGTCACTGAGATGTCACTTGTGTCATTTCTAACTCCTACCAGCAGGTGGCGATGCTAGCCGGTCACTCTGCCATTTTGCTGTGAATGGCAGCTCAGGTCAGAGGAGAACTGGGAGTGGACAGCAGTGGTCAGCAGTAATGGGGGTCACTTCACAGTCCACTCAGACCACCTCTGTGCCCAGGGGACTGGACTTTGGGATGCTGAGTGTCCATTCAGAGCTCGTCCACTGGCTTTATTACAAATTAGGAGAGAAATAAGAAAACTGAGGTGACCAGCAGTGAGGCCTTTAGTGGACTGAGGTCAGCTGGTCAGTGGCACCGGTCAGCATGTGACGTGTGAGTGTCAGAAGTGTCACATGTCAGTCCTGCCCACCCTGTCCATTATGTCACTGATCACACAGTCAGTCCAGTCTTTGTCACAACAGACAGACAGAGGGTCCTCATCGTCTAAGTGGTCTGACATCAGGAGAGCCCACCATGACAGACACTCGAGTGTCACGCTCTCTGATGTCCAGCAGTGACCGGCGTGTCTGACAGGAATCTGTGGATGGGGTCCTGCAAATCAGTCAAAGCCCCTCCATGTGCTGAGTCCTCAGTTACAGACACAAATCCAAGGTGGTCCCTCCGCTGTCATCGGCTTTGACAAGTCTGTCTGGACCCTCGAGTGCAGGACACTGTCAGCCTCATGTCCTTCACATTCCTGTCCAGTGTCCACATGTCACTTTGAATGACTTGTTACCAGTCAGTGTGGCAAGAAGGAAGAAGACGCTGTCAGGTATATAGCGCCTTACCTTATAAGGACAGCAGTGGTCTCAGGGTCAAAGTGCATTTCAGTGAAGACGGCGCAGTCATT
>JANRMT010028174.1:16419673-16432046 GCA_026402145.1 Polypterus bichir lapradei
TGTACTCTTGTGGTCTCACCTCGGCCTGCTGCTCAGCTCTCTCCTCGTTCCTCTCGTCTCCAAACTCACGGCTTAAAATTCTGAACCTGAACAACAACAACCTGGGAGATTCAGGGGCTCAGCAGCTGAGTGAGGGGCTCAGGAGTGACAACTGTAAATTAAAAGAACTGAGGTGAGTAAAGAGGGGGAGGGGTGGGGGTGTGTGAATGTGTTATTGATGGGCGGGCTGATCACATGACAACACATGGAGTGACCAGAGTGACAGTGACAAGTGGAGCTGACTGAAGTGACAGACAGGAAGAACAACAAAGATAAGGAGAGACAGACAGAGGAAGACGAGGAGGATCTGCTCTGTCAGATGAGACCACCTACTTGAGCACTGGACCCCATCTCCACCACTCTCCTCAAATCCTGTCCTCATGTCCTTTTCTCTGACACTTCACCAGGCTGCCCCTCACACTCACACACTTGAACCTTTGCTCCTGTCTGTGCAGATCTCATCTTCATGACGCTTATTTTTAATTCTCTTATTTTGATCTTCTTTTTTATTCTCCCAGTATGTCCTCACAAATTCCCAGTCCATGTGGTGCACCTGCCCAGTAAGGTCACTCTGATTCTGGTCACTAAGCATCAGGGCCTCTCCCAGTAGCAGGAACTGAACACAAGCAGGATGGACAGGACATCACAGAGGGTCCACACTCAGGGGGTCTAACTGACCACCTCAGCGGCTCAAAGTCTTTAAATAAGAAAAAGAAGAAAACTTTGAAGGACAAACTACTGAGAGTAAAGGAGGAAACACATGTGGACTCCCAGTTCTCCTCCCCATCCTAAACATGTCACTGTGGTGAAGCGGGTCCACAGCTCACGTCAACAGGGCCACTTTTTAAATAAATAATCGGCTCACTCGCGGCTTATAGAGGGGGTGTGGTATGTGTGGCCTGAGCAGTTCCTATGTGATTCATGAGGTCCTCACTTAAGTGCACAGGTGAGGAGTCGTCCGCATCCGTAATTGGCACTGGGAGCTGCTAATTGCCACATCTGATCCACGTCCCTGTAATAAATACTGTAGAAGTGCGAGGCGGCTAGAGGAAGAGGACAGGAAACAACCGGAGGTTAATGAAGCAGGAGGCAGGGAGGAGAAGGCCGGTGTGTGAGCGAGCAGGACGAACAAAAGGCACCTGGACAGTGAGCCCTCGTGGGGTGTTTGGCTGGCACCCCGGGAGCAGTCGGTAGTGGTCACTCCTGCTGAGCATTATTGAGGAGCGGCAAGAGAGGTGGACTTTGGATGTGAAAGCCCCAGCGTTAGCGCCCTGGTCACTGGGGAGCCCAAGTCATGATCAGGTGAAGCCCACCGGAGCCAGAGATCGGCGAGGCCAACAGACCAGCGGTAGAAGTCAAAAAGAAGGTTAGCTGCAGGTAGGGTGGCTCCCCTGGTGCATAGCCTGGACGGGAGAAGCAGGGGAGTCACCAACAGAAAGGCACCGGGATCTGTTTTAAAAAAGATGGCTTCCAGTCATGGTTATAACCTCAGTTTTTAACGATTTATTAATTGATTTTAACCTCCACAAGTCACGGCGTTTTGTCCATCCATCCATTATACAACCCACTATATCCTACCTACAGGGTCACGGGGGTCTGCTGGAGCCAATCCCAGCCAACACAGACCACAATGCAGGAAACAAACCCCGGGCAGGATACCAGCCCACCATAGGGCACACACACACACCAATCACACACTAGGGACAATTCAGGGTCGCCAATCCACCTAAGCTGCATGTCTTTGGACTGTGAGATTATTAATTTGAAGATTATCGAGAGACGCTGCACTTATTTATTTGAACACTGTTTTGGTTTGTTGATTTTAAATAAAAGCTCTTTGCACTTTTTCCACCATCCCCTTACTTCACAGTTTGTGCCTCACTGCCGAGCTCATCGGTGACATTACCAACGGTGTCGGGTTCAAGGGCTCCCAAAAGGCAGATGGGAGCATAAAGTGGAACCCGCATCGTCACAGTCACTTGTCACTGAGGTTTGACCTGAGCAGGCTAAGCTGGTGCAGGACGTGAAGTCAGGCCGAGTCTTTAGGGCAGGCGTCCTGAGCACATGGAGGACCACCGCAGACCCTCACGGTTGTTGTCCCCTTCACTCAGATGAGTTTCTTCTCATGAGGACACTAAAGATGTCCCCTCAGTGACTGTGACGTGTTTTGAACCTGAGTCTCTGTGGCCTGCTGTCCTCAGGTCAGACTAACAGATGTCAGTATTCTGGAGTACACACATACACACATGCCACACAAATGTCACCTTATTTAATAAAGGACACCGCAGACCACCCATCACCACCATCTCCCCCAAAGCCACTAAGCCCTTGTGTGCTCCTCATCACCTCGGCAGACCAGCAGCTGATGTTGTTCCCAGTTTGACACTCCAGTTCACTTCTTGTGGCCTCAGGTGTTCATCACAATCCCCAGCCCTTTCTATTAGTTTCTGATTTCAGTTGTCCCACCTTGTGACCCTTAGTGACAAAGTGACATTTGCTCAGCCCCTCTCTGATGTCACTTTTCTGCTCCTGATGTCCTTGTGCACCTCTGTTGGTGTTCTGCACATCAGACTTGGGACCTCCGAGTGCAGGACACTGTCAGCCTCATGTCCTTCACATTCCTGTCCACATGTCACTTTGAGTGACGTGTCACCAGTCAGAGTGGCAGGAAGGCAGAAGACGCTGTCAGGTATATAGCGCCTTACCTTATAAGGACAGCGGTGGTCTCAGGGTCAAAGTGCATTTCAGTGAAGACGGCGCAGTCATTGAGCCCTTGTGCTGTGTGTCCTTCTGTCTGTCTGTCTGTCCTCACTCGTCTCTCTTCTTCTCCACAGGTTGTACTCTTGTGGTCTCACCTCGGCCTGCTGCTCAGCTCTCTCCTCGGTCCTCTCGTCTCCAAACTCACAGCTGACATATCTGGACCTGAACAACAACAACCTGGGAGATTCAGGGGCTCGTCAGCTGAGTGAGGGGCTCAGGAGTGACAACTGTAAATTAGAGGAACTGTGGTGAGTAAAGAGGAGGAGGGGTGGGGGCTGTGAATGTGTTATTGATGGGCGGGCTGATCACATGACAGCACATGGAGTGACCAGAGTGACAGTGACAAGTGGAGGTGACTGAGGTGACAGACAAGAGAGGAAGGACAACAAAGATAAGGAGAGACAGACAGAGGAAGATGACGAGGAGGAGGAGTGTGAGATGGACAAGAAGAAGAAGAAATGGACAGCAGCTGAGTGTCCAGCCAGAGACAGGGGGACAAGGACATGGGGGGGATAAGGACAGCAGACAGTGTGGACAGGAGGAGAGGGGGACATGACAGTCTGGGGCTGAGGGTCATTTGGAACAAACAAGAAAGAGCAGAGCAGCAGACGGGGGGATCAGTGGACAAGAGGAAGAAACAAGATGGAGGATGAGAGACGAGCAGGAGATGAAATGAGAGAAGACATGAGAGTGAAGAGGAGAAGAAGAGAAAATGAAGAGCGACGGAGCACTAGAGAGACAGACAGGAAGTGACCGCAGGGGGACAGAGGGGGCAACAACACGTCAACTGGACAGACCACCTTCTTTATGAAATGTGACGTGACCAGCAGGCCTTCAGAGGATGTTGACCAATCAGTGAGTGGACTGAGTGACTGACAGGCTGACACACACGTCATGTGACTTAGATGACACAGACACTGAGAGGAATTCTGTGTGACATCAGGGGGCGTGTCAGTGTGACAGCGCAGTGTGTGTGTGGCGCCCCCTGCTGTTTGTAACTCACACTTGTGTCTCCTCACAGGCTGTGGAGTAACAGGATCAGTTGGAGTGAGGAGAGGAACCTGAGGTCAGTAGAGAAGGAGCTGAGGAGGTCAGGACGGCAGCTGATTATCATTAAATGAGAAGACCACCTCTGGTTAACAGACTGACTCCTGTCAGTGATGGATCCCCCCATCCAATCACCCCTAAATGCTCCTCTTTCTTCTTTTTCTTCTCCTCTCAGCTCTGCTCCTCATTTAATAAACTCTGTGTCCCCTCAGCCTGTGTGCTCCTCCTTTAATGTCACTTTTATTTTTAACTCCTTGAGACCCTCAACTTATGACAAAACTCAAGAAGAATCAGACCTGCAGACCCCGGAGTTTCACCACTAAAGGTAGTAAAGCAGTGGGGGGGGGGGTCATCCTGTAAAAAGCCCCCCAAGGAGGAGCAAAGAGAGGTGGACAGTCCAGCTGTGGGGTGACAGGGGGTCTGAGGCTGTAGTGACACTGGGGACGAGGCTGGGACAAACCCTAGACAGGACGCTGGTCCATCACAGGACGCCATCAGCGCTCGTCTCCAACGTCACTCAGTGTCATTTGAACCCGTGTCTGCTCCATGTCCCCCAAATCCTTTCTGCCGTCTGCTGATTCTCTTTTGGTGACACTTTAACTCCTATGAGGCTCAGTTTTGATTTTGATTTTCTTTTTTATTCGTCGTCTCCACTTCACCGTCCCCTCCAGTCTTGTCCTCGTAGTGAGCAGCGGCCTGAACAAGTGAGCCGTTAAAAAGAAATAAAAGAAAAGATGAGGAGAACATGGAGGAGTGTGGAGATGGGATGGACTGGCACCGTCCAGGGTGGGGTCCTGACTTGATGTGGACAGACGGCCACTGAGGGACCACCACCTGAACTGGACTGAGGGGGCTTAGAAAATGGATGGACAAATAATGGGGAAGAAACTGAACTGGGAATTAAGAAAGAAACTGTAAAATAAAATAAGAGTGGGAGTGGGATGAGGGTCTAAAGGAAACAAGTGGGGGACCCCAGCCTGAGGGTGGGCTTCTATAGGACAGCTGGGTAAGATAAAGAGGAACAGGGACAAGAGTGAGAGAGAAGGCAACAAACAGAGAGATGAACAAGAGGGGCAAGGAGAGAGTTAGAAAGTGAAGGACAGTCAGTGACACGAGGGGGATGAGGACAGACGAGGAGGAGGAGAGGAAGACAAGTCAAGTTGAGTCGAGTCCATTTTATTTAAAGAGCTCATTTAATAACATCAGGGGTCGACGCCAGCTTCACCATAAACACCCCAAATACACACAGCAGACACAGTAAAGAAATACTGACGGACAAGTTTAGAAAGCCAAGCCAGAAAGGTGGGCTTCAGGTGGGATTTCAAAGTGACCATCTGCAGTACAGCGCAGCGTCCAGAAGGAATATGAAAATGTGCAGAAAGACTCAGTTTAACTCCAGAACTGTAGACTGAGCTCTCGTATGTCCGCCATTTCTAAAAGAACACAAACAAGGCAGCTAGCGCCCCCTGCTGGGCACAGGAGTCTCTTTAAAAACTGTGATGTGTGAGAAGTTTGAAGTCCAGGTGGCCACAGACCCCCATATCAGTAACAGCAGCGCAGGAATCTTCACGTCACTCGAGTAGACATCTGCTGTCTGTGAAGGCGACTTCAGCCACCTGATATTATAAAGTGGGATTACAAGTTTGGTAGTGGCCCCCTCACATGCCCTAACACCCTGTTAATGCCCACCAAGGCCACTGACACTCGCTGTCATCACCCACTGCTCGTTCATCTCTGTCTCTCTGTTGTCATTTTAGTTTTCATTTTCACCCATCACACTCTCTTCTGAGTTATTTGTGTTGTTACTTTCTTCATCAGATTTCTCTCGTCATGTTGATCTTCTTCACCCATTTTGACATCACTGCTTTGACAAGCTGGAGTTATTGGTGGTCTTGGACCAAATAAACCTGTGAGCAGAACCAAAGCTGGAGCACCAGGAGCTCCTTCTCCGTGTTTTGTGGGCTTCAGTGTGCCTGACGTGTGCTTAGCCATAGTGGGACAGCATGTGGGGGACAAGCCTGGTGACAACAGCATGTGGGGGACAAGCCTGGTGACGACAAGAAGTGGGGGACAAGCCTGGTGATGACAGGAAGAGAGGGACAAGCCTGGTGACGACAAGAAGTGGGGGACAAGCCTGGTGATGACAGGAAGTGGGGACAAGCCTGATGATGACAGGATGAGGTGGACAAGCCTGGTGACAACAGCATGTGGGGTACAAGCCTGGTGACGACAGCATGAGGGGGACAAGCCTGGTGATGACAAGAAGTGGGAGACAAGCCTGGTGACAATGTGAAGCATTTATATGGCAGCAACAGCCAAACAGCATCCTGTCGTATTTATATTATTTATACCACACTTCATATTAGGAGGTACCACAATGTGCTTTAGTAGTTTTTATTTTTGTCAGGTTTGTGGACCCCCATTAGAGTGTGGCTAGGACTGATCACCCCCTGCTGGCTCCACTGCTGCTCTTATTACATGTCATTATATTCTGTGACTGCTGTGATTTGTGAATGTGACTAAATTTCATAATAAATTATGAAATAAGTCAAACTGTGACAACAGACCCTTTGATGAAGTGACTAGAGGAGTCTCAAATGTCCCGACTTTCAAAGCAGTTGAGCGAGTCACCAAACGCACCTGAATGTCACGTCACACACGTCTGTCACTTCTCATTTCTCCACCCGCTCGTCGTCTTCTCCACTTTGCTGCACTTTGTCACCAATAACTGAGGATGTTGTCCATCTTTACGTCTTCACATTGACTCACACGTATCACTGATCTGCATGAACCTGAACAGAGGCTCAGTAGAGTGAAGGTCTGGTGGTCTTTTAGTCCATGAGGTTCTCACTACATATGATGCCATCAAGATGGCACTAACATTAGAAACACAAATGTCTGCCCTTGTCGAGTTGTTTGTTTGCTTTTCTTCTTCATTTTCTTTTAATATGGCTGCTCTCTGCTGTCTCCCACTCCTTGTCTTCCTCTCCTTCCTCTTCATTCTGCCTTCTCCTCCTCTTCTGTCCTGTTCTGTCTCGTCCCTCTCATGTCACTGTCCTTCACTTTCTAACTCTCTTCTTCTTGTTCTTTCTCATTTATTTTCTTCTCTGCCACTCTCAGTCCCTCTTGTTCCTCTGTTTCTTATTCAGCTGTCCTGTAGAAGCCCACCCTCATGCTAGGGACTTTCAGGCCCTCAGTGGTTTTCATCCCCCCAGTTGTTTAATTTTGGACTCTCATCCCCACTCCTAATCTTATTTTATTGTCCAGTTTCTTTCTTAATTCCCAGTTCAGTTTATTCCCCTCTGTTTGTACTTCCATTTTCTAAACCCCCTCATTCCAGTTCAAGTGGTAGTCACTCAAGTCAGGACCCCACCCTGGACGGCACCAGTCCATCCCATCTCCACACTATTCCATGTTCTCCTTGTCTTTTCTTTTAATTCTTTTTAAATGGCTCACTTGTTCAGGCCACTCCTCACTATGAGGACACGACTGGAGGGGACGGTGACGTCACCTTACATCTGCCTTTGAGTTCCTACCTTCACACTGTGCCCTGATTACCCCATATAAGTATGGCAGCATAATGATCAGAATATGTCCAGCCCAATATTCAGGTGATCAGCACCATCGCCTGGTGGGCTCTATGTGACAGGGGAAGCAGTGCCACTTTCACCTGAGAGAAGCCAAGCCCACCTAACAAAGCTCCATTGGTATTGCAGATTTACTGGTTTAGCCATCGAGGCTCGCACTTTCTCTGTGCAGAATGATCAGAGTGCCAGAACAACGACAGAGTGGGCGCCATACTTCACAGCAGTGCTTCCCACCCTTTACAGGGTCAAGACCCTGTGTTTCTCGCACAAGAGGGTGAATCTTCAGAGTGTTGGGGTCCTCAATGAATCGTGTGTGAGTGTTAGAATGGGGAGGTCTCAGTCATCAAAGCAGGCGTTCGTCCAATGGGAAACGGTTGCAGTGCCAGCACTCCTGCTCGTCAGCGGTGGTCCTCCTTGGAGGTGGCGACTGATTTACATGTTATTAGCACATCAATATGGCGGCTCCAACTCAGCTGTTTCTGAGAAAAGGGAGAAGCGGCCATTTTGGTATATCATTTAAAAACTCAGGTGTGTTTTAACAGCGGGCATGTTTGAAAGTGGGCACTCTACAGTTTTGGGTTACATTTTTATTTAGTTTCGAAAATAAAGTCGCACTGAGTTATTCATGGAAATAGGAGACAAAGCGCCTCTAAACTTACTGGTGTCTTCTCCAGAGGGTTAAACGTCTAAAGGAATTCACACAAGTCCACCATCTGCTCTGTCAAAGCTCAGGTGTCACCTCAGACAGTGTGGCCTAGTGGCTCAGGGACAGGCCGGACCACCACAGTGACGCCAGTTCAAATCCCACCGCTGACTCACTGTGTCTCCTTCAATGACCACCTGGACACAGACACAGCAAAGAGGTCACAGGAGTTTGAGTAACAATAAAAGGAACTGAACTGAAAATATGAATAACATTCGAGAAAACAACGATGAGGATGAATATGCTGTGACAAGTTAGTCAGTAAATATTCAGAGGAAATATTAAATGACATCAAATCAGAGGACGTGAGTTCAAATCACAGCTGTAAGCCAAAGCCCATAGGTGACGTTGACTTCACATGTTTGGATGACATCGATGGACACAACGAGATCTGAAGAACGAGGAGTGAGGTGGGACAAGGACAAGCAGCTCAGTGGTGACATCAGGTGACAGTCTTGTTCTTCATATTATTAATATTCTTATTATTATCAGGACTGTGATGGAGGAAGTTCTCTCAAAGTGCCCAGACGTGCTCATACTGACAGTCCAGGATGTCTTCTAAGACATCTGAGTGTCCTACAGGTCCTCAAGTGCTGCCCTCTGCAAAATAGGCACAGGCAGGAATTCTGGGAAAAGAAGCTGAACATTGTTAAAGAATGTCACCGTTTATTAGAAAGCGTATGTTAAAGCTCAGATTAAATGGCCAGCATGTGTGTTTGTATGAATATGTGACATGGAAGCCTGGGAATTTAATATGAACGTTTCAAAAGCAACTTAATTAACAATCAACAGGCACTGATCAGTTGTGCCACATTCTCGAAACATAAGACAGGTGAGAAGACACGATAAATTCAAAAGATTTTAAAAGTATTAGCAGAGAGACATCAGAACTGCCAGAGAGACAGAAGACAACTAAATGTGTATTCTTAGAACTGAAACAGGTAATCAGTAGGAACAATGGGAAATTTGAGGATATAGTATTATTATTATTATTGTTATTATTATTATTATTATTATTAGATGATTACAGTTTTTGTACTTGTTATTGTCATTCACTCAAATGTGTCTTTGGTGTTTTTTGTCCTCTGTATGGTCCCCCTTTGTATGTAGATTTGAATGTATGCACAAAGAGTTTCAGAGAATGGAGATGTGCGGGACATCCCACTTTAAAGTAAGCAGATGGAGGGCTGGGATGACGGTGGGTTTGTCCACCATCTGTAAATTTACTGACAGTCCTCAAAAATACATAAAACTGAAGTCTGCTTGTAACTCAATAAATACTGCCAGTAAAAATACAGCGACACTACAAATCAGTGTCCAAGTAATGAAATGGACATACAGTAGTAAAGTAAAGATGTGCCTACCAATTAAAAATCAGAACAGCCCACGCTCGGCCAAGATGGACGTGTATGTGCTTACTGCTTCTAGCATAACAAACTGCTCTATTGAGTGCAGCAAGACACGATAATCAAGGGTGAAGATCATCAAGCCAGGAAAGTCCAGCATCACTCGCTCTCTCCAAAGAGCTTGGGCTAAAGTGCCGGCATTTAGCTAATGGATATGTACAGTCCAAGAAAACTGTGTAGAAAGAGTGGACGATTGTGTATGAAGGTGCAGCCACTCCACACAAACCCCTCCTGGACCCTCACATTCCTCATGAGAGCTGAGGGCTAAAAAGGAATGAAGTGCATTAGAATGTCCTTCTTGCTACAGCATTATTAACAACACATATTGACAAATAAGAAAATATGGGGACAACATTATTTTTTCTCTAACATCACCACACTGCGATCAAATCAGGTTTTGATATTTTGGGGTAGTTGCTGTGGAGAAACTGAAATTCTTGCCATTTCCCTGTTTACAGTTTAATATGGCAGGTCAGAGGGTTCACACAGCACTTTACATTCTCTGTCAACTTATTTTAGGATTATGGTTTGTATAAATGTAAATATAGTTAAACTGAGCCAAGACAACATGTCATAAAGTGTTGGAGTCCCAGTTGAAGAAACACCAGATTTAATTGCCTTAAGGCTAAAGACAAGCAAAACAAAAGGATTGGAGAAATAAATATGATGAAGGAGAAAAGGGATGGTGTCCTCCTCCTTATGGCTGACATGCTGGTGCACCTGCTGCCACACCGTCCTTTATATGTCAGGGCTGAGCGAGACTGGCATCACTGGTCTTTGGTCAGGACCTCCTCGTGAGTGTGCAGCGCCCACATGTCTCCTCCGTGGACTCTCACCTCAGCACTCACACGGCCCAACTGTATATAAATGCAGTGCTACGGATATAAAGCGTGTGGCCCTCCTAGGGATGGCCCTGACCACAGCATACATACCTGATGAGGGGCAATGCCCACAACTGCTTACTGCTATCCCATCAGCACTGGGCACAAGGCAGCAAACACCGAGGGGAGGACGCCACCCAGAGCCAATCTGACCGGCGTGACACCTCGTTTAGTGGGAATTGGAATCACCAGCCTACACTCTAGGTGTCTAGTATGTGGGACCGAGCGTGACCAGGATGATAGTGTAAGACAGGGAGACACGGACACAAAAAGGGTTGGGTTTTTTGAAAAATAAAGTGAGGTTTTATTTACAGGTGCACTTAAAGAAAAATCAAAAATAATGTCCTGCGGAATTTATATATATTAATACACAGTCCAATACCGCAAAGGACACACAAAAACAGTAATTAAATGGAGCCCAGAAATGACTATATACAGTATTTTACAGTGCTGCCTGGAAGTCCCAAATGAAAAAGTAAAATACACACAAACTAGTGAAATCCAAATATATACACAAAACAAAATGTGAAGCTGTCTTCCTCCACAGTGATCCAAGTCAGGAAGCTGCTCCTCCAAACAGTGTATAATACAGGATTCACCCAAAAATATTCAAAAATACAGAAAAAAAAATGTATATACAAAAATAAACAGTGCGCCACTAACCACAACCCAATAAATAGCTCCACCAAAGTTAATTGAGAGATATTTATATATACACGAAAAAATATTTACAAAAGCAAAGCACAAGCCGTAATGCTGTTCTGCCAGGTACCTTTCTCTAAGAAGATCTAGTCAGAAAAAACCTCCTCTAGAGGCCATGATTCCCTTTTGTATTCGGCGCCCCTACGCTGACCAATTAAACCGCCGTACGTCATCCCTCTCGGGGTACGCGATGACGTGAACGCGTTTGCGAAAAGCGGCGTCTACTATCCCACATAATTACTATAAAAAGTCGAGTAGCCAGCATGCGCGCACATAGTTGTGCCGGCTTTTCAGACGCGGACTGTGCTTCTGCCTAGTGATGGGCAGAGTGAAGCCTCACGAAGCATCAAAACGTTTGAAGCAATTGTGTCGGAAATCGTATCGAGGCTTTGAAGTATTTGACACTCACCTCTTTAGTGACCCCTCCTGGCCATTTTCATTAACATTACACAAACTCATGATCCACTTCAATGATGTCTGTTATAACTCTTATTGCTTTCATCTTTTCGCTGTTACAGACTGACAACGAAGAGAAGGGTTCGTCAACAACTTCTAGTGTCTGATGTCTAAAAAATATAAATATATATATAACTAACGCTGACAGGCAGAATGCACTATACAATAGCAAGAGTTAAACAAAATAAGACGCCTCACTCATGGATTCCCGGCTCTTTCAATTAGTATTTACTTTTGCACTGTATCATTATAATCGGTCCTGTTATTAGTATTATAATTAACCTTCATCTTTTCTTGAGATCACATTTAATAGCCTGATATATTTTCTTTGGTTTGACTTAATTAAAACGGAGTAGACGGAAAATAAAGATTTATCCCTGTACTTTGCCATGATATAGGTAAGCACATTTGAGAAAGAAAAGGTGAAATCCTTAAATCACTTGTTATTATTCGATCAAGTATTGAAATATTTCATTTATTAATACTTTACAATATTTTGTGGAGCACAAAGTAACGAGTTTGCTACAAAGAAATGACGCCGTCAATGGCTTAACTAACTAAGGTGGTTGCTTTTCAAATTCTGAGCGTAGTGCTAGCCTGAGTTCGATCCGACTTAAAGACTCATCAAAATTAACAATAATAAAAAAAATGATCAGAATTGAAATCTTTATAACCAATTTGAACTAAATAATTTTGAGAGATACTGTGGAAGGATCGCATAAGAGATCTGTTCGGGAATCACCCCTACTCAAAATGCGATGTCTAATTGCGGATGGCAGCTCACGTATTTAC
>JANRMT010028174.1:16475549-16495878 GCA_026402145.1 Polypterus bichir lapradei
CCCTTGGGATTAATAAAGTATCTATCTATCTATCTATCTATCTATCTATCTATCTATCTATCTATCTATCTATCTATCTATCTATCTAATGCTGTAGAATACAGCTTTTTCAGCAGCTGTTGAAGTCAAGAAATCTGGAAAAATACAAATGTGGTTATTTTCAAATATATTTTCTTTCTTTTTCAGAATCAACAACAAACTTTATTTAACCACTTGTTTGTAGAATTGGACAATCATGATTCTCGTTTTTTTGCGACATTTGATCCATGTATGTAAAATGCCTCAGAGATTTCAGAATCTGACTTAAAGTCCAGATATTTTAGAAAATAATTCAGCTATGAATTTCACTGGGTTTGGGCTTTCAGGATTTTCCAGGAGACCAGCTAATTTATCACTGAGCAGTTGCTTTCTTGTCAGCAGTGGATGTCGATTGTTCAACTTCTTCAATATGAGTTGTAAGTAATTGCTTAACTTCCTCCAGGTGATCGCTGAATGCTCTTACTTTATATTCAATTTTGCTCAAATTTTCATCAATTCTTGCTAGAAATATTTTAAGGTTTACATCAAATTTACTGCTGAAATATACCTCCTGATCTTTATTTCTTGAAGCAGCTTGTCCATTCTGCTGTCCATTCTAATGTCAATTCTGTCTGTTCTCTTGTGTATATCCTCCTTTAAATCATTTATTTTTCCCTGAGTATGGTAATCATATCCTTCAGATCAAATAGCTTGTTTCACTCTGTGCTGTAAAAGTGGAGTTATGAATGTTGTTGGAGTTGATTCTGTTGACTTGTAGGGTCTGTAGGTAGCATTTGACAGCGGGGATAAAGAGGCCATACTTGGTTCCAATATCCTGCCTGATATTGGAAGGCTGTAATGTGAACTTAAGACCAGCTTAGACTTTGAAGTACCTTTAGCTACCTTTTCCTTCTGTTTCTGACCCCTTGGTCTCCTGCTCTTATTTTTACGAGGGGGTGGATGTGGAGGTGGAGGTGGAGGTGGTCAGCCTCAAGTGGGTTCACACGGGCACACCAGGCACACACAAGGACATGCAGACTCACTCCCAGTCACACTACGGCAGAACACTTAGATTGGGAATGGAGAACAATGCTCAGGGTCTAAATCACAGATTTCACAGCTATACCTATTGAAAGAAATATCATTCAAAATCAACATATTATTTATTACACAGCCCATTTTCTTAAAGATTAAAAAGTGAAAAAATAAAAAAAGCATATTTTGATTTTTCCAATGCTATTAAGAAATGGATCATCAATATGGAGTGTTATATCTTTAGAACATGCAACACGTGAGATATGACCAGTAATGTTTACAAATGAACAAATTTGACAAATATCAGTTGTCCTTATTGTTTTATCACCAAATACCTTTATGAGTTTATTTTACAAACTGTAACAAATTATTGGCTTTATATTTTGTAAACACTTCACCGTCATTAAAAAAAAAGATTAATTAAAATAAATATAAAACCAAAATCTTTCCTCTTACACATTGTCATGCATGTAATATTGAGAGCGGCCACTAGAGGGGGCAGTTTGACAACCAAACAAACAGCTCATCTGTCAGCTCTGAAAGTCATGTGACTGTGTGATTGTGTCACCCTTTTTTGCTCTTAATTCAGTTAAACTTAAATTATGTTTAGTAATAATATTTAAAGTGCCTTCTTACAGGTGTTTTATTCTTTAGTTTTTATTTTATTGTTATTTCTTTTATAATGAACTGTATACTTTTTCAAATGTCGACTAGAGGGTACTGGTCAGATGGCTGATTGTTACACAGGAGTATGAGCTAAGCCAAAATCCCGGATACAGTGGCTCAGTGAAGGAGGTGTTGAACCTGTGCAGGAGGGTCATTGTGTATGACACGCTATAAAATGACACAGAGCCAGCAGGCCAGTCCAGATACACACCTATTCTGGAGTTGTAGGGGGCACTGATTATAGTTTGCTTGTTATTGTGACACACAGAGTACCGGGAATTAAAACACAGCAAACACCAGGACTTGCCGTTGTTTCCAAGGCCGCACTCCCAGACCCCTCCTTTCCTCCTCAGTCCTTTATATGTGACTCCTATCCTCATTAAGTCTCTACTGCACTCCACTTCCCAGTAACAGCGAGTCCCAATCAGAGCCTCTCTACACAGAACTTGGGGCCAGTGGTCAAATCTGTCCGGATGATAAGGATAGTCATTCTTTCTGCACTCCCATGTCACCTTCTTGTTCCCTTCAGACAGACAAAGGAGTCTGTGTGCCGTGTTGATGTCCAATGTGAGTGGACAGAAGTCTGAAAGGAGAGAAAAGAAAATGAGTGAGGAAATCTGTGAGTGTGTAATGGGACTGGGGGAGGAGCACAACAGACACAATTAACAAAAACCAATCAGGAGCTGAACTGACAAACTATCACATGTGCCATCAATAGTAAAGAGCTCAGCTGATTGGACAGAAATTGTAAGAATTCCAAATAAAATTCTGAAATTACAATAAATGTCATAAGGTCACCGTCGAGGTCAGAGTTCAAATGGGCTGTCCACATTGACTGCTGGGTTTATTAAATGACACTTTTCATCATCACAATCCACCTCTTTAATTTAAAGTCAATCCACTGTCACACTTAATTACCAAACTGATTTTCCTTTCCTCACAATAAACCCCTGATCCTTGTTCTGCTCCTTCCAATTCCAGTCTTTCATTCTTCCATTTCCAGTGGTCTACTAAACATTTAGGGGTCATCCTATAGGTCAGGGCTACACAAAATATGAAAATAAAAAATAAAAATAAAATAAGAACTGCCTGAGAGCATTTGTAATGAATTGTCATAAAATAAGGCAGGACATTGATTGATAGCTTGATGATTTATTGGCCAGCAAGCAAGATGGTCATTGAGTGCTGAGAGATGTGCAGTTTATGAAGGAAATCATCATGGAGTGAGCTGAAATTTCTCAGGAAGTAAAGGAGAAGATTCATTCAGTCGAAATAAACTTTCAAAAGACACAGGTTCAAAATAATAAGAAATGTGAAGAAGAGGAACTGAACTGGCAAAAGTCAAATCAGGACTGCATGATGGCCGAGGGGTTGGAGATGCAGCCTCACTCACAGATTCAGCTTCATGACTTTGAATTCGGCACCCAATCGTCGTCTTTGTCAGGTCGGCATGTTCTCCTCGTTTAACTCCTGGTTTTCTTCACACATTCCACAGAAGTGCATGTTGGGTTAACTGGAGACTCTGAATGGGCCTTGTGTGGTTGTGGCTGTGTGAGCACCTGACATAAGCACAATGTAGCCTGAACTGGATTAAACTTGTCTGACAGTGTTATGTTAAAAATCACTTCAATGTAAACCCACAATGGTCTGCTGAGCTGAATGAATCAGTCCATGAGGTCACTGATTGAATTTTATTAAATAACACAAATCAGTAAATTTGTAAAGGAGCCAGAGGACGTCAGTAAGGAAAATATCTGACATTCTGAGAATGTCACAGGCTCAGTTTGTTCTGGAAATTAGCGCTCAGCTTAGTGGAATTTCTATTATTTCATGAAAAATTGCAAATCAGCATTTTCAATTTTTAACACAGATTATTGTGGCAGATGACCGGGACCCTTGCCAGGCTAGGATGCCTCCGCAATGGAAGGACCTTGGGGAGAGAGCGTACTCAGGGCATTATCTTACCTGGAATGTCAGAGGTCAGCATCCCTGGATTGCTGCGGAACCACAGATTCCCACAGGGCTTCATGGGAGTTGGAGACTTTGAGTAATTGTGCTCTACCTGCTGCTTTGAAAGTTCTGTCCACTCTCAGGTTTTTAGCCACAGGAGCTTTTCAATGTGAACTTCCTGACCGATTGGGTATTTCACAATCATTACTGATTCATAACATGCCAGCTGTATATCCACTTGTCATGCAGATAGATAAGATTTCCTTACACTGTGGTTAAACTGGGAAACATCAAAGCCCAAGTTGCACCAACATCCAGTTTACCTAAGATGTGCTGGGCACAGCAGCACAATCACCTCATGGAGTCTCGTCATTAGCACGGGGATCAGCTTTTGTAATATTGTCTGAAACAGAATAAACAGATGGTGGGCTTTGACTTGCTTTTCATGTTGACTTTGATATCTGACCATTTCTTTTTTTTATTTCAGGCACTGTGCAACTTTCTGAACTCAACCTTTTGAGTGTATCCACCACTCTGAATAACTCCATCAACCTCCTTTTGTTGATTAAACCAACAAATAGTACATTTTTCTTTGCCTCCACTTCAATTCTTCTTTTAACAACGTGCTTTTGCCATTGTCTTTTAAGAAAATGTAAACGGAAGGGCTATTTATATTAATATGCATATTCAAATTTGAGAAAATCTGGGAAGAGTCGGGTGGGCTGTAGGCACATGCAAGTGTGTTAAATTTCACGTTCATTGGGATTTATAAAGGGGAAGTGCATGGAACTTGGCATATGCACAATTTTATGCATCTGGATTTTTTTGCGTACACACATTTCCACTTTTGTCCATATGCCTTGTTTTAATTTGAAATCTACGCACAGTGTTATACATGAGGCCCCAGGACATTTGGAACAATGTGGTTTGGACAGACAAAGCAAAGATAGAAATATGTGATGATAGTATCTGAAGACAAGTTTTGCAAAAGTCAATGACTGCATCTACATAAGAAAATAAGAGCATAAGCGTATTGGAAATTTGACAAATGAGAGGGGACCATTCAGTCCATCAAGGCTATTTGTTTAGCTAATAGCTTAGTTATTCCAATATCTCTTCCAGATTCTTCTTGAATGATCTCAAGGTTTCTGCTTCAGCTCCATTTTTGTTCCAGAGTTCCACAACTCTTATGTAAAGAAGTTCTTCCTGGCTTCAGTTTTAAATGCATTTCCTAATTACCACTGACGGAAGTACATGATTCGGCCTTAAGCTGAAAGAATGTTGCTGGATGAGGTGCTTATGCAAATTTCCACTTTTGTCTGTATGCCATGTTTTATTGTGAATTCTACACACGGCAGTATACATGAGGCCTATTACAAAGTATATTTATTATAGAAAATGACTAAAAAGTAACAGAACGGAGAGACTATTAAACAGAAAGAGAAAACAGCAGTAAATGCTAAAAAAAAAATAAGACAAAAAAAAAAAACAAAAACAATAGACAGAGGACATATGTAATAGGTGGACCTGGCATAGTTGGTAGAATTTCATTTGAGATTTTTGCGTTTATTACAGTTGAGAATTAAGATACTTAAGTTCAGTTGACTGCTATGGTTATTCCCTGTCCTGAATATTTCTATCCCATAATACATCAGTCAGCTTATTAGTCACATAACACTCACATGGCTCTTTCTGATGGCTATACTTTCATGTCATAATTCTGGCCTGAGATTTTCAAAGAGAAATGATTTCTATTGTGATGATCCATTCAATTAAAGCATAAACTCACATTGTAAAAACTGCTCTCTGCTCCGAGGTTCAAGAGGCTGTAGGGTGAACATTGGAGCTGAACATAAAAAGAAAAGAGAAGAATGGAAATGTTAAGACAGCATTTTATAATGTTAATGAAATCTTTAAATATTTACTAGAAATGCAGTACAATTAAAATAAAGCACAAAACATCACAGTGCAACATCAATGCAGTAAACAGTATGCACCTGTCATATTTCAGCCAGAGTCCCTTCCCTGGCTGATGTTCAAATCTTTGTTTAATGTCTTCTTTGATTAATATTTGGTTTTTGACCATTCTCTGGATTACTGTAGTGGGACTTGCATTGCAATGGATTGCCTTTTTGTTTCAGGCAATTCATTTTGCCTTTTGTACTTTACGGAGCTTGCTATAGTTACAGAGCTCTGAGTTAAGAATAAATCTTTTATTTTTTAAAGAACCTGTGCTTGGCTAAATTACTAACCAAAGTTTAACAGTGATATTGCCCTCTAATGGGCATTTTTGGAATTGTTTTTGGCAGCACATTCTCTGGAACTCCCAGTCACAGCAGCATTATGCAAACATAAAGATATATATATATATATAGAGAGAGAGAGGGAGAGAGAGAGAGAGAGAGAGAGAATTCAGAAAGTATTCAGTCCATTTTCTACAAATCTATTGTGTACATTTCATTTTAATTCCTGCATACGCTGGACTTTCAGAACTCACTACTGCATAGCTTTAGTGACCCAGCATATCTTATATAATAAAGGCAAAAAAGGATCTTTGTCTGAATCTTTGTCCAGAATAGGTTGTGACCTTGAAATTTTGACTAAAGAATTCTTAAAATATTGTTGGTCAGGACCATAAAGGGGACTAAACTCCATCTGACTGCCCCTTTCAAAATTGTGGCCATTTTAAAAAAACACATTTTGTTTGTTCTATTTCTGTGCATAAATTCTGCACATTAGAATGTAAAGAATGAAATCTTAGAGGTACATAGCTAGACGTCTGCTGAATCAAGTAAGGGCAGCTCAAAGTCCCTAGCCCTTATAAGGCTGGAGGTATGATACTGTATATCAAGGTACTGCATGTAGTCAAGAGTTAAATGGATAAATTTGCTATTTTTGCCCATCAGTCTCCACTCAGTAACACATAATGAAGTGAAGTGAAGACATGTTTTTAAAAGGTTTGCAACTTTATTCAAAAACAAACACCTAGAGTTGGGTTCTACTTCTGCTAGCCAAGTACAGAAGCCTGAAGCTGCAGTGGACACGGGCTCACAGGCACAGGCTCACTAAACTAGTTAGCCTAATACTGGAAAAGTGCAGCCTGCCCTGAAGAATCTCAATTTCTGCTGAGCAACACAAATGCCATGGCACCAACTACATTAATCCATGCATCCAATATTCCTTATGTCATTAGTCCAGGCTGGCGCTGGTGGTGTAATGGAGTGGGAAATGTTTTCTTGGCATACTTTTGGCCAGTTAATACCAATCAATCATTGCTTGAATGCCATGGCCTATCTGAGTAGTGTTGCTGACCAGGTATATCCCTTCACGGCACAATTTAGGACTTTTCTTCTAAAGGTTATTTCCAGCATGATAATGTACCATGTCACAAAGCAAACTGGTTTTGTGAACATGACAATGAGTTGAGTGCTTTTCAGTGGCCTTCCCAGTCACCAATTTTAAATCCAACAGAACACCTTTGGGATGTGGTACAATGGGAGATTTACAGCATGAATGTGCACCTGACAAATCTGCAGAATCGCATGATATGAAAATGTCAACCAGAACCTAAAAGGATTTCCAACATCTTGTGGAATCTGTGCCTCAAGGAATCAAGGCTGCTTTGGTACATGCCCACGAAATCTGCAGTCATCAAACAAATGTGACTCTTGAATGTGCATCCCTTTGCCAGGTACATGGTCACCATTTACTTTTCTCTCTTTTATATAAATTGAGGGGCTGTGAGTCTTTACTCGGTTTACAAATTAAACATCTGAATGTGCTGAATGTTGCTTTGTCACAATTTTGAATTACAGAATAACTACAGAATAATAGTTCAAAATAATAGCAGTGTGTTGAAAAAAGTGAATAAAGTTCAAAATCCTTATAATAGCTTTATTTTCATACACACAAATGCATTGGAAACACGGCACATTCTATTCCAAATCAAAACATAAAGAAAAAATGTATCAAATTTGTGCTTTTCCTTTACAAAAAGTGAAGAAAAGGGAAGAGGGCTTTTCAAAAAAAATAGCAGTGTCTGCGTTCTTCTTTACAAAGTCAAACATTCTCTGTATAAACTGAAAGCTGTTTGAAGATTTTGCTTTTCTTTGAATCACTGAACTTATATTTTGTTGCACTGTTTCTGAGAACAGCTGCACGATTGTGTTGCATGGAGCCGACCAACTTCTTATTCAAGTCCAGGATGATTGGACTCCATTCCACAATTCTTCTACATTTTCTTTTCAAGGAAGGTCCTTCCGTGTTTGTGAACTGTTAACATTTGAATCTGATGATTGTATATAGCGCTGAACTGACCTCTCTGTACTATTCTTTCCTCTGGAGTACAAAAGAAACATAAAATACAGCAACATGTGGGGACTGGCAAGATCAGGGAAAAAAAAAAACACGCGGTCACAGATTACAAGTGCAGGATGTTATGCGAATGAATATGAATGATATGAATAATGTTGCATCCGTGCCACAAGGTTTTCCAAAATGTACTATACAGGTCATAAAATGATTTTTTTTTTTACATCATGGACCATAAGGTGTATACTAATTCAGCATCAGCAGGAACACTCAATAAAACTGAATTAAAAAAAAAATCAAGTGACGGCGAGATACAAAGAAGGCAGACTCAGCAGCATTTGTGTGTCAGCTTTTATCGCTCCAGATCAGAGAATGTCCAGATTCATTGTCTCAAAACACCACTCACATCTACAGTTATTCCCAGTTTCAAATAAAAACTAACAGCGTCAGATCCCTAGGGTGGTAGTATGTATTGTGATCGTGACTGAGAGAATAAAAGTGAAAATAAAACGGTAACTTTCACAAGTCCTATAAATGTACAGAAACTGTTATAGACATAAACCAAATGTATGTGTGTACTGTATAATATTAACAATAAGAGCAGCTTACTACTGAAAGCGACAGACATAGCAGTGAGTCAGGATCGAACCAGGGACTCTTGATTACAAGTCAGCAAACCTTACCGCTACACCACAGAAGCTGTTGTCTTATCCTTGAACCGTTTCTGAAAGTGTTTATTTGATCTTTGCACTTCAGGCTTCACACATTCTATAGTTTATGCCAACATTTTGTCATTTACTATTAAAATATGAAAAACGTTTCTGTTTTAACAATGTGTTTACACAGATTATTGTAGAAATGGAACACACATGAAATGCATGTGTTCCAAATAACGATCTATTATTTCCACTCTAAAACTCCAGGACTTCACTCCCAGATAATCAAACAAGGCATGAGCTGGAAGAACTTAGTGAACGTTCTGCGGCAGTGGAGGGCTGGAATAATAGGCTGCTTACTGCTTGTCTTTAATGGCACATTTACAGTACAAAAGACGCTGACGGAGAGGTGCAAATGGATTTAAGATGGGCCGGATCTATGACTTTTTTCATATGCTCTGGTAATTCTAGTGTTAAAAGATTTGTTGTTTTGTGAAAGTGAAATGCACAAACACCACAGGCAAAATTTTCACAGTCTATAATACAGTCTACAATAATCTTTTTGCGTTTGCATCATTCAATGCTCAAAACGCAGATTTAGACGATTCAGGACTATATGCTATGAGAATCTGTGGTCCTGCGACAATTAAAGCTACGACAAGTTTAATTTCGAAGACACTACAATTCTGGCAGGTGTATATTTATGATAACAGAGAAACGATGCAACATAGAATAGAAACGGTGTTTGGTCAAATCAGAGCATACATTTACATGATCGAATTTCAAAAACGGGGTTTACCTCACATGCATTTATTGGTTACTTATTATTAACTTAAATTATTAACTGCTGATGATATAGATCACTTTGTCTGTGCTGAAATTCCAAACAGAGAAACCTATCATGAATTATGGTATAAAGTCATTAAACACGTCTCACTGACCTCATTTAAAAGATTCAGTATGTTGAAACTCAATAGAAAAAAACTGTTAAAAGAAATTTCCTAAAGCGTTCGTTCAATCAACAGATAAGACTAAGGCTGGCTTTCCAGATTATTGCCGAAGAGATAATCGTCATGAACAACACACTTATCACAGAAAGAAAGATGGTAAAATTGTGATGATCGATAATTCAATGATTGTACCATATAACCTGTATTTGCTCAAACGATTCGATTGTCATATTAATGTTGAGTATTGTTCATCGGTCATGTGTGTGTGTATGCATCTAACTAAGCAGTGTCACACACGTGCGAGTAGAAGGCAGCTAAAGGGCCTGAGTAATTGTAATAAAACATCTAACCAGGGGGCGGCAGAGTGCGCTGACTGTCTTTCGCAGTTCCCTACAGACCTTTCCCGGGAAATCCTGCAAGGTTCTGGCGCCTCAGAAGACGTCACTTCCAAAGCCGGCCACTTTGATGACGTCACTTCCGAAGCCAGCCCCTTTGATGATGTCACTTCTGGTTCCGGCCCCTTTGCTGACATCAGTTCCTCTCCAGACCTTTAAAGCCTCCATCTTGGGCTACTATAGCCAGTTCTGTTTTGGACTCTGTGATATGCACATCATGTTTTTGATTCATAAAACCCTTTTGCAGCTGGGAAAAACAATAAAACGGGTGGCTGCCCCAAAGCTTTATAATGTCTTGGACTCGTATTTATGACAGTGGCGTAGCCGGCAGGATGAAATCCCAGAAGAAACCGGGGCTCGGACATGTAAATAACCAGGAAGGAAAGTACGGGGCCGAGCTTCTGGGCGGGGGGAGTGCGTTTGGGGGTCAGGAAGGACTCAGTACAGGCTCTGCTCCTCAAATACAACCCCGGGCTTATAACTTACCAAATGGAGAATGTGAGGGGGACATACAGGCGTAGGCTGGTTTCTGGGGATGAAACAAAAAGGGCTTATTATGTCCTCTCGGAGGAGAGAGCTGAACCGCCCATTGGGACTGAGGTCCCAGATAAATATGGGCTATCCCCAGTCCAGCAGGCAAAAATAATAAAAAACTGGGTACTTGATCCAGAGAGATCAGTCCAGGAGCAGGCTATGGCCCTCTGGGAGCAGGTGGCCATATGGCTAAGGCCATTTGAATTAACCACCTGCCAGATAGTTCAATAGGTAGCCTGCCTTCTTTTCTTAAAAGGTCTCCCTAAAAACTTTGCCCAGCCAGACTGGGGTGACTTTCATTCTATGGAAGAGCTTATAAAGCCCATGAAATCACATGAGACAGTCTCAAAATCTGGGAGAGCAGAACGTCCCTCTAGTGGATTTCCTAGAGATCACGTCCTACTGAATAAGTCTCTTGCACATACATCGTAGCCTGTTTCTGAGTTCCCGGGCCACCGGGTGTGCGACCTACCGGGGAGCGAGGCGGGATGTAGGTGGAGGGGGGGAGATGGTTTGTGTGCTCTTGCCAACCCCCTGATGTGTTCAAATACAGGATCAGTAGTCATTAATGGTTATAAACTCCATGCCCTGTTTGATTCTGGCAGCAACGTTTCCATTGTTGATTGCCGATATGTTTTACCGCGACAGAGAATTAAAAAAAAGACCAGTATTAAATGTATTCACGGAGACACCCGGATGTACAACAACGCCCTGTGTTTTGTGAGTCAGGGAGGATCGCTAAAAAAATTTCCCATGGCAGTCCACCCTAATCCTCCCTTTCCAGCGATTCTAGGACAGCATTGATCAGAAAATAAATGCGGTAAACTATTGACTACTCCTGATAAAAACTTAGGCCTCGTTATAGTTTGGGGATAACTCATCTCAAGCTGTATCCACGCCGTGTACACAGCCGGTGGAGAGAGATACGGAAGCCCACGAGGAGGACGGGGAGATTCCTGGTTCGTCACAGGCAAATACGTCATCCACCCATGCTTTGACGATTCGGAAGGAATCTCCTCCACTTGAGGTCAGACCAGACCCTCTCTCCGACATTTACTTTCAGTCTAAACAAACACTGGCTTCTTTTTAAAGGGAGCAGTGGAATGATGACTCCCTAAAATTTGCAAAAAATGCAGTAGTCCTTGTCAACGGCCAACGCACACACCAGCCCATGCCACAAGGACCTCACTTTGTAATAGAAAATGACCTATTATATTGGGTCACAGAACATGGGGGAGATTCGGAAACTGTTGTTAATTCCATGAACCTACCAGCGGCAGGTTTGTGAATTAGCTTACGCCCACCTCCTTGGAGGCCATTTAGGCTCCGAAAAAACATTAGAGCAGATTAGGCTCAGATTTTATTGGCCGGGAATTAACGAGGAGGTTCGCAGTTTTTTGTATTTCTTGTCCAGAATGTCAATTGCGGCAAATTCCTAGGAGGGACTGTGCTTCTCTCGTTCCCCTTCCCTTAATTGATGTCCCCTTTGAACGAATCGGGGTCGATATCGTAGGACCCTTGGAGCCCTCAGCTCGAGGACATAAATATATATTAGTCCTCGTGGATTATGCGACCCGATATCCGGAAGCTGTTCCCTTGCGCTCAGCTACATCTAAAGCAATCGTACGGGAACTAGTAGGAGTATTTGTGCGTGTTGGTACACTGGCAGTATCGTGTTCTTCCATTCGGGTTACACAGGGCTCCTGCGACTTTCCAGTGTCTGGTGAACAAAGTGTTCTGACCCCATAATGCATATAGTGCTGCCTACCTGGATGATGTCATCTATTCCAGCACATGGAAGGAACACGTACAGCAGGTCACTGTGGTATTGTGGACACTAAGAGAAGCCGGGCTTTGTATTAATCCCAAGAAATGTTTCTTTGGATTGAAAGAGGCTAAATATTTGGGCTACCTGGTGGGTCGGGGTACTATGAAACCACAGTGTTCAAAAATAGATGCCATTGTTAAATGGTCCCTTCCGCGAACCAAGAGGCAAGTCCAAGCCTTTCTCGGGTTGGCCGGGTACTACCGCCGGTTTGTACCTCGGTTTTCAGAGAGAGCGGCGCCCTTGACTGATCTTACAAAGAAGAGGGCTCCTAATCATGTGGTATGGACTGACAAGGCAGACGCTGCATTTAGTGACTTAAAACAGGCTCTTACTTCAGCACCAATATTAAAAGCTCCTAATTTTTCTCTCCCTTTTATTCTCCAGATGGACGCTTCGGACACAGGCCTGGGTGCCGTGCTGAGCCAAAGCGTCGATGGTGTTGAACACCCCATCATGCACCTGAGCCGGAAACTGTTGGATCAGGAGACCAGGTATGTAGCAGTGGAAAGGGAAGCCCTTGCGATCAAATGGACGATTATGCAGTTGAGGTACTACCTCTTGGGCCGGGAGTTCACTCTTGTGACGGATCATGCTCCTGTGGATGCAGTGGATGGCCCTTCACCAGGAGTCGAATCCACGGGTCACAAGGTGCTTATTCATCGTAAGGGTTCTCTCCATGCCAACGCTGATGCTCTCTCTCGTGCCCATGACCTCTCGGTGCAATTACTCAGACATGAAAAAGAACAGCTAATTAATGTTATATGTGGTTATATATAAAAAACTATATATAGAATTTTAATTATGTAGATGGATTGAAATGTAAAGTTTTGCTTCTAGAGGAATAATTGTTTCCAGTCTTCATGGGATGCATTCAGCCCCCCTCCTCATAACTTTAGGAGAACTGGGGTAGGGATTGGTGAGCGAAGCGAGTATTCTATTAAAATTCATTAACTGAAATATTTTGGTCAGTAAAAATCTTTGCAGTGTTAGTGGGAGAAGTAAATCTCAGCATACAACACCATACTTATAAAACACATGAGCACAGGGCTGCAAATGGATTAATGTGAACTTTTAATGTGGAATCCATCTAACACAATGTAGTAAACACAAGAGACAGCAACAGCTGACTCAGATTTCACGGTATCACAACGTTGATCTCAATTAATTTACATTAATGCCCTCATTAGACTCAAATAGAACTCACTTTGTCTGACCACAAAGTCATTTTGACCAGTTTAAAGTATATTTCTGTTCCTTATAAAAAGTTAATTAAAATAATCTCAATATCAAATTACAAAGTCATTTCTAATAGAGTGAATAGAAAAGTGTAAGAAGCACAATATTTACCTTCAAATTTCAAGAGCTCTAATTAAAGAAACTGTTTATTATAAGAGTATGGTATCATTAAGTTAGACACTGTAAAAGGCACTGTATATATTAAACTCTACATAACAAAGGATGACATATACTGTAAATGTTAAAGAGAAGATCTTCTTCATGTATCTCGCCTCTCAATTTTCTTTTATTGTCACTCTGGTCCTTTTAATGGACTTTAACAGCAGACACAACATGACCAGATGCTGTACCTGATGGAGTCCTTGTCTTGATGTCCCACTGGCTGATCTCCCAACTCTTCTTCAGACATGACAACTCTTTTCTCCGGTCCTCATTAGAGAAATCAACAATGCCAGTGAAGCAGAGTGAGACTCCTTCAGCAGGAAGATCACAGAGAAATGAGAAAAGCTGCATCAGGAGAGAAGAAGATACAAGGAGAAATGGAAAGAAATTAATCTAAAAAGAAGCTCTTCAATTAAGAATCAGTATGGTGGACAGTCAACTGGGGGTTAAATGGTGAGGGCATCTTTTATTAATCTATTGGGTATTTATGACAGTATTTCAGTGTAGTTTTATATAAGATATTACAAACCTTGACTTTCAATAAGTTTTTAATGCATGAGAGATCAATCGTCAGACTGAAAGATAAAAGAATTGAGGGTGCAACGAGCAGGTGGGTGTAGAATTGACTTGGCACACAAAATAAGGTTCAAAGATGAAGTTCATTAAATTAAATGTAAAGACTTACCCATGCTATTCAATATAATTATGAAATGGAAGGTCAGCAATGAGAAAACATGACTTACAGTAGTGAGAAAGACTCAGGAACCTTTGTGTACTCATCACAATCCTCAAACAGAGAGAGTTGAGAAGAGTTTTAAGGTGCCTATTATTTATAAAGTACAAATCAAGAAATGAATCTCACTAACTTGCAGAACACACTTGTGAGTGCACATCAGGAATATTGCATGCGGTTTAGGTCTCCATATATGTAACAGCACAAGAGAAAGTTGAGAGAAGAGAGGTGAGTCTGAACTTTGGGATTTGAGCTGTGAGGAATCGCTGAAGGGTTTGAATTTCATCAGTTAACACTAGAATCCCTGAAGCCTACGAAAAAAGTCATAATGCTGGGCTACCATAAATTCTTTCACACCTCTCCATCAGCATCTTTGTTTTGCAAATGTGCCAATGAGCACAAGCTGACTTTTTTGTAGGCTTCAGGGATTCTAGAGTTAAAGAATGGAGACTTGAGGAGTTGACATTATAGAAGTGTTCACAAATATGAAGAGAGTTGATGTCATCTTTTATTAAATATCATCTTTTAAAGTGAAGTTAGTTAAGAGTAAATTTCATACAGATTAATTCCCCACAAATAGAACTATACATACATGAACTTGTTACCCTGTGGCCCATATGAAAGCAGCAGCTCAGAGAGTTTCGTATGAACGGGAAGTATTTGGCGAATATGAAAAAAACATTCTGTATTTGGCTGAATGGCCTGTTTTTGGCTTGTTGTAAGCACTCATCAGATGTTTTGCATTTCCCTCTAAATGTTCTCAGATCCCTCACACCCCAGTCTGATCAGATTCCCTGTGTAGCATTGCTCTCACCTGCAGGAAGTGAACGTGGTCCTTGGTTTGTGAAAGCTCCCTCAGCTCATCGTCTCTCCACTTCAGTCCCTCAATCTCCGTCCTTAGATTCTTCATGACTTTTTCAGCCTTTTCTATTTCTCTCTTTTCTTGTTTTCTGATTTCCCCAGTCAGCTCCCTGGGGGCTTCCTTAAGACAGCGAATGAAACATCAGAGAAACTTGAAAGAAACATTGAACTGAGTCACTTAATATGAAGGAAACCCTGAAAAGTTGGAGATATGCTCTGGAGAGGAGAGGAATTAAGGTCAGTAGGACCACCAAGACAGAATACATGTGTGTGAATGAGAGGGAGGTCAGTGGAATGGTGAGGATGAGGGGAATAGAGTTTCTGAAGGTGGATGAGTTTAAATACTTGGGATCAACAGTACAGAGTAATGAGGAGTGTAGAAGAGAAATGAAGAAGAGAGTGCAGGCATTGCGGAGTGGGTGGAGAAGAGTGTCAGGAGTGATTGGTGACAGACGGATATCAGTAAGAGTGAAAGGGAAGTTCTACAGGGCAGTAGTGAGACCAGCTGTGTTATATGGGCTGGAGATGGTGGCACAGGAGACAGAGCTGGAGGTGGCAGAGTTAAAGATGCTAAGATTTCCGTTGGGTGTGATGAGGATGGATAGGATTAGAAATGAGGACATTAGAGGGTCAGCTCAAGTTGGACGGTTGGGAGACAAAGTCAGAGAGGCGAGATTACGTTGGTTTGGACATGTGCAGAGGAGAAATGCTGGGTATATTGGGAGAAGGATGCTAAGGATAGAACTGACAGATAAGAGGAAAAGAGGAAGGCCTAAGAAAAGGTTTATGGATGTGGTGAGAGAGAACATGCAGATGATGGGTGTGACAGAGCATGATGACGAGGACAGGAAGATATGGAAGAAGATGATCTACTGTGGCAACCCCTAACGGGAGCAGCCGAAAGAAGAAGGCCACATGACAATTTTGTGCGTATTTTTAATGTTTTAAAGCATAGGGTCTCCTTATATATGTAGCTTCTACCTTCTGTTGTGAGTTTTCATTTTTGTTGTTGATGCATTTGCATTAATTTATTAACTTTTAATTACTATTGAAAGCTCTGCCATTGGTTATACAACTCATATGAGTACTGTTCACCCAGGCATGATCTGCAGAAGTGGTGTGCACCTCAAAGTCGAACATCAGGAGATTCCAGACGAGAGGAGTAGTGATAGGCAGGTCACAGTAAGATGTAAGTGTTAGGTAAAAGGTGCACCCTGTTCAGGGTTTCAGTCCCAAAACTGAAGGTGTCCAACAATTTTTAGGACATAGCAGAGCTGAATTGTGAATAAGATAACTCTAAGATAGCAGGTAGGGATACAAAGCCCACAAGGGTCACATTTAAACCTCTCTGAAGGAAGACAGAAACAATGATATACAGAGTTTCAGTTATTATCGGAAATGAGCTGAAGGTTTACTTCAGAAACAGAGAGTCTCACACAATGTGCTGCCTTCTAGGTACATGGGTGGAAGACCTCTCTGGATGGCTGGAAAGGTTCCTAGCTAGAACAGGGATGCAATGGTCATCGTCAGTTGTGTTCAGTTTCCATTGAACAAACAATATAAGTAAGATCAGACTGAAAGTTCAGCAGGACAAATTGAAAGAGTTAAGCGCAAAGCTTAGGAACAGAACTGACAAAATGGTGCCCTTAGAACTTCTACCTGTGCAATGTGCCTTTTCAGGAAAGACAAGGAATCATAAGGCCAAAATCTTTTCTGAACTCTTAGTATAGGACAAAGGGGTCAGGATGGGTTAGATTTGATCCAGAGGGTCATTAATGTAAACCTAATCTGTACCACAAATAAATTAATGAAAGCAGTTATTAATAAAAGTTAAAGAAACACATATACAGAACATAAGTATTAATGACCAGTCAGCGTGAGTTTAGATGGGAATTTCATGCAGAAATTCAATGAGTAGTCAATAAAAACACACAAGAATACAAGCATAAACCAGTATGAAGGTTAGATTAGGTCATTAATTCAGATTATCTCAAAGCACAAGGTGAGCTACCACAGCTATGCAGATGATGCACAGCTTTATTTATCAATAGCACCTGATGACCCTGACGCTCTTGGCTCTCTGATCCAATGTCTTACTTTTATTTTCAATTGAATGAGAAGAAACTTTTTCGAACTAAATAAGGAGAAAACAGAAATCTTAGTGATTGTCAAACATGGATATAACAAGGGTATTAGAAATAAACTTGATCCCTTAGACGGAGGTAAAAAATTTAGGATTAATAATTGACTCTGAGCTAAACTACCAATTACATATTAACCAGATTACAATGACTGCATTTTTTCACTAAAGAAATACAGCAAAAGTTAGAGCTCTCTAACTTTACAAGAAGCTGAAAAATGAATTCACACTTTGTTTTTAGTTGACTAGATTACTGCAATGCACTCCTAATTGGACTGCCTAAGAAAGACATCATTCGGCTGAAATTGTTTGTGAATGCAGCAGCCAGAATCTTAACTAGAAAAAGAAAATTGGAGCACATCACACCAGTCTTAGCATCTTTATGTTGGATACCCGCGTGATTCAGAATTGACTTTAAAATACTACTAATGGTTTACAAAACCTTAACTAATCTTGCTCCATCCTATATTTTGGTATGCCTTTACCCTACTTTCCAAGTCATAAACTTATATCTTCGATTAGAGGTCTGATTATAATTCCAAGAGCCAAACTTAAAAGAAGTGTTGAGGTGGCCTTTTGCTGTTATGCACCTAAAGTCTGGAATACTTTACTGATAGAAATTTGCCAGGCTAATACTGTGGGGCATTTTAAAAAACTGCTAAAACTGGCAATTATTTTAATATAGCTTTTTCATAACTAGAATTTAGTTGTATTTCCTGATGGACTATATGGGCATAGAATTATCATATTCTTCTCAAGGTCTGGCAATCTGTACTAATCTCCACTTTTTTCTGCAGTCTTTTTTGGTTCTTCTGTAGTGGCAATCGGCACCACTGCCATCACCTGGCACCGTGCAGACCTCTGTGTTGATGAATCAAAGGCAGGTCTCCCAGCTGTGCACAAGGCCAACTTCATCAAAATCATGTTAAGCCTAAAAATATGTAAGACTGATTTACAAGCATTTTTGTTAGGTAGAATACCCAATGGGGACTGGACGGTCTTTGGCTTTGGAACCCCTATAGATTTTATTTTTTTCTCCAGGCAAACTGTAGTTTTTTTTTTCTGTCCTACCATCCATCTGACCTTACCTTTTTCCTTTGTTACTTATTCTTTAATATTATTGCCTAATCTTAATATTTTTTTTCTTGTAACTTTCTCTTTGATGTCTTCTCAAGTATTTTCAGCTACTTTGCTGTATGAAAATGTGCCATAGAAAGAAATGTTTTTGTTGTTATTGGAGGTTGGTCTAATAGGATGGCTCTTCTTCAGTCATATTAACTTCACAATACTGACTGCCATGTTGTGTCCCATCTCCTTTTTCTGAACTAAAGACACATTCTAGTAATCTGGACCTGCTGTGTTTTATACTTTAATACACTAGATGGCACTAGACTGATTAATGTGACTTTCTAGGCTAATAAAACAAAAAACAGCCACCAAGAATAAAGAATTAATAAATTAAATTGAAAATATTTGGGTTGTCCATTTCTTGGAAAAGTATGTAAAGAGTTTTTCCTCTGGTGGGTGAAAAGTAATGGATTCTGGCAGAACTGGTCATGAAGCAGGAAGAAACCCTGGATGGTATACCAGTCCATTACATGGTCAGATCCCAAAGAAATCCACACTGGCAATCATTATCAGCTAATTTAGTGTCGCTACCAATTAACCAAATCAACATGCAAGGATGTACAGTAGGAGATAAACTGATGTAGGTGAAGGAAAAATCACAGAGATACAGGAAGAAGGGCATACATTCCAAATGGACAATAACTTGATGACAGTGGGGCTGTGAGGCAGTAGAAGTGGCCACACACATTCATTTTAATTTTTTTACTGCTATAACTATAACCTCAAATGAAACAACAAGTGGTGGGAGCATCTGTTAATGACTTAATGCAAAACGCGAAAAGGAATTGCCTACAAAAATTCCAAAATGCAATGCTGTATCAAGTCTACAGGTGTCCAAACTGAACAAATACAAAATATACTCACCCCCTCCTACACAAGAAGTTCTACTTTATATTGATATTATCCAGTACATAAAAAGTTTGTAGAAAAGAACAACATTACACAGCTAAGGGACTGAGATAGAATTCCAGTATCCCTGACATTACCCTGGGGATTATTCTGCCGTAAAACTTTGGTGTGTCACTTATCTAATAACTCGGATGTTTTGGATGCCACCTCTCTCTAATATGGTAGTGGTCCATAGCAATATGAGTTTAAATAAATAAAAAAGTGGTATGGCTTGAACTTTGTGACTATGTGTGCACATGTAGTCCTGGAAAGTTTAATGGAGTGATTTGGGCAGAGCACAAGTGCATGGTTAGTTCCAATTGCCTCATTGAGTTTCCATGCATCATAACTGATATGCTGAGCCCATGGACCAGCTCCAAGTACTTCAGCAGACACAGCCGAGATGAGAGCCAGAAGTTGTAGCCACAGTTGTAGGCATCTCCAACGACTGAACAGACTACAAGGTTGAGCCCAGGAGATAAAGTGAGAAATGTGCAATAGGCTTTAGAGAGAAAGACAGAGAAAGAAAGAGCCCAATGACTGCATGGTTTTATTATGTATTTTTTTATTGGATTTTAATCTAATAGAAGTGCTCTTGGTTTTAATAGGGATTATTTATGTATTAATTGAAGCACTGCACTATATGCACTTTTTGGATATGCTTAAATAAAAAAGCACAGAAGCCAAAGGCACTTTACACCAAATTCTTGACTGTTTGTGTCCTAGTGCATCGACACATCCTTGATTATGAATATCAGTGGTTCTGGGTCCAAAAGCTTTTATTAAATCTTTCTTTCTTTCTTTCTTTCTTTCTTTCTTTCTTTCTTTCTTTCTTTCT
>JANRMT010028174.1:16528663-16539236 GCA_026402145.1 Polypterus bichir lapradei
CTGGGAAAAAGATCTCTCAATTAATATATCAGAAAAGGAGTGGAAAGTAGCAATGCAGAGAATTCACTCGAGCTCCATATGCGCAAAGCATACAATTATACAACTTAAAATTATATATCGAGCACATCTGTCTCGACTAAAACTCTTCAAAATGTTTCCAGGGCATGATCCAACCTGTGAATGTTGCAATCAAGTCCCAGCCTCACTGGGTCACATGTTCTGGTCCTACACCAAATTAACATCATTCTGGACCAAAATTTTTAGTTACCTTTCAGACAGCCTTGGACTCACAATCCCTCCTAACCCGTTAACAGCTGTGTTTGGTGTTCTTCCAGATGGGTTTAAAGCGGAGAAAGACAAACAAATTGTGATTGCATTCACTATACTCTTGGCACGCAGACTTATTCTGATAAACTCTCCTCTTTTAAGTCAGTGGGAAACTGATGTGTTATATTATTTGAAGTTGGAAAAAATCAAATACTCAGTTAGAGGATCCGTACAGACTTTTTTCAAAACATGGCAGGATCTAATCAGTAATATTTTAAAATAAGTTCATAAAGCACAGAGAATTTATTAATTTAGGTATGTTTACAAGCCTTAAATTTAACGCCGTTTGGCTTGCTCTCTCTCAGGGGTGGGGATCGATCTGTTCTTAACTCAATTTTTCTCTTTGTAAAAACTTGATAGAAAACTTCTATGGATTGTAATAAAATTAATAAAAAAAAAAAAAAAGTACCCTTCTTTATCAAGATACCATTAAATTGATTTGTGAAAACATTCCTAGTGCTTTTAATGGCTATCTCTCCTTGAAATTACTGACTTTTTATTTGATTATTCACATATTGGTGCAAAACCCATTTTCAGCAACAATTCCTTTTCCTAATGGTTGACTTCCTTAGTGTATCCTTAATCAGTCAGGTGTTAATGCTAACTGGTAATCAGAGAAGCTTTTGTCATTGCACTAATAATAATAATAATAATTCAGTACATTTATATAGCGCCTTTCTCAGTACTCAAAGCGCTATCCACACAGGGAGGAACCGGGAAGTGAACCCACAATCTTTCACAGTCTTCTTACTGCAAAGCAGCAGCACTACTACTGTGCCACCTGCACCCTGCTGAATCCTGTTCTTCTGCTCACTTCTGTTACAAGGTCCTGGTGTTCCTAAAGTTTCATTCTGGGTCCAAAATTAGACAAAATGAAACTCTCAAGTAACATGTTCGTCTATTTTTTTTTTTTTTTCAAAATGAAGGTTATCCCATGGAACAGTTTGCCAAGAAACTGAAGACTTCACACAAAGGTGGCTGTTACTGTCTTGAGACAAGAGGATGAACTGGATCTGATCAGGACAGAAGAAGAAGGGAAAGGCCCAGATGGAGAAACAACATAGGAGGATAAGAACATTAGAGTGTGTAGTGTGAGAAACAAATGCCTTACATGTTCTCAGTTGGCTTTATCTTTAAATACAGGGAAAACACCAGTGTAATCTGTAACAGATAGATGATGACTCTGGGATGCTGGCCTTAGAAGATGAGTTTCAGTAAAAGCCATATCTGAAACTGGAAAATAAAAAAAAAGGTTAAAATGGGAAAAAGAATATAGACATTGGATGGAAGATGGCTAGAAAAACACATTATGGTCAGCATTCTGTAGGGCTGTATCTATGGGGCTTAAAGCTTGATCAGAAATAAAGCCACCAATTAGTTTATTCCCAGACATTTTGCAGATCCCATTTCAGACCTCAAATTTACCATATTGGAAGAAGTCGATCCACAACCTCATGATGGGTATTTTAATGAGATGCTTCTAAGGATGGAAGCATTCTGGATTTTTAATTATACACACTGGTGCCAGTTGAACTGTATTAATCACATGTTCTTCAGTGATGTATTTCAATTTTTCATTGCTATTTCATTTTGGGTCTCTTTGTTGATGTTGGCCACATGTGCTCCCTGTGTGTTACTGATGTAACACTGTAAGCAATAAGAGGTCATTTGATTACTTTTATGTACATCTCTGTTTTCTCTGTATATTTCTTATTCTTTGGTATAAATATGTTTTATATTTTTTGCTTTAGACACCTCTATGTGTAGGGACTTGCTCTACAATTTTAAAGCTGCTTTGTTCCTTGAGAAAGGGACTAAGATGGTTCCAAAACACATCAGACAGGAAACTTTATCCTTTTGCAGCAGTGATATTTTCTCCTTTATTGAAAGAGACATATGTGTCATGGCCTCTGAAACCTTGAATTGGAACAGCTCCACCTTATACAGGAGACCTCAGGGCTCCTGACAGCTGGCACCCAGCTGTCGATATTTTCTTACAGAATTGTTTTTTTGGTGCAATGTTTTTTCCAAAACTGCGGTTTATAACAGCCATGGGTATATTAGAGAGATTTGGTGCTGATGCTCCTAGTAATGTGTGGTATATTGGGACACTTCACCCTGTGACATGGGATATGTTATACTTGTAACGGTGCTGTTTGTGTTTTATGTATTATAATAATTGCACTGGGTAAAGTGAAATCTTTAAATTTAAATGTATATGTTGGGACTGCTGCGGTGTGCTGGCGCCCTGCCCGGGCTTTTTTTCCTGCCTTGTGCCCTGTGTTGGCTGGGATTGGCTCCAGCAGACCCCCGTGACCCTGTAGTTAGGATATAGCGGGTTGGATAATGGATAGATGGATGTTGGGACTGGTAATCTGATTAATTCTCCACCTACTAGTTTGTATGAATGTGGTTACTAGATGGGTGATGCTGTTCTTTTTTTATTTTAATTTTATTGATTTTGTTGTAATCATTCCATACAGATAGATCAATTTTTAATAATAATAATAATAATTCTTTACATTTATATAGTGCTTTTCTCACTATTCAAATCACTCTCTACACAGGGAGAACCCAGGAAGTGATCCCACAATTTCCTTACTGCAAAGCAGCAGCACAACCACTGCGAAAAATAGGATTGAAAACAAATCAACCCCAGCTGCTGAGAAAGAGAGCAAGGCCAGAAGAGTAAAACTTAAAGCTTGTTTACATAAATACATACATAAATTGATGAGTTTAATAGACAGATAAAGATAAATGGAGAAGAAAACAAAATGGATGGTGCTGTTCTGAGTCCCAATTTCCTAATCACTTTTTTAGTAAGGAGCTAATATTATTCATTTTTTTTTTATTTTATTTATTTAATATTTTCTGCTAATACTGAGTGTGTTCTTTTGTGTTTCAAAACAGAACCAGCTGGGTGTGAAACTGAGTGAAATCAATAAGAGACTTAAAAAGGGAGAGTAGAAACTGAATAAGACGAGGAGGGCAATGGAGCTGTTGAAGGTGAGTGGAATTAAGACAACTCTTCATGTCTAAAAGACAAGCAGTTTACTGGTAATAATGTAAGGTGATAAGAAAATGGAGGTGGAAAGAAAACATTTTGTTGTGTCCTTCATGGCATTTCATTATCAACAGTATTTCATGTTTTACTTATTAAAGATTCAGATAACAAGACCTAAATGTCCTGTGGATTATATGGTCCACAGCCTAAATATGACCTTCTACAATATTAGCTCATACTACAGGCTAGCCCGTCTCTTCAGAATGATCTTACTGGGTTCAAGTTTCCTTAATGGTCTCTTCATTTGAAGGTCACAGCTTTATTGATCTCCATAGCTTGAGGTGTTCAGCTTGTTGACTATGTGTAGACTATACATAACATGCACCTCCACCTGTTTAATTTAATCTTTCATATTTTATGAAATGGGGTAGCAAGAGACATTAGTCCCTCAGGGTGTGGTCTCACCTGTCCTTTGTGAGCCCTGTTCCATCTGGCCTAACTCATAGCACCTGAAAGGGTCCCTTACTCAGGGTAACAAGGAAGTCCAGGACAGTGGGAAGCCTTTGGTAAAAATAGATGAGCTGCAAACCTTAACACATGTTAAGCAAACATTAGTGAACATTCCACTGAATGCAGGTAGTGCATTCCAACTCCTTCAGGTAGGTATTAAGACTCCTAATCTCACCAGTCTTACTTGGACTGGTGTATGGCACAAGCAGAACTTTTGAAATGAACATTTTGTCAGTTCTGCTCCTCAGCTTTGCACCTCCTGTAATTATACTTTGTCATACACGGGTGCATAGGGCTCAAATAATGTTGTTTCTCAGCCAAACCAGGGATTGGCACAGTTATCTAATGCTTTCCCCCTTTGTCCCTCTGCAGTTCAACCGAAGAAATCTCCAAGTAAGGTTGCTTCCGGGCTACAAATCCTGCCTCCTGATGACATCACTTCCACCTCACAGAACCCTCCTCCTGAAGATCTCACTTCGAGATCCATTCCATGATATCCAACCTCTCCCTGTGTACTCCATATAAATAGAACAGTTTTCTCAATTTGTTAGTTAGTTCAGTCGTGGACTCATCTCTGTAAAGACGTGTTTCTTTTTTGCCATATTTTTCAGTATACAAGATGGCCATCCCCAAAACATTTTCTACCTCCGCTTTAGTTTGTTACATCACAGGATTTGTGCTTGAGATATCTGAAGAGCAGGACCTCAATGCCATTTTGGGCAATATGGCTGCAGAAATTTAACACCTAAAGATACAGATAGGGGAAACCAAGACCCAGCTCTCTGAATCGGAGGCACGAGCCCAAGGTCATGTCACTTTCCAACAAGACCAGTCGCAGGCTCCCTCCCAGCTACTTATACAATATAGAGTGGTATCTCCTCATGTTCGAACGTGCAGCTGTTAGGCATCACTGGGAGAGGATAAAGTGGGCTAACATTTTAACGCCATTCCCGAAGGGCGAAGCACAATGGACTTATTATGACCATGGTATGGAAGCCGCTACTAACTATAACACCTTAAAGGTGAAATCCTTAAGAGGTACAGTCTAGTTGCGGATCAGCAGGCGAGGCCATGCCAAGAGTGTTGATTTGACCCTGGGCGGCCCTTCCGGCCTTAGTAGTATGTTCTTTGGGGTAGAGCAGGATGCTGGTTAAGGTCAAACATCAATGACGCAAAGCAGGTAGTAGAACAGCTGGCCTGTGATTTACTGGTGAATGCCCTCCCCAATTTTCTTGCCCAGTTGGTCCACAGACAAGCATATAAGAAAATGAACGTACTTGTTGATACATTAGAGAGGTGCAGAGTGACAGTCCAAGCCGAACATTTAGAAAGATCCACGCGCCATTCTCAACAGGAAGATTGGGAGGAAGAGACACTCCTATATACCAATATTCTGGAGTATATCATGAGGTTACATGATTGATTTGCCAAAATTAGACCAATCCTAAAAGAAAATCTAGAATAGGCCCAATTAGCACAGGCCCACTGCTATGACTGAGATACAGTGCTTTGGTAATTCCACCGCAGAGATTGTGTCATGGTCATCATTCCTACCTCGCACTCTAAATTAATGGCTCATTGGCAGGGCCTCTATGAAGTTAAGGAGTGGAAAGGACTTATTGACCGTTTGGTTAAACAGCCAAATTGTCGTCCTAGTGATTTATCATGTCAATTTGCTGAAGCCGTGGAAGGAAAGGGATCCCGACCTTTACTCCAGCCAGCCCCTTTCCCTTTTGCAAATAAAATTATCCTCATCTTTAGTCCTAATTTGACTCCCTGACAAAGACAGGAGCTTGAAGCAGTGATCTTGTCACTTCCTGAGGTAGTGAGTAAAATACCAGGCCAAACCTCTTTAATTAAGCATGACAATGTAATGGAACCCAAGGTGATCATCCGGGAATGTCCCTATCGCCATCCGGAGGCAAATAGGTGCCATGCTGAACCAAAGTGTAGATGGTATTGTCATGTTCCTGAGCCGGAAACTGTTGGACAGGAAAACCAGGTATGCTGCAGTGGAATGAGAGGCCTTGGAGATCAAATGGACAGTTACTCAGCTCAGGTACTACCTCCTGGGCCATGAGTTTACCGTTGTCACAGTGGTTTGGGGTTCACAACGAGTTGAGCACACGTGTCACTTGCTGGTTCTTGGACCTACAGCCTTACAAGTATACTATTCTTTATCGAAAGGGTTCTCTCCAGGCCAATGACAATGCTCTTTCTCTGGTTCACAACATATCAGTTCAGGCTGCCTGACCCGATGAGTCTAGGCCAAGTGAGTGGGCCATGTCATACACGTGTGCATGGGAAACAGTTTACTGGCTCAAATACTGTTGCTTCTCAGTCAAACCAGAAGCTGGCACTCTCATAAAATGCTGTCTCCCTTTGTCCCTCTTCAGACCAACAGAGGAACCCACTCAGTAAGGTTGCTTCCGGGCTACATGTCCTGCATCCTGATGACATCACTTCCACCTCCCAGAACCCTCACTTCTGGTTCCGGTCCATGATATCGCACCTATTTCTATATGTCTACTCCATATAAATCAGTGGTGTCCAGCTCTGGTCCTGGTGGGCCACAGTGGCTGCAGGTTTTCATTCTAACCCTTTTCCTACTCAGTTTTCACTGCTAATTAACTCATTTTCCCTTCATTTTAATAGCCTTGTTTTTAAGGATTCTGTCCTTTGAATTGATTCTTTTCTTCATTAAATGGCAGCCAAACAGAAATGAGACGTGAAACAAGCCAACCGATGATCAGCTAAATTGGGGCCTCAAACTCCAACCAATTTCACTCCAACCAGTTTCTTAATGAGTAGCCAATTCTTGCTGTTAATTAAAGCCTCAATTATTTTCATGGCTTATTGCTGCTCTCATTTTGCCAGTGCAGACATTTCCAAAACTGTTGATTTTCTGTTTTTCCTAAGAACAACGTCAAAACTTATTCTTAGCCAACTTCAATTTAAAACATTAAATTTAACAAAAGATTTAACCAAAACTCCTGTCATATCTTTAAACAACACTTCTGTCAGGTTACCTTATCGTGTCTCCATCCTTAAACTGATGAGATTCAAATCCTTTAACATTTCCTCACAGATCAAACCTCAGAGTCCAGTCTCGTCTCTTTACTTTCCCTTGTGCTGTTACATCATTTCTGTATTATGGAGATTAAAACTGCACACAATATTCCTGATGTGGACTCACAAGTGTGAAGTATCAGGATAAAATAAACCTCTCTTAAATTCTATTCCACACATGTGGGTGCTATATAACTCCTGGCCTTCTCTGCTCCATCTGGATGTGGATGATGATGAACACACAAAGGCTACAAAGTTGTTCTCACAAGTCACACTTTCTAGCTGCAGACCTTCCATTGTATAATTAAATTGAATACTGTGTGTAAGTCATCATGTTTAATTTCATTAACTTCATCTCAGAAATATAAATAGCCCAATGCTTTGCTTTCTCTGCCAAGTCAATTCTGCATCCACCTGCCCACTGTACCCTTGGCCCCTTATCTACACTCTGATGACTCACCTCTCATGCTTTAAAAGCTTTATTGAAGTGTCAAAGACAAATTGACTTGGATCAGATGTGGTAGTGAGAATAGTGTAAATGTTCAATATCACCCATGAAAAGAAAATAACCCCTATAATACCAAAAATAACTTACTGAAATAATGATTTTAATTGTATCCCCCCGCCTTTGTACAGTGGTCTATTAAACATCTAAGTATAAGGCTCTCGTTAAAAACTAGTTCTCCTTTCATTATGCTAACTACCTTGTGATTGGTGATTGATTATTTTAAAATATTTCGGATTAATCATATTGCCCTGTTACAGTAGTCCTCAGAGCACTCTTCATCCTGCTGTTAAGGACATCTGCCCTTAGGACTTTCTCTCAAAGCTAATTTGATTGGCAGACAGGGTGTCTTCTCCCTTGGCCTGAGTCATTTCAGGAAGGTCCGTCTTCGTTCTTCCCTCTCTTCCCGGGAGGCAGCTACAACTTGATTCTGGAACTTGAAGCTGTTGCAATAAATGACTGTTTAGTTGTCACTCAGTTATAGGTTGATTAGACCCCTTCAGAAACAAAACTCTCTCCCAGGATTAGGATGTGTGGACTAAATCAGGTCTCTCTAGCAGTTTCTGTATTGTGCTGAAAGGAAATCATTTACTGATAATAGACTTCATTTTTTCATTAGTAAGCAATACAACAATATGTCATTAAAAAAAAATTGAAGATCCACTAGGAGAGGGAACCATTTCTTGCATCAGTAATTTAGGAGGTATCATACCTAAAGTTTAGTTTTTGATGGGGGTACCCCTTACAGTCATTAATACTGGCATTCAGAGTTTTCTACTTTTAGTAGTCTTTAGGGACAAAGCAGTGGTTTTCAATATGTAATGCTCAATATACTATAGATCCCAAAGTATACTCTTTATGAAAGTAGTCTGTTAATGACTTCAGTACAATGTCATTTTCCTCTATTTTGGCAACAAATTGTTTTTGGCAAACATAAAATAGAAAGCTAAAGTTAGAAGACTTGATGTATACTAGTTTGTTAAATAAAGCAAAATGGATTGGGGAGCTAAAGGGCACTGGCCAGGGAAAAACTTGAACCCAGTTCCATTAATAGGACAATCTGATGAGAGGCAAATGTTATCAATTATCTGTTTCTTTAATAAATAACAAAAATGCAAAAACAGATGACACAAATACATCCAGTTTCAGAAGTTAAAGCAAAAGAAAAGAAGGCAAAATAGTGTGAAGGCTGATTTAGTCCCGCTCACAGTTATAAATAAGTAGATTCCAATCTATTATTCCAAATAACAAATGAATTCATTTTTTAGTTGCTTTATATTTACTGTACACTTGGCAGATGAGGAGCAGTCAGAGCACTAACATGTCCTACAGAGAATAACACTCACTTAGCAAATAGTGAGAGAAGAGTCATTGGACCTGCACATTTCTATTTCTCCTTTGGAAAAAGTCAAATGAGCAAAAACATTTCATCTACATGTCAATTTATAGCAAATAAAAAATAAAACTTCCCGTTATCTATATAGTTTAGGTAAAATTAACATTCTATTCTTATTTTATTTAATCAAACACTTTTGTGGTTTTTGATGGCAACTTGTTAAGATGTGTTTTCCATATTTAGAGGTTATTTTGTTTCACATTTAGAAATGCACTCATTTCCCATAACATAGAGGAGGGACGACATAAAAGAAATCAATGTAATGTCTTCTGAATATTTCAATACCCAGACAGGATGCTAGCCCAGCACAGGGTGAACTCACACCCACCCACACAGCACAGCCAATTCACCTAACCTGCATGTCCTTGGACTGTGGAAGGAAACTCATGCATACAAGGAGAGAACATGTAAACTCCACACAAGGGCAGACCCTTGGTCTCTGTATTACCAGGCAGTAGTGATAACCACTACACCACCATGCCCCCATATCTGTCATTCATTCTCTAACTACTGCACAGAAAATATTTAAAGGACTGCTATAAATAAATCTATCGTCTCAGTTTTTTTTATTTCATTTTTTTTCTTCAAGTTCATTTCTCTTCTCTCTCATGTATTTTTATTATATAACAATGTTAATGCTGTGATGGACCGGCACCCTGTCTAGGATTTGTTCCTGTCATGTGCCCTATGACGCCAACACCCCCTGCGACCCTATTCGGGACTAAGTGGGTTAGATTATGACTGCCTGACAACGTTAATAACTTGTTCCCAAATGTTTTATGCAAATTAGACAACTAGGCAATATTTTTATACCTCAAAGATAACCAAAAGAACAAACAGACACACATACACATACAGAGATCATGCACTCATTCCATAACTTCATGCACAAGTTTTGTTTAGTGAATATTTGTCTCCTGTGTACTTTACACTTATCAAAAGAACAAGAGCTTGGCCAGAGCTCTAAGAGATGGCACTATTTATACGTAAATATTTGTTTTTAAAACACACGTGCAGATGTTTTCATGTTATCAAATTGTATACATTTTCAAAATCCAATATTAAACTATTCCAGAGCACCTTCAATTTGATAAAGGACATTTCTAATTTTGTGTACTCAATTTACTGATTAGATTTCTGCAAATTCTTTGATAATGTGATTGTTAAGTATCAGAAATACTTCAACACTTTGAAACTTCAAGAGACAAAACAATTCTGTGTGTGTCGCACACTTCATTCACATCACTGCTGACAATCAGAGCAGCACCACAGATGCCAATCGTGCTCACGCACACACCCACACAAAGTACAGCAGTTGTACGGCTTGTTGTCAAAGTGTCCCGCTGCAAGTTGACACACACAGACACACTGCGCCACACTGTGACACAGGCAGGTAAAGCAGCACCCCTGACCTTCTGAGTATCCCTTAACAAGAAAACATTCTTTAAATCTCAGTCCAGTCAACCCAGTGGTCTATTTTAAATAAGCCATGTGTTTTAGGTGATGCTTTAGGTGGCTACGCATTTTTTGGTGATTATTATTAGAATAGCACGCTTTTATTACACTAAAGTCCTGAGTGGACATTCTTAAATATTTATATAGAAATTTAGCAAAATATTCTTTTTAGTGATCTGGTGATACTGGCTCAGTGGATAAAGTGTTGGGCTTTTCTAAGAAAGATTGAAGGTTTGATTCCACTCTGTTGTTAATGTCATTTCTGTCAAATCACCTTCCCACCCAAGTGAAGGTTTTTGTAACGTGC
>JANRMT010028174.1:16539336-16551829 GCA_026402145.1 Polypterus bichir lapradei
AGATAGATAGATAGATAGATAGATAGATAGATAGATAGATAGATATTTTATTAATCCATCCATCCATCCATCCATTATCCAACCCGCTATATCCTAACTTTATTAATCCCAAGGGGAAATTCAATACTCCAGCAGCAGCATACTGATACAACAAAAACAATATTAAATGAAAGAGTAATAAAAATGCAGGTATAGCAGACAATAACTTTGTATAATGTTAACGTTTATCCCCCCAGGTGGAACTGAAGAGTCGCATAGTGTGGGGTCTCCTCAGTTTGTCAGTGGAGCAGGACGGTCACAGCAGTCTGTCGCTGAAGCTGCTCCTCTGTCTGGAGATGATCCTGTTCAGTGGATTCTCCATGATTGACAGGAGCCTGCTCAGCGCCCGTCGCTCTGCCACGGATGTCAAACTGTTCAGCTCTGTGCCTACAATAGAGCCTGCCTTCCTCACCAGTTTGTCCAGGTGTGAGGTGTCCCTCTTCTTTATGCTGCCATCCAGCACACCATTGCGTAGAAGAGGATGCTCACCACAACTGTCTGATAGAATATCTGCAGCATCTTATTGCAAATGTTGAAGGATGCCAGTCTTCTAAGGAAGTATAGTTGGCTCTGTCCTCTCTTGCACAGAGCATCAGTATTGGCAGACCAGTCCAATTTATCATCCAGCTGCACTCCCAGGTATTTATAGGTCTGCACCCTCTGCCCACAGTCACCTCTGATGATCACAGGCTCCATGAGAGGCCTTGGCCTCCTAAAATCCACCACCAGCTCCTTGGTTTTGCTGGTGTTCAGTTGTAGGTGGTTTGAGTCACACAATTTAACAAAGTCCTTGATTAGGTTCCTATACTCCTCCTCCTGCCCACTCCTGATGCAGCCCACAATAGCAGTGTCGTCAGTGAAATTTTGCACATGGCAGGACTCCGAGTCGTATTGGAAGTCTGATGAATGTTGGCTGAACAGGACCAGAGAAAGTACAGTCCCCTGCGGCGCTCCTGTGGTGCTGACCACAATGTCAGACCTGCAGTTCCCGCATACTGAGGTCTGTCTGTAAAATAGTCCACGATCCATGCCACCAGGTGTGAGTCTACTCCCATCTCTGTCAGCTTGTCCCTAAGGAGCAGAGGTTGGATGGTGTTGAAGACACTAGAGAAGTCCAGAAACATAATTCTTACAGCACCACTGCCTCTGTCCAAGTGGGAGAGGGATCGGTGTAGCATATAGATGATGGCATCCTCCGCTCCCACCTTCTCCAGGTATGCGAACTGCAGAGGGTCGAGGGCGTGGAGGATGGTCTTCATCACATGTGATGTCAGAGTGACAGGCCGGAAGTCATTCAGCTCACTAGGACATGATACCTTTGGGACTGGGGTGATGCAAGATGTTTTCCAAAGCCTCAGGACTCTCCTCTGTTCCAAGCTCAGGTTGAAGATGTGCTGTAGATGACTCCCCAGCTCCAACGCACAGTCCTTCAGCAGTCGTGGCGATACTCCATCTGGACCCGCTGCTTTGCTGGCACGAAGTCTCCTCAGCTTTCTGCTTACCTGGGCTGCTGTAATTGTGGGTGGGGATGGCTCTCATATGCTGGTATCAGCAGAAGGATGGTTGGAGGATGCAGTACTCCGAGATGAGAGTGGGTTAGGGTGTCAAACCTGTTAAAGAAGTTGTTCATCTGGTTTGCTCTCTCCATGTCTCTCTTGATGGTGGCTCCCCGCTTCGAGCTTCAGCCAGTGATGATCTTCATCCCATCCCACACTTCCTTCATGCTGTTATTCTGCAACTTCTGATCCAGCTTTCTCCTGTACTGCTCCTTCACTGCCCTGAGCTGGACTTGGAGTTCCTTCTGCATGCACTTGAGCTCATGCTGATGAGCCTTTAAAAGCCCTTTTCTTCTGGTTCAAAAGGCCTTTGATGTCACTTGTAATCCATGGTTGTTGTTAGCAAAGCAGCGTACTGTTCTTACTGGAACTACAATGTCCATACAGAAGTTGATGTAGTCAGTCAACAACCTCCTCAATGTTCTCACTATGTGGCCCCTGCAGGATATCCCAATTCATAGTTCCAGTCTATCAGAGCCTGCTCTGCCTCAGGGGACCACTTCCTGAATGAGCGTGTTGTTGTAGGTAGCGCCTTCACTCTTGGTTTGTAGTGAGGCTGAAGCAGAACCAGGTTATGATCTGCTTTCCCAAGCGCAGGCAGCGGGGTGGCGCTGTATACGTCTTTAATGTTTGCATACAGTAGGTCGATAGTCCTATTTCCCCGCGTGTTACAATTCACATACTGGGAGAGGGCAGGGAATGTTTTGTCCAGAGTCACATGGTTAAAGTCTCCAGCGATTAGCACAAGCGCCTCGGAGTGCTGTGTTTGTAACTTAGTAATGGATGATGTCACCCGCTATCTCCACGTCCACCCAAGAAGGGATGTAAACAATAACAATAATGACGTATCCAAACTCTCTGGGCAAGTAATAGGGATGCAGACTTACAGCCAGCAATTCGATGTCCCTGCAGCAAGTGGAGATTTTGACGTTTACTTGTTCAGAGTTACATCCCCTTGTATTCACACAGAGAGCAAGTCCTCTTCCTTTCCGCTTCCCGCAGGTATTTGTGTCTCTGTCCGCTCTAACTGTGCTAAACCCGGGTAGCTCCATGTTAGCATCTGGGATGTTAGATGTTAGCCACGTGTCGCAAAAACACAACAAACTGCATTCTCTGTAGGTCGTGACATTTTTCATCAGCACAACCAGTTTGTCGATTTTATTTGGTAGTGAGTTCACATTTCCCAGGATCACAGAAGGCACCAAAGGTTTGTAGCGCCACTTTCTCGAAAGATGCTTAGCCTTTAGCTTAGCTCCAGCTCTGCTGCCACGATACCACCATCTTACCTCATCAGGTAAATAGGGAACCACACCGGCATGGGCATTTGTTCTCAGCGCTTGAATTTGACTACCTGAATAGACGAGTCTTGTCATGTAAAAATCCATGTCCAAGTAGTAAAAAGTAGTAAAAAGTGTCCAGGGAATGAGTCCACATAAAAGAAAGTGGTAGGAGTAATCAGTCAAATAGAGAAAAAGGTAGAAAGATAAAGTCGTACACGGAGCTGCTTGAAAGGCTGCCACTCGTGGCGGCGCCTGAGTCATTATGTGCCCAAGTGTCACATTTGATTGACAGCCACAGTTGCCATGGGTGTCTTTTAAGGAACAAAGAAACTAAATCACAAGTACTTCATGATTTACAGACACACCACAAGCAAAAAGGTCAAAGTATATTAATAAAATGTACAAAATATTACACAGAGAGCAAATGCGTATATAACATTGAGAATCTCTAACTCATATTCAGACAGATTTGAAAATATGTTAATTTATAATGTGAATTTTGGAAGCTCAATTTTTGCCCAGTTTGACAGCCCTTATATATTCAGTATATTTCTATGTTTGTAGACTACGTGATATTACAAAGTGCCATTTTCACAGTTTCCATTTTTTTTCTTTAAATTTTCCGGCCGTGAAGGTCCAATTTTCCCACTACACCCTCCTGTGCCACGGAGAAGAGAGGAGTTTTACACTGTGAGTTTGTGATATGACTGAACAGATCAACAGAACTGAAATCATTTTTCTTTTAATAACAAAGGGAAGGCTTATCAGATGAAAAGGTAGCATTCAGAAAGTGCCATGTAAGTGTTATGTGAATGATGAGCTGAAAGTGATGGTGTTTGTGCAACTGATACATTATGGAATAGAGAGTTTCAGGACAGGAAGAAGCAAAGCAGTCTGTTGGACTTTAGTCTCTTGTGTCAAGTGAACTCACAGGAAGTAAGAAAAACACAAAAACTTTAAAATGAAATCCTGTTGACTACACCAGGTCCACCTGTCACACAAGTCCTACCTTAAAAATTCTATTTTCCTTTTCTTTTGTCACTTTTCTTTGCACTTGCCTCGTAGGAGCGACGACGACACAGATGAAGACCTCGACGTGTTTCAGCTATGCAGGCGGGGGTTCAAGGCTAGAACACCTCCATCGGCACAGGTGAGCATCTCGACCCAGAACTGGTTCGACCCTCTCCGCGTCCCCAGTTTGCCTTCAGCCCCTGGTGATGTAATCGTGGTACGTGACTCGATTGTTAGAAACCTTAATATCGCATGCCCTAATCGGAAATCTTTTGTTTCTTTTTTTCCCGGTGCTCATGTCCAAGATGTGATAAGACGTGCACCGACAATCTACGAGAAGCACAAGAAGAGGGCAGTTGGATCCGCTGTATTACACGCCAGCGTGAACGACGTAAGGCACCGACAGTTGGAGATTCTCAAGGCTGAATTCGCAGCACTAATTAAAGACATGAAGGAGAGGACCCCATCGGCAAAGATCTTCATTTCGGGTCCACTACCTCTCGTCAGACGATCAAATGAATACTACAGTCGTCTGCTGAGATTAAACTGGCTGAAAGGCTTCTGCGAAAGTCAAGACATCGGATTCATCGACAACTGGGACCTCTTTTGGGAAAGGCCGTGTTTCTTCAAGCGGGATGGCCTGCATCCGAATAGATTCGGTGCCCGGGTCCTCTCCGAAAACATCGCTAAGGTAATTCGTCTATCTTGACTATCTATTTCTACTCTTGATCCCTTCCGAAATGCTCTCGCTGTGCTAGGACATGATACTTTTTTTTTTTTATTTTATTAATTTTGTTGCAATCATTCCATACAAAACAATCAATTTTTACAAAAAGTAAAAATAAGAATAAGTCGACCCCCACCCCTGAGAGAGAGAGCAAGGCAAATGGCATAAAATTTAAGGCTTGTAAACATACCTAAATTAATAAGCTTGATAAGCCAATAGAGATGAATGCAGAAGACAAACGAATACAGAAATAATTGCTTCCTCTGTGCTTTAAAAGCTTATTTTAAAATATTACTGATTAGATCCTGCCATGTTTCTCCACTTTAAACCCATCTGGAAAAACACCAAACACAGCTGTTAATGGGTTAGGAGAGATTGTGACACCAAGGCTGTCTGAAAGGTAATTAAAAATGTTTGTCCAGAATAATGTTAATTTGGTGCAGGCCCAGAACATGTGACCCAGTGAGGCTGGGACTTGATTGCAGCGTCCGCAGGTTGGATCATGCCCTGGGAACATTTTGGAGAGTTTTAGACAAGACAGATGTGCTCAATATATAATTTTAAGTTGAATAATTGTATGTTTTGCGCATATGGAGCTCGAGTGAATTCTCTGCATTGCTACTTTCCACTCCTTTTCTGATATATTAATTGAGAGATCTTTTTCCCAGTGTCCTCTTGGATCTTTGAAAGGGAGGGACTGTAAAATAATTTTATATATTGCAGAGATGGTGTCTGAGTCTTTGAAATTGAGCAATATTTTTTCCAGCATGGACAAGGGTGCAAGATGAGGAAAATCGGGAAGGTTCTGTTTAACAAAGTTCCTGATTTGAAGATAGTGAAAGAAATGTGTAGCTGGAATGTTAAATTTGGAATGTAATTGTTCATAGGATGCAAAGACGTTGTCATGATAATTGTTTAACAAAGTCTTCTGTAAAAGTGCACAACATTAATACTCTAATAACCAATCTCAATGCATGTAGAAAATCTAGGCAATATGGCATAAACACCAATAATTTAATTACAATTACTACTTTAGATAAACAATGTATTAAAACTATAAAAACAGACTATAGATTAAATAAAAAATACACACAGAGCGGCGCTAACAAAAATAACTTAGTTCCTGTTCCAAATATCAATAACGCACATAATATTCATCTCTGCCCCTCCGAAACATTAAATATGGCACTAATAAATGTTAGAGCTTTAACTAACAAGATGTTTTTTTTATCAACGATCTTATTAGTGATAGAAAAATTGATTTTATTGCACTTAATGAAACGTGGCTTAGCTAAGATGGTGCAGCTGTTCTAATTAAATCTGCGCCTCCGGATTACAATTTTACTCGTGCGGATCGCCAAGGAAAAAGAGGCGGTGGCCTAGCAAACATTCACTCAAGCCGGTTAAAGTGTAAGATGTCAGTTTTGGTAAATTCAAGTCCTTTGAGTATCTCGCCGTTGTTATTCATGGAGATTCTCACGTTCTAGTATTATCCATGTATAGACCTCCTAAATTTAACGGGTCTTTCTTTGAGGAATTCTCTGACTTAATGTCAATTTTAATTACGAACTATGACACACTCTTAATAGTCGTCGACTTTAACTTTCGTATAGACAATCAATGTGACCAAAAAGTAAAAGAATTTATGAACCTCCTGGACTCTTTTGATTTGAGACAGCTCGTTAATCAGTCTTCACATAAAGCAGGTCATACATTAGACTTAGTAATTACTAAAGGACTAAAAGTTGATGTAAAGCAGATCATTGATATTGGTCTATTAGACCATTTTCTTCTACTATTTAATATAGAAATAATGATAGAAAACATTCATGAGAAGCATATTGTTTATAGTGCCAACTATAATAGCGAGGATAATGTAAATAGTAAGGTGGAAAGATTTAATACTAAGTGAGAGCTGCTGTTGACATAGTTGCACCTGAAAAGACAGTTAAAAAATCTTCTAGCATTGTTATTCCATGGAAGACCCAAAGAGTGTCTGATTTAAAAAGAACATGTCGTAGAGCTGAGCGTAAATGGAGGAAGACTAAACTAACTATACATTATGAGATATTGAAGGTTAAAATAGATAGATAGATAGATAGATAGATAGATAGATAGATAGATAGATAAATAACAGAATACAATAACACTGTCTGTCTTGAGAGGCGCTGCTATTTCTCTAAGATTATAAATAACAATGCTAGTAATCCCAGAGTCTTATTCTCTACGATTGATCGTCTGCTAAACCAGGTAACTCAAAGGAATGCCTCCAAAATACTTCCAGTGAAACCTTTGAGGCTATTGCTGTATTTTTCAATCAAAAAATGAATGATATTATAAATAACATAGTATATCTCCCCAACACTGAGGATCCTCCTAAGCCCCAGTACTCTGTTATAAACAAATTAAATTCTTTCACCAGGATAGATTTACCTGATTTACATAAAATAATTTCTCAACTGAAACCCTCCACCTGCGTCCTTGAGCCAATACCAACAAATTTTTTCAAATTTTGTGCTAATTGATAATATTCTTGACATACTGTAGTAAATTCATCATTAGATATGGGGTCTTCCCATACTGTCTTAAGACTGCTGTAGAAATATAAAAAAGCCCTCTTTAAAGCTCGCTCAGAATACTATTCTACAATAATAGATAGCAATAATAAAAATCCTCGGGAACTGTTTAGAACAGTGGCTAAATTAACAAATGGGAATTCAGATATTAGCAGTACAGACTTTATGAACTTCTTCAATGAGAAAATTAAAAATATAAGATCCCAGATCTCAGCATCACAGTACAAACCAAATACTAGCTTAGCAGACCCTGTCTCACATTGCATACAGCACTTTAGTCATTTTAATCCTGTAACTGAGCAGGAAGTCTTAACTTTAATTTCTAAAATCAAACCCACTATTTGTTTCCTAGATCCAGTGCCAACAAAACTAGTAAAAAGTGCCATGGAAGTTCTTGCAGCGCCTATTCTAAATGTTATCAATAGTTTGTTATTGCATGGCACAGTACCTGAAGCACTAAAAGTGTCAGTCATTAAACCATTACTTAAAAAGCAGACCTAGACCCACACATACTAAATAATTATAGGCCTATTTCAAATTTACCCTTTCTCTCTAAATTACTAGAAAAAGTAGTTGCCAATCAGCTTCAGTCACATCTTACACATTACAATTTATTTGAGAAATTCCAGTCTGGTTTCCTCACTGGTCATAGTATAGAAACGGCACTAACGTGGGTTGTAAACAACATTCTGATGTCCTCTGATGAAGGAAACTCCACTGTAATTATGTTGTTAGACTTAAGTGCAGCATTTGACACCATTGACCATTCTATTTTACTGCACAGGCTAGAAAACGATGTTGGGCTTACAGGCCCCGTACTCACTTGGTTTAGTTCTTATTTATCAAATCGATTCCAATATGTACAGAAATGTGCTGACAGTACTCCATCATTATATACAGAAGTTCAATATGGTGTCCCACAGGGCTCAGTACTGGGACCTTTACTGTTTTCACTTTACATGCTTCCACTGGGATCTCTCATTAGGAAACATCATGTTAATTTTCACTCGTATGCAGATGACACCCAGTTATACCTTTCATTTAAATCAAATGAAGTTTCTCCGATGTCTTTAATTAGTTGTGTTAGTGAATTAAAGGAGTGGATGAATGAGAACTACTTTTCTTTAAACACCGATAAAACAGAGATGTTAATTGTTGGAGGGAATGATGTTGATCACAACAATATTTTGTCATCATTTAACTCAGTTGGAATCCCAATTCATTTTACTGAATCAGCCAGCAATCTTGGAGTTCTCTTTGACTCTAGCATGCCATTTAAAGCACATATTACAAAGTTGTCTAAAACATGTTTCTTCCATCTTAAAAATGTTAGGAAATTAAGGCGCTTTCTAAATAAACAGGATTCTGAGAAATTAATTAATGCATTTATTTCAAGTAGTATTTTCATTTATATCAAAGAAAGATGATGAGAAATTAGTTTACGCTTTAGTTTTCAGTTGACTAGATTACTGTAATGCACTCCTCTCAGGACTACCCAAAAAAGACATAAATCGTTTGCAACAATACTCTGTATATTCAATTCATTAACATAACTATTAATGGTGGCTTTAAAATCTGTATTAACCCCTACTCTCTCTTCTGTTTCTTTTCCCATTTTTCTGTGGTGGCAATCTGCGCCATCACCACCTAATCAAATCACCGTGATGTCCTGCATTGATGGATTAAAAGGCAGAAGTCTACGTGACCATCATCATCAAGTCCTTCAAAGAGAACCCTGAATACCATGAGGACTGACTGAGGTCATTTATGTTAGGTAGAATGCCCAGAGGGGGCTGGTCAGGTGGTCTCATGGCCTCTGAACCCCTGCAGATTTTATTTTTTCTCTCCAGCCGTCTGGAGTTTTTTTTTTCTGTCCTCCCTGGCCATCGGACCTTACTCTTATTCTATGTTAATTAGTGTTGTCTTATTCTAATTTTTACTTTGTCTTTTATTTCTCTTTTTTTCATCATGTAAAGCACTTTGAGCTACATTATTTGTATAAAAATGTGCTATATAAATAAATGTTGTTGTTGTTTTTGTTATCACTATCGGCTTTCGGACTAGTTTGTCCTCATTTTTTAAGGGGGTGTTCATTACACATCTTCTTCATTATAGCCTTAGCCACTATCTTAATGGCTCCTCTAAGATGAGGCAAATGCCTCACGTGCCCAAGCTTAAAACAACATTTAGTTTACCCCTTAGTTACATTCAATTTTCATCCTTATGTTTAAAAATTCATTGTTATAACTTCAAATAAGTATATACTTGTATTAAATTGTAAAAGTTATTATTTACTGATTAAAAATATTGATTAAAATGATTTAGTGAGTGGAAACTTTTGACCCATTAGAACTCTCACATACTGTAGCGGTTAAAGCTGAAATACAATAAATGTCTCTGAATCTCTGTTTTGGAGATGGATACCCTAATTGACCTAACACATGAAATATTTGGCAGTGTGATGTGTGTGAAGTTGGGGAACTTTGAGTTTAAATATTTTTAGCTAAAATGTATGCAAACTTATAGCCTCAGGTGTAAATTGCTAGCAAGTTTAAATTGCTTTCTTTGTAGATGGGAGGTGAAAAATGCAGTAGGACCAGAAAATTCCAGGTGGAACTCAAGAAATGCAGATAGAAGCAAGGCAAAAAATGCAAACAGTGTGACAGGGTGAGTCTCCTAAACCAATAGCGAGAAATACGATTTACTGGGAGGAGCAGCCTCTGAGTCTTCCCCATCCAAACTACAAGGACCTGCTGAGCCACTTACATAAGCACAGGGTGAAGAAATAAAAGTTTTGTCTGTCATGGCTGCAACATTCAGATCTCTAAATGCTCTTGGTGACCCCAGTCAGACTTATTAGGAGTTTTTTAAAATGTTGTATTAATGGAGGATGATGCAGTATGAAGACTGGTGCTCTGCGGTAAAGAGAGCCAGGTTCACGTCCAGGGTCCTCCCTGCACAGAGTTTGCATGTTCTCCCTGTGTTTGTGTGAGTTTCCTCTGGGTGCTCCGGTTTCACCCCTCAGTCCACAGACATGCAGGTTGTGTGAATCTGTGATCCTAAATTGGCCCTAGTGATTGAGGTGTGTGTGTAATTGGTGTTTATGACTGTGTTTTTGCCCTTCAGTGGACGGGCACCCTGTCCAGGGTTTGTTCCTGCCTTGTTCTCTATGTTAGCTGGGATAGGCTCCAGTAGACCTCTGTGAACCTTCTCAGAAATAAGTAAGTTAAAGAATGACCATTGAGGTTTGCTGGAAAGGCTGGTCCGTGCCATAGAAAAGGACAGCATGAGTCACAGATCAGTAGTGATTACCAAACTGTCTTGCAAGAAAGCAATTAAAACTGAGCAGGCAATTGAGACAGTCGGTAAAGATATTTGGAGCAGCAAGACCACCACGAGACCAGGCGGGAGAGTGAAGGTGTGCAAATTAGTCAACAGAATACTAGTTTGTCACAAAACAAACCTGAAGTCATTAGGCTATCAGAGAAAATGTTCCAGATGTGGAAATGAATGTAACAGAAAATCATTTATTTAAGCAGAAAGGAAATATAAAGAAAAGCTGCAGGGCTCAGTCACTCATTAATAGTTTTAAATGTTTGGAGGGCATAAGCAGAAACAGACCAGCGATGATGATGAGCTGTTTGCGATTTACAGCTTAGCAAAGGTGGAGTTAGCACATACAAGTCATAATGGCAAACTAGACAAACTGCCCAGGTATGTTTTAGAAAGCAAGTGTGGAGCACAGAGAGGTGTGATTGAAGACCCCAGTACAAAGTGGCAGAGTCAGGTGGGTAAAAATCAGCTGTTAGGACGAGATGAACAGTGTATTCTGTCCAGGGGCATAAGTCTGTCCAGGATTGAGAAGACAGTCAGGAATGAGACGTGACAACAGGTCACAGAACGAGGAATTAGTGATAGTAGGGGACGTCATTCATAGGTGGACTGTATAGAAAAGTCAATTCTTAATGTTGATGATATGCATTTATTCAAAGAGAATCATGAGCATATATGAAAATAAGCATTATACCCTGGTGCACCTTAAAATAGTAAGGGTAAAAATAGTAAGACCATGAAGGAGTTCATTAAGAAAGGCCACAATTAATTTTAGTAAAAAAGAGTAGCTTGCCTCCCTTTTTACTTGCTTTGTTTTAAATTTCTCTGAATTAGGGACATTGTGTTCTTTGAAGGACGTGAACTAACGAACGTGAACTAACGAGCAGCGAGATTTTGTTTTAGGAACGCAGGTGCTGGGCCTTCTGTGTGACATAACTGATTAAACATGTTTCTCTAAGCATTCAGGGCTTAATTATGGGAACACAATAGGAAAGCTTTCATATTAGTGTGTATGTGTGTATATATATATATGGGCGGCACGGTGGTGCAGTGGTGGCGCTGCTGCCTCGCAGTTAGGAGACCCGGGTTCGCTTCCCGGGTCCTCCCTGCGTGGAGTTTGCATGTTCTCCCCGTGTCTGCGTGGGTTTCTTCCGGGCGCTCCGGTTTCCTCCCACAGTCCAAAGAGATGCAGGTTAGGTGGATTGGCAATTCTAAATTGTCCTGTTTGTGTGTGTCCTGCGGTGGGTTGGCACCCTGCCCAGGATTGGTTCCTGCCTTATGCGCTGCGTTGGCTGGGATTGGCTCCTGATTCAGCGGGTTGGATAATGGATGGATGGATGGATGGATATATATATATATACACTCACCTAAAGGATTATTAGGAACACCTGTTCAATTTCTCATTAATGCAGTTATCTAATCAACCAATCACATGGCAGTTGCTTCAATGCATTTAGGGGTGTGGTCCTGGTCAAGACAATCTCCTGAACTCCAAACTGAATGTCAGAATGGGAAAGAAAGGTGATTTAAGCAATTTTGAGCGTGGCATGGTTGTTGGTGCCAGACGGGCCGGTCTGAGTATTTCACAATCTGCTCAGTTACTGGGATTTTCACGCACAACCATTTCTAGGGTTTACAAAGAATGGTGTGAAAAGGGAAAAACATCCAGTCTGCGGCAGTCCTCTGGGCAAAAATGCCTTGTTGATGCTAGAGGTCAGAGGAGAATGGGCCGACTGATTCAAGCTGATAGAAGAGCAACTTTGACTGAAATAACCACTCGTTACAACCGAGGTATGCAGCAAAGCATTTGTGAAGCCACAACACGCACAACCTTGAGGCGGATGGGCTACAACAGCAGAAGACCCCACCGGGTACCACTCATCTCCACTACAAATAGGAAAAAGAGGCTACAATTTGCACGAGCTCACTAAAATTGGACAGTTGAAGACTGGAAAAATGTTGCCTGGTCTG
>JANRMT010028174.1:16557899-16569249 GCA_026402145.1 Polypterus bichir lapradei
TATATATATACCCTGTATATAGTCACAAACTCCACACAGAGCCATAGCAAGATTTTGGGCAGCCACCCATATAATTGGCTGCAAACTCAAAAAATGAATACAACACTGATGTGCACAAAACCGAGTCCAAAGCAGAACTGAGGGAATAGGGAAAAGGTGGAGGCTTTTAAAGGGAAAGACAGGAAGTGAGATCAAATGAGTCGGGCTCAGGAAGGTCTTTAGCCATAGGTCCGAGCCCAGATGTGACATCTCTGGGGCCGGAGCCGGCAAAGTCTTCTTCCATAGGCTTAGTCCCGGAAGTGACGTCAAGAAGGCCAGGTGGAATCTCCCGTGAATGGTCTGCAGGAAAGGGAAAAAAGAGTCAGTGCACTCTGCCCCATCCTGGTATGACTCGGAACTGCCCTTACTCAAGCGCTTTAGCTGCCTCCCATGCGCATGTCTGTGACAAAGGTTTCTCATTTGATTCAGACTCACTAATGGACATGGAGTAAAGTTTTATGGGGCATTGGAGAGCTTCTTGGAAAAGAAGAGAGTTGTAAAACTGGGATGAGTCACATTTAACCTGGAGGAACACCAATGTATTGAGATGGTGGGAATGTTAGTTGAGGACCATTTAAACCAGAGAGAGGCCATGTTGTCTCCTGCCTTACACTTAGGGTCACCAGCCCAGGATGCCCCTCATAAAGGCCATGCCATCAAAGTGTTGTACCTCTCACCTCCTTTCCTTTTTATGCCTTTAATGTTTCTCTTTTACAGACGCACATTGATGCTGCCCTCCACTAACTCCATTGAATATATTATTAGGTTCAATTTTTGTTACTCAGTGTGGACCTTCTTTGCTTTACTGTGTATTTAAACAAATATGAATATTAATATCTGTGTACACCGTATTTCTTTGTATTTCACCTGTGAACTTGCTCAAGTGCTCTGAGTCTGCTGCCAGTGCAGAGTGCTATTCAAATAAACTGATAAAAATTAGGCCCTGCCTTGGACACAGGACAGTTCTTCTACACTAGTCTCTCATAAATAAGGTGACTCAGCAGCTGCTCACACTTACAAATCCACAAGTGCTCCTCACATTTCATGTTGTGTTTAGTGTGTCGGTCGGCCTTCATTTGCTGTGATTTGTGCTTTTTTATCTCAACAAGGGTTACATTACAGCAGATGTGATTGAGAGCAATGGAACATACGACAGGTAATTCCGTGTTTTATAGTAAAAACATCTGGTTCTCCATGAAGTCAGATAACCCAATATAAGGTCATCATGTAAAGATAATGGAGTACCAAAGGTTATCAGACCCTCTGCATATTTGCTTAAAGACAACTTCTACAGAACAGAAAACACATACCCTGTTCCTCTTTGTTATTATGGGTAAGCTGGGAATCTTCCTGTTGAATAAGACAAGGAGATGCGTGAGTAATATGGTTGAAGACGTGACAAAAGGTCTCCCCTACAAAGCTAATTCTACTCCAACAACTGCTGCATGTGAAATTTGCATGAACGTTTTGACCTTGGTTTTTGGTTAACATTTTAGATTTTAGAGTGTCATTTGACTCCCTGGTTTTTGACAACAGTTTGTTTTTGACTGTTTATTTCCTAATCATCTTCTCTCCCGACCTCTTTTTCTCATGAGGCAGCACAGATGTTAAACATTGGCTAAAAGACTTTGTGCTTTCTTCTGGAATCCATGTAAACTGTCCAGAGACAGAACGGCTCATTCTCTGAGAGAAGTAATTCAAGACATTTATGAAGTGTTGAGATCTGACGGCCTCCCTAATGTTCTTGCCAGCTACATTAGCTGGATTACCTGAATGGACTAAAGGCACTGTAAGAGCCAATCTTAGAAAGTTAATGCTTTAAGTTAAGTTCATATTAATGTTTGTTTAGTCATAGTCATAGACGATGGTGTAGCCTTTAACCCCCTGTAATCTCACCAGAAGACTTGTCAAAGGCTGAAACAGAGCTTCTCCGACTCATTCAACTAAAAGAATTTCCAGAAGAATTAACGATTTTAAAGAAAAAGGCTTGTGTAAAAAAGAACAGTCAACAGTCAAATCTATAAAAATGACCCAATCATACAAGATGGAATACTGAGAATTGGAGGAAGACTCTGCAAAGCTGCAATGCCAGATGAAGCTAAACATCCTGTAATTCTTCACAAGCATTTACATGTTGCAGCACATTTATAAATAAATCAGACATCGTGGGTGCAACTATGTGCTCGCACAGTTACACCAGAAATACTGGATAGACCTGTGAATAAACTGTGCCTGCTTCATGAATCAGCCAATGTTTGAAATAAGACATTTTTAAATGTTTGCTTGCAGTGTTATTGCTAGTGATTTGAAAACAATACTTAATGTAAAAGTAAAGTTAGTTGGCTCATATTAAAGTAAAGTATAGTAATTGTCTCCGCTCCTGCATAGCCAATTAGTGGCCGAAAATGTAGGAGCCAATCTTAAAAAGTTAATGCTTTAAGTTAAAGTCATATTAGTGTTTGCTTAATTTGAATCGAATATACTTTTCTTTCATAGTCATAGACAATGATATAGTCTTTTCCTCCTATAAGTTAATATGAGATAGAACTTTCTTGCTATAACTAAGATACAGTGTGTTTATTGAGGCAGTTGTTGTTTGGGATAGGTCTCAGTGATTTATAAGCTTTAAGCAGAACGTCTCTTAAACAAGAACGTTTCTTTTCTTTGCTATACCAGTTTTTTGGTGTAATGGCCAGGGATTAGGGAAATTTAAGGGAGTGCGATTAGACATGGAATGAAGAGTCTCACAAAGAGGTATCAATCTCTTTAATTTTGTCACTGAGAAAAAGTGGAGGCCATTTTACCAGGAGCAAATCTCATATGCTTGCAAGGCAGTGATGGCCCTGTGTGATGTAAAAGTGGCTGAGAAACACGGGTTTAGGTGTGTGTGTGTGTGTGGTCTGTGTGATGACCTCTGCACTCAGGGCTGCAAACAAAGGCATTGTGCCCACCCCATAACCCAGCACTGGAAGAAAGTGGTATGAAAATGTAAGTATGTGCTTAGTTTATTCAAAACAATAAATAAACAAACCTTTGTGGGACATCAGCAACAGAAGGAAGGAGAAAATGTATGAACAGCAGCACAAAAAACCCAATCAAGGGTACAAAATGTCAGGTCTGTCTGTGTCAAGTGGTAAACACTTTTCAAAGGAAAATCACTTTGAAAGTAAAGTTCTGGATGAATATAGAATTATACATACAAAGTTACAAATCGTTTACTTGTTGCTCCAAAGTAATATAATGTGCTTGTGTGGATATGTTTATTGTTCGCTAAAAAATTAAAAATATATAACTATTGTGGTCTATGGCTGGCTTGTCATCACGGCCAATACCGCCAGATGGAGCTCTCCCTGCAGCATGGAGGTGCCCCAGATACCAGCAGGGAATCATGGACTGTGGAGTTTTCCCCTACAAACCTGCTGGATACCCCAGGTGCCAACAGAGGACGCTGCAGGGAGGCCCAGAGAGTCACATGTGCCCTATAACCCGGAAGTGCATCATAGGCAAAGCGACAGCAGAAGTGACGTACTTCCGGGATGAAGAAAAGGACTTTTTATCTGACCTGGAAGTGATAAGGAATCATGGGCTGAAGGATGGGAAACACTTCCGGGTCAGGGACTATAAAAGGACGATGGGAAATCCCAGACGTCGAGCTGAGCTGGGTGGAAGGGTGGCAACGCGTCTGGGAGTGGAGGAATTGTTTATTGTGATTATTGTGATTTCATTTATGAGTATTGTGGAGAGGAGGGTGCTTTGTGCACTGTGCATTATTAATAAAGTCAATATTTGGACTTTTACTTTGTGTCTGACGTTTAATCGGAGGGTTCAAGGGAGCGCCTCCAATCAGTCACACTATATAAATAAAATATATAACTCCAACAGCTTATTTTAAGAGATTGTTTAGGTGCAAGAGAGTAAATGTTTCCAAGAAAATTAAACCAAAAAAGATTGCCACCTAACTGTTGGATTTTTGCACATAAATTGCAACTAACAAAAGAACAAAGGTTTTTTATCCAGTGAGGGACACTGAACATTGGTGACATGGCCGTATTTAACCCTGTGGTAACTGGCTTGACCTCCTGTTTGACCTGCTGTCATAGAAAATCCCCACCAATCGGGAGCTTAAAGCACTGAAGCACCACTGTAACATCAAGACTGAATTGGATCATGTGACATGCCAGTCCTGGTTCTGTGCATTTCATTGTCACTTGATGTATAAATGCCACAAAAGTAAACAAAGCAATAGTAAAATTAAAGAAACCAATGAACCATGACAGTAAGATAAAAAATATAACAGAGCCAAATGTGGGAGTGATGGCAGGGAGAAAAAAAGAAAGATATCACTGAGTGGATGGGTTTATAGCTCAGCAAAAGTTTACCAAATTTAAATCAGAAATGAATTTCTGAGGAATGAGTGCAAGGGGAATTCATCTAGTTATAGGTTCAAGTTCAAAGTCGTGATGAGGTTGATAATTAACTCAGAGCCTTTGAAATTTAAAATTCACTTGGTTTGGTAAGGAATGAACAAACACTGATATGGAGGTGGGCAACAGACAGCAAACGGGGTAAGTAACATCTGAATTGGCCAGAGCCAAAAAGCTTGAAGTGCAGCGTTCACTGCATTCAAATGATCAATCAGCACTTAGGAGAAGAAGTGAAGGAAGGAGAGAAAAGAAAGATTAGGGATTTGTCAGACTTCCAGAAGACCTGTCTGAAGATCAGCACAGCTGAGAAACTTCATTATCAGGGACTCGAGTGTGAAGAACGTTCATTAGGAGTAGATATTCTATTGGATGTTTGAATTGGGGGGGTGAATATTTGAATAGCTGGACGTTATTTTTTTATCATATCAGGTTGTCTTTCTCTGCATTTAGTTTGATGTCTGTTATGTGAATGACATCTTTTCAGTTTCTAACTCTTGAGTTTGTCATTTTGTAAATATAAGAAGCAACTTCTCCCTCCGTTTTCTGAAATGTGCTGTCATGATGGGTCATTCTGATCATCAATGTGCCAGATTTTATTTATGATCTTCTTCTATGTCCATATTTATCAAGCATCTCAGAATTACAATTAGGTGTTGCACTAAACATCAGACTAGGATAAGAGTTTGTCCTACTACAGAGTAGGACATGAGAAGTAGTTATGAGGAGTGTTACACTCACTCCCAGCTAGGTGTAAAGTTCATGTTCAAGGATGAGTGACATCACGATCAGCCACAAACTCTCGCTCATGAAGGCGTTTTGTAGTTTCATTATGACCTTCTGTACTTTCATGATACTAATGCTACAGCTTAATAATAATAATAATAATATTTAAAGTAAGAGAAAATGAAAAAGAAGCAAAACATAATAAGGTGGGATACTGCGCTTAGCTGCACTTAATTTTTCCAACTTTACAACAACATAAAGACACTGTAATATAATAAATTCACTCGGGAAACTCCACAAAGAGTTGGGGAATTGCCCCGTATAATGTCCGATTTGAATGAGAATTGATCAAAAAACCAAAGCATTTGACAAAGGATATAGTTGACATGAGGATTTATATACAAAAATAGCAACAGGAAGTAATTTGTCAGGAAAAGACAGCAATACAGAGAGATGGAAGTGATGACTTTATGACAGAACCGGAACAGAGGCCATCAAGGTGGGACCGGAAAGTGACATCATCCTTGGGAGACGGAAGTGGAATTGTTGTTGAGTGTCCATTTTCTGAAATATAAGTATTGGAGGTAAGTTTGTGAGACTGTTATTTTTCTTCTTTTGCTCTGTTGGAAGAAAGAGAGAGGCATTAGCACACAAAATCAACCCTTCATCTTGTGGTATATCACTCACCTTAGGGCTTGTTGGCTGCCTCCTAAGTGCATGTGTGTGACAATACATACACACACACACACACACACACACACATACATGCACTGATTAGGAGCAAATCTCGATAATAGGTACATATGTTAAACATTGAATGTTCCACAGCTGTACACCTTCCCACTGTTGGGCCATGACAAACGCCTCATAAACTATCAGTTACTGAAAGCAGCCACGGCTGTATGTTACGCTGTTTCTAAAGTTACATTCACTCTTCAAGTGTCCCTGATCATCTTCCAGAGTTGTGTGCCGTGCCTCTCTCCATGATCCCCTCATTTTCTTCTGTGTGGTTCTATTTATCAAATACTCCAGGAGTCTTCGCCTGTCTCTTTAAACCTTTCTGGTCTTATAAAGTGTAACAGGAATGTTAAGGGGTTCATGAAATGCACATTTCAGTGTACCTGTGTGACATTTCACAGTCAATCACCCACCTAGCATCGCTTGTCTTAGGGTCGCATGCTGGCTACTATAATACAATTTGCCCCTGTGACCACCTGTGTGTTGATACAGTGATATCACTTGTGATTCACATATGGGGGCTCATCCACATTTGGAGCAATGATCTTGATTTGTGTGCCTATTTGCACTATTTCAGTTTGATTTAACTTGTGTTATAAGCCTGTGGATCCCCGTGCCATTGAACCTGCGGCACAACCTTGGTAATGGGGCTCCTATTAGTTCATAACTGAGTTGTAACCAAAGGTATGTTAGATAGATAGATAGATAGATAGATAGATAGATAGATAGATAGATAGATAGATAGATAGATAGATAGATAGATATGTAAGGCACTATCTATATAATAGATAGATAGATAGATAGATAGATAGATAGATAGATAGATAGATAGATAGATAGATAGATAGATAGATAGATAGATACTTTATTTATCCCCAAGGGGAAATTCACATACTCCAGCAGCAGCCTACTGATTAAAAACAATATTAAATTAAAGAGTGATAACAATGCAGGTATAACAGTCAATAACTTTGTATAATGTTAACGTTTACCCCCCCGGATGGAATTGAAGAGTCGCATAGTGTGGGGTCTCCTCAGTCTGTCAGTGGAGCAGGACGGTGACAGCAGTCTGTCGCTGAAGCTGCTCCTCTGTCTGGTGATGATCCTGTTCAGTGGATGCAGTGGATTCTCCATGAATATGTGTGATAAAGGCAACAGAATACATAAATAATGCACTTTTTAATGAAAATCTTTGCTCCAGTGCAAAACCATAAACACATTAAAAATTGGGTGTCATAGAAAAACCACACAAAGCTAGAGTCCGCACCCACTCAGATTAAAAATATAAAAATGTAATAAATACTCAGTTAACCTGTGACTATTTACAACATGTATAACCTGAAATCTACAGGATTGAAAAATGCAAAAACAAATAAAAGGTTTCTTCTTAATACACTGCAAGAAGACCTTCTTCCTTCTTACCAGCACAAAGTCCTCAGCTTCTCTCTCTCTTTCTTTGTTGATGTCCTCCCCTCTATATGCGATCAGAGGGTTCTCTTCATGGGTCTTCTCGTTATCAATATTGCCACCACCTAAATGGTTAAATACAGATTCGGCCCCAAGATAGAACCCCTCGAATGTTCGATCCAACCCTTTTATACATCTGTAGCCTCCTTAGTGGCTAATTGTTAGTGATGTTCTAAGGTATCACCCTAATCCGTTTTATGTAGCGCACCAGCTGCATCTATGTATCATTGACCCTAATTTTATAAGACTATAAAATTTAGTCTTAGTAGCCTAAGACCCTACTTTGGCAAAGCTGCAAGGGGTTTCCAGGGAAAAGCAGGAGAGATCTTTGACTTTCAGAGTAATCTTCTTCACAATGGAGACAAGCACAACTATAGGTTGGTGTTGCCTGCAAGCATGAGGGAACAAGTGCTAAGACTAAGCCAAAGTATACCATGGTCAGGTCATCTAGGGCAGGGTAAGAGATATTTCTCTTGGTCAAGATAGTCCAAAGACATGGCGAAATATGTTAAGGAGTGTTCAGTGTGCTAGAAAGTAGGACCAGAAAAGAGTGGAGATAGTGTGGCATTCATTCCATTACGAATAATTGACGAGCCTCTCTCAAGAATTGCAATGCATGTGGTGGGGCATAGTAAACCGTCAAAAGTTAAAAACAAAGTCAAAATTAGGCAAACGTCAAAAACCTCTGACAAATGACACTCTAAAACCCAAAATGTTAACCAAGAAACAAACTCAAAACGTTTCTGTGAGTTCCTTTTATCACGGACCAGGGAGTACTTCTGGAACCAGGGGATAACTCAATGGAAGTACTTCTGGGTGAGGCAGAAGTCTCTAGAAGGCAGTTATAGTTCATCCCTGCAGTTCCCCCAGTGATAGGCACAGTGTACTACTGGAATGTAGCACGGGAACACATTTCTCATCATGCCTGTGAGTCAGAAAGCAGGGGCAACAAGACAAGACTGCTTCTTTCCAGTATATTGGGGAAACATGGGCTCTGGTAAAGCCAACTCCTCCAATCTCTGCATACTTCTGGCCTCTGTTCCTGGCAAGAGTTCAGTAAGTGACCTGGTTGGGATGCCAGATGATCCCCGACGACACACCAGTTTGAAGATTATTATTATTACTAGGGGGCTTTGCCCCCTGTTCGATTTGCTCGCCAACCACCAGGCCAGCGCTATGCCTCTTTGCGGTTCTGCTGTTTGCTTATGGGGATGCAGATGAACAATTTAAACAGATTTTAATTTGCATCAACGCATCATATAACTGCCTGTGATTGAATTTCGTTTCTTTCTCTCTATTAAATCAAATTACTTTTTTTAATGTTTGGCTCTGAGATTTGTTAATTGTCTTTGCAAAACTATTCTAAGAGGAAACTGTTGATGTTTTAATACGAATGGCATATCAAGATCTCCTTTGTTGTCTAATGTTATCCACGGAAGATGTGCTACATTACCTTTCTTGGATACATCCTTCTTTTTACAGTAATTCATGCAGTGGAATGGTGTTAATGGTTGTAGATATTCTTTGTGATATTGTAAGTTGTTGTTTTTATCTTCTGCACCATCACCACCAACTGCTTCAGCAGAGTCTATTGATACGCACTTAACCATTTTGCCATGTTACCATTTGACTTCATCATTTTTTGGTGCTAGAATTACCCGTGTACTCATTTCCTCTGTTGATAAGCCTTCGTGATGAAATTCTTCAATAAGATTCAGACATAATACGTCTTCCTTAATTGGGAACTTAAAGTGAGGAAAACATTAAAATTTATAAGAGCTGAGAGTGCAGGAAGTGTGTCTGACAAAAGCATTCACAAGACTTAGAGGTGAGAGTACCGTGGTTTGAAAATGGTTGAGAGGAGGGCATCACTTGAAAAAATCTCTTGGCAATATTCTCGTATTGCTGGACTTTAAACAATCTTTTCCAAAAAGTCTTGCCTCCTAAAAAGCCTTTTTTTATATAATAGAGAATTTATTATTGTTTGGGACAACTTGGCATTAATGAAGCTATACATGCAACTGTAAAGTGTGTTACTTAGGGGAATAGAGGAGTGTGCCATTTGTTTTACTCCTTCCACACTTTCATGTTGCACTTCAAGTCCAATGTTGACCTGATGAATTCCATGCACATTAGACGTCTGTGGTGGGTCAGTTTTGGTAGGCCAGAATTGCTTTTGCAGATCTCTTCTTCCCTTTCATTAGGTTTTGGTCCCCATGAGGTTGTTAGAAAGTAAAATATCTAGCTTGGTTTTTAAGGCCATTAACATCCCTGCTTTTCATAATTTAGTATCTTGACCTATTAGGAACATCTTTAGCTAGAGCTATAAAGATTTCATTCTCATTTAAAAGGAAAAAAAAACAAAGATGTTAAATCAGAATGGAGTTAAAAATATGCATTGTAGTGTAATATAGCATACATATAGAAGGTTTAACATTCTCAATTCATGTATTCAGAGACACATTGGAGCAAATGGCAAAATCAAAATTAAATTTGGTCGAAGAAGACTGCAGAGACAGGTGAAGAGAAGAAGGATGAAGAGACCAAGGAGGAGGAAGAGGAAACGTCAGAAGGCAGAGCAGAGGTTACTGAAGAGGATAAAGACAAGTAACTTTAAAACATTGACAAGTCCCCTCAACCTGTTTCTTGAGCCTTACTAAGAAGTTTTCTGCAGGTGTTTTAAACTTATGAAGATGGCATTTTCTTTTTTCTGTTAGCACTGTAGCTTGTATTGTGTCATTTTTCAGTTCTGAAGCTTATAAAGACTTATTTACAATACACAATGGGTGATAAAAGTCAGAGTGTTTTGGGGTTTGTCAAGTATTGAGTCAAGGAGGGTAAAGATAATTAATCTGGAGGAGTTTGTGGACATATTTGTCAAAAAGCACAATACCAGTAGAGTAAAGATGTAGTGATTTACAAGCAAATGAAATTATGATAAATATGCTTAGTCATAAAAAGTAAATGACCAGGTGCCCTGGTCAAAGTTTCTCTTTCTGTGAATAGCTAAGCAAGTAAAAGATGACATGATCTCCAAAAGGGCTAACACAGCCATTTTACATTGGAGATTTGGACAAAATACTATGACGTGTAATTCTCTCTTTTTTTGTTCTATTGCTCTTGGAATTATTCTGTGATTTAGTTTTGACTACATTCCTTTTTGTCTTCTAGTTTTACAGCAACAACAACAACATTTATTTCTATAGCACATTTTCATACATAAATTGTAGCTCAAAGTGCTTTACATAATGAAGAATAGAAAAATAAAAGACACAGAAAATAAAATAAGACAACACTAATTAACATAGAATAAGAGTAAGGTGCGATGGCCAGGGTGGACAGAAAAAAAAAAAAAAAAAAAAACTCCAGACAGCTGGAGAAAAAAATAAAATCTGTAGGGATTCCAGACCATTAGACCACACAGTCCCCTCTGGGCATTCTACCTAACATAAAAGAAACAGTCCTCTTTGGATTTAGGGTTCTCACGGAAGGACTTGATGATGATGGTCACATAGACTTCTGGCTTTTAGTCCATCAGTGTAGGACATCATGATGCTTTGAGTAGGTGGTGGTGGTGCAGGCCGCCACCACGAAGAAACCGGAAAAAGAAACAGAAGAGAGAGTAGGGGTCAGTATGGATTTTAGATCCATCATGAATACTTATTATAATGAATTGAACATACAGAGTATCAGGATTAAGTTAAAGTGAAGTTATGAGAAGGCCATTTTAAAGTAATGTGTTTTCAGCAGTTTTTTAAAGTGCTCTACTGTATTAGCCTGGCGAATTCCTATTGGCAGGCTATTTCAGATTTTAGGTGCATAACAGCAGAAGGCCGCCCGCCTCACCACTTCTTTTAAGTTTTGTTCTTGGAATTCTAAGGAGACACTCATTTGAGGATCTGAGGTTACGATTTGGAATATAAGGTGTCAGACATTCCGATATATAAGATGGGGCGAGA
>JANRMT010028174.1:16575489-16589222 GCA_026402145.1 Polypterus bichir lapradei
CCCGACAGTTCCTCCTGGCTCTCCTCAGGCAGCAATAACGTCAGAGAACCGGATTGTTTATCCGCTTTTTTCACAAAGGTCAGGTATCTTTGTAAGATGGTCGTATAAAGTTTTACTTTTGCATCGGCGCTCAAGTCACCGCGTTCAAGTATGAGTTTCATTTGTTTATCCAGTTCACTTTCCGTAGCGCTTAAAAGGTCGGTGGAAGTTGGGGCTTTCTGAGGCCATTGAGCCATTTGTTGTTGAGGGACCAGGTACATCTTGTGCATGTATTCCATATTTATAATCTCGAACCTATTAAACTAGTAATGAAAGGAATGGCGGCGCTTAATAGGGCCCCGAGAAACCCTCCTTTCTGATTTAAAAGGGCTTTTTTCTTTTTGATGGTGAGTTTTTTATCGCCGAGTTTTTTAACGGAGCAACGATGCTTATTCAGCAACTTGAACTGTCCGGAAGTCAGGGGTACGTGGCCTTTTAAAGTATTGAGAGCTATTTCGGCCAGAACGTAAATGAAATTGTCCGGAGCCTCGCTCAACAGCGCTTTTCTTCGCCGACAGGAGACCCTGTGCAGGGTCTTGAGCAGAGAGAGATTTCTTTTTATTCTGATTGACATGCCGGCTCTTTCTCAAATACTCGGAAAATCGCCCGTCTTTATCTTTTCACGACGTAGGCCGCAGGCCAGTCGGGAGGAAACAATCCGGTACGTAAACGAAATTCGTCAGGCGTCTGGGCTTTCAGATCCACCAACAGATAACCGTAAGGGGACCGAGTAGTGTCCTCAAAGGGCTCCAAGAAAAATTTCACCCTACCGGGGTACATTTGACGCGCTAAATTCGTAATTTGCAGCTTATCTGTCGGGTTTTTAAACAGGGTAATGTAATTGCCGTTCAGATTTATCGTTCTACTTTTCTTGCCTTAAAAAAATACATTTTGGACCAAGTAAATGATGGACAAGTTCATGTGATGAGTATATTTTGTGAAGGCCCTCTCTATCTCTTGGCTATGGCTCTCCTGTTCAATCAAATCGTCGACGATCGCCAAGTTCACTCGGTCAGGCGGTAGTAGTTCATCGTCGCTTAAGGAGGCAGGTAACCCCTCCAAAAATCTGAAATTGGCAAATTGGGCTAACAGTTTGTCGTACAGAGTCTGCCAGCAGCTATAAAACCAAACTATATTGTCAGGTCGGCGAGAAAGTACATGATCCGCGTGCTCCAAAAGCTTTTTCACATAATGCGATTTACCCGAACAGGAGGGTCCCGAGACTATTTTTGAGAAAGGATGTTGAAGTCTAACGTCAAAATCCTCTTTAGTATCCATAGGGGAGAGATGTGAAATCGGCAAGAGAACCCTTTTGTTGTACACCACTCTGAATCTTTTTTTTAGTGGACGATTTTGCAATGTCAGGTTCTTTTTGTTCCTATGAATCTGCGTGCCGTGAACCATTATTTCTTTCGTGACATCTTGTTCTACAAAACTATGCACTAGATCCATTAATGAGTATAGGTTTACCGCTTGAACCATTTCGTGATTGAGAGTAATGCCCTTTACCTTCATGCAGACCTTACCTTTGAACGTTTTGTATGCGTACGTTTTCGGACCTCCAGAAACAAATTCTTCTATGAAGTCGTCAGGATCTAGTTCGCTTGTGAGTTCACCTAAATAGTCCCCGAGGGGCGGATCGTACTGTCCGGGCGAAGCTGTGAAGATAACGAAATCTGTATCATGATACAGAATCCTCAGCCCTAAACGATCAAACAATTCGTACAATTCTAGGCGGACATAGGCCATGGTGAAAGCGGCAATCACCACATTGACGGGCCCGGGTAGAACGTATCTATCATCGGCATACCTCCACTGCACTTGAGTGATTTCATCGCTGTGTGGAGGACTGCCGGCTTCCCGTGCCGGACCTCACCCCCAGGCCGCCAGGGGGAGCTCTCCCGACAGCATTATCGTGCCCCGAGGTCCAGCAGGGCCTTATGGACTTTGTAGTGTTTATACACAGCCCTGCTGGATACCTTGGGGACCACCAGGAGTCGCTGTGGGGGGGGCTTATGGGCTCTGTGATGCCCTATAACCTGGGAGTACGTCACGGTCACGTGACGGGAAGGAACGACGTGCTCCCGGGGTGAAGAACAGGACTGTTTGCCCTGACCCGGAAGGAAAAAGGAACTGTGGTCTAATTGGACAGGAACACCTCCGGGTCAGGGGCTATAAAAGGACGGTGCCTCAGTCCAGACACTGAGCTGTGCTGGGAGGTAGAGGAGCAAAGTGTCTGGGCGAGGAGGAGTGGTTATTGTGTTAGTTATTGATTTATTGAATGAGTAGTGTGGAGGGTGCTTGGTGCACTGTGTTAAAAGAAAATAAAAAGGTCGTGGACTTTTACCTGGTGTCTGGAGATGTACCTGAGGGTTCAAGGGTGCACTACTGCCCCCTACTGCCACAGCTGATAAAGCCAAAATAGGAGACCCGATACACGTATACGAACAGGTAATCGAAGAATTCTTGGGTGTGTTTAACAAACGTTGTGGTCAGTTGGTTAGGCTTCTGACCGAATTTTCTCCAAAGAGAATTCAGTAATACCTTGGAAATTTGTCTCTTAGCAGGGTTTGAGGCTATGTTTTAACTCTCCAATAATATGCCTTCTTTTAAGAAATAGTCGTCCACATAGCGCCGGCGGGATACTTCGTCCCGGGCCCACAATTGCCAGCCGGAGGCCTCCTGTTTGCCTTTCAGATGAATTTTGATGTACTCAGAAAATAAATCTGCGGTACTCTGTTCATAATGCCATATCTCATGAATTTTTAAAACTCTGTACCCTTTATCTAAGGCCTTGAGTATCTCGACCGGAAAATACAAATTGCGAGGGGCTAACATGGTGATTTTAATGAGCCCGAAGTATTTCTTAAGATCGCCAAACTCCTCAAAAACAAAGGTCGGATGGCCGATCGGGTAGGTTTTTGTTTTGTTGACGTAAGGGTACAGACTCGTAAAATCGTACTAATGCATTTGCTCGTCGCCTTGAACCTTATGATATAATTTGATCGCGTTGGTGCGCCCTCCATACAGGGCGTCACGGGGATTGGTAGGTTCAGGAAACTCAAAGCGTCTTAAGAAATCCTGAAGCTCCGAGTCCTCTTTTTTCATGCGTTCACATTGATGTTCCCAAAGGACTCTCACCGTCAGATTAAATTTTTCACGCAATTTCTTGAGTTTGTCATCAAAAGTTTGAAACAATTCGGCATAAGGAGCCCCGGTGAGAGGATGCTTGGCTTGCGCCTCGTAGCACTCTGGACATCCGTGATAAAAGCAGCCAGCGAACTCAAAGGCCGTCGGGACACCCTGAACTTCGGCGTAACCATCTAGATAAAAGGATCCCATCTTGACTTCACCGTGATTCAGGGCGTGCCGAATGTTTATTTTTTCCTTTTCGGAAAGAAACATCAGCCATTGAATAGAAGCACTAGAATAAGCTTTGTGAGTGCTTTTGTAATGATCACTCAGAATGATTCCGATTGCATTATCAGGCATGCAGTTTTGTCTGTACATGGACAGGCAGAGAGAAGCTAGGATCATACACTGAAAAGGATCGATTTCGCCGATCCTGAGCACTTCCTCTCTAAATTTCATGCATACCGTTCTCAAAATAACCACGTCGTTTTGACAATAGTAGGCCATTTCTTGTTTAAAGTTGAAGGTACCGCTTTTAATCGAGTCGTACCAAGCCAAAAATTCCTTTCTTTCCTGGCTCATCATGTGCTCAAAACCGTAATATTTAGGTTCGGGGTACGGTCCGATGTAATTTTGATTTTCAGAGGTGTTAAAGAAATGGGGAAAGTATTCTTTTTGAGCCTGGAATCCCAGGGCTTTGGGCATTCTGCTCAATTTCATAGGTAAGAAGTTCAACGAATCGATAAATCTCAAGTTATAATCTTCTTCTATAAAACGCATTAGTTTACACCCCTGAGATGTAACACACAGAGTTTGTCCGCTCTCGACAAGATATTTCATAAGGAAATAGCCGTCATACCCCTTAGAATTGTGAGCTATGAATGTGTAATCTTGGTATTTCGGGCATCGATATCTGTGGAAGAACTTTGCTACGCAGTCCTCACCGGCCCGACTCCAAGATTGACCGTTCCAATGTATGCACTGGATGTAATTGGGGATGTGGGTTCCATCATCTTGACGGCACTCACAATCGTAGAACACGTAGTTTTCGTGGAGCGGTCTTTGCGGTAAGCTTTGAATAAAACACTGATGATTTTCATCCGACTCTTTCACGACTGCTCTACAAATGCGGCAGTGTTTGGGTCGACACTTGTGAGGTTTTGACTCGGGATTCACCATGTATTTCTGGTTGCAGAGAGCGCAGACTTTATGGGTATCGCAGAGGCTTTCAGACCGACGCGTCTTTTCATTAAATGTACGTGTTTTGTGGAGTTCGAAGCAAAACCTATATCAACAGAAATGACGGCAATCGGTACATCGAAAAGCTTTCCAGTCAACCACTCAACAGTCTGCAGATAAACAGACATTGCAGTGCTGCTCACAACAATGTCGTGATGGATCAGAATATCCCGTGTAGCAGAAATCACAGATGTAGGAAAATCTCAGAAAGCCTTTTAGATTCAAAATACTGTAATAATGCTCATGGTGCAAAAACAAGAAAGCCATCTTTGGTTTTCGGCCCTGGGACATTTCAAATTTTAATAGAGCGCTAGTGTTCGGTACCCGGTACCAGACGATAATTTTAATACCCATGAGCCTTTCAAATTTTTCTACATCTGAAAACGTTACTTTCTGATCCATAGATAACCCGACCCTGACATGCAGTCGACGAGCCTCTTGTTTACACAATTTCTGATTGTTTCTGAACCTGTCGTTTAATACAGCCAGCAATCCCCTGGCAAAACAGCACTGATCATCCGGGTTGAAGGAGATGCATAGGTGCTTCTGTTTCTTTTGAACGATTATATCGTTGAAAAGGGTACAGGCTTTACGCCTAGGAGGCCCTCCACCAACCGGAACCCTGACTACCTGAACGATTTGCGTCAGACTGGAATCGGCTAAAATAGTGGCGTGACTCTGGAGAAGTAACTAAATTTGATGAAAAAAGTCCTCGACAGAAAGCGTACCCGGGTTAGGGAAAAAACACTGGGGCTGAGAGATTCGGCACGTAATTCTAGTTGCACTAGATCCTGAGGATTCAAAGTGCTCGTAAAACTGTCTAAAATTTGCTGAAGGGTCTCATGCATATGATGAAATACTTCGGCGAATGAATCAACTGTGTAGGCCTCAGAAAAACTGAAGCGGTGTCTAATCTCGATATTGTTAAATTTTGGACGCTCTGTGATAGACAAATTATTTAATCGAGAGGTGGAGGGTTGCTGGGAGCTTACTGATGGCTCTGGAGACGAAAGATTCTCCTTATGCGAGGTAGAGGGTTGTGGAGAATTTACTGATGGCTCTGGAGATGAAAGATTCTCCGTATGCGAGGTAGAGGGCTGTGGAGAGTTGGTTTCGAGACTCAAGTTTACCCGGGACGAATTAGTCACTCCCGATCCCGTCTGAGGATGCAGGGGTGAATTATCCGACTCTGTTAAGGCCTCAACAGGCAAGTGTTGAAAAAGGGCCTTACTGGGCCCTGAGGTAGCTGATGTACACGATGTACGTGAGATCCCTGAGGTAGAAGGTTGTGGGGATATTACATTCGTGTCTAGGGCATGAGGCAGTGGTAAAGGGGCTGAAGACGTTCTGGCCTCAGAAGAGATATTCTTCAAAAGCTCTAGCAGAGAGTTAACTACAGCTATTTCATCAGAATTTCGAACCTGAAGCGCGTTGTTAATCAGGTCAAAATTGTCGAATGGATGTGTTACGGGGAATGGTGATTGAACAATTTCAGGAGATCGTGGAGGGGTGGGGATTTTAGGGGGCTTTATAGAATATTCGAGGTTGTCAGACATCTCTTTTAATAGTCTCATGTTTTCACTGGACAGTCTTTTCCTACCTTTACGCCCTGCAGGATATTCATGCTCACTGTCTGTATCACCGACGTTGCGGTCACTGTCATTGCGGAAACAGCAGTCACAGCCATCAAATAGAAGCAGCTATCGGGTTTTTTCAGGCTTGAACTAAATTCAATTGAAGGTGACAGTTATGATCACAGAGTATAATAATATTAATTTGCAGTCGATGTTATTTTTCATGCAAAAAAAGTAATATAAAACCTATTGTTTACTTTTGGGTTAGAACCATGTAAATTGCAGACATATTCATCAAATATAAGCACATATCGGATGCGGAATTGTACATAGGACCCTCTGATTCTACAAACTGCTGAAGTAACAGGCCAAGGTTTTCAGTCAGCTCTTGCAGCCTTTCTCGATGTCTCTGTTCATGTTTAGGCCGAAGGGAATAACGAGAGCCGAGGTCAGAGTGAGTTGTTGTCGGCGAAGGGGACACCCGGCGGGTTGAACGCCGTCTGATGCTGTCAGAGGGGCCGGGAGAAGGCCGTCCTTGGCTGTCAGAGGGCGTGGGAGAATGCTGGTCGCTGATCTCAGAGGGGGGTGGTGTTTGCGGAGTCTGCCAGTTACGGTACTGGGTTAGATTTTCTGAACCGTTCAACAACTGAGTTAAAATTCCCGGGGAGCCTGAAAAGGGAAGTATGTCCTTTTCAGTTAAAGACCTCTTTTTACAACATCTGGAGATACGTCTGAACCCCATGCGTTTCTTGGATAAACTGAAAATGACACTTACTGAGGTCGTACACCTCTGGGGATTCCCTTTGAGAAACTGTTTCGTCATGCAAAGGATTTTCATCTACAAAAAAGAAAATGTATACACTTTTTTAAAACAACGGGCCTGACACACACATACACACACACACCCAGAGGCACGCATACAAAATGCGTAAGTTCTTTAAAATAACATTGCCCGAGACCATGGCCTGGCTTAGCTCAAACAAAATGTATACACTTTTTTAAAATAACAGGTCACGCACAATGTCACAGTCAGACAAGCACGCGCACACACACACACACACACAGACACACACGCAGGCAGATGATAGGCTATTTGTAACAAAGCGCACGTACACTAAGTTGAACAGAAACTTTTCCAGATTAGACAACCGGTTCTCATAAATACAGGCACATGTTATAATATTCATTTACCCTATGATTCAACAATACACGACGCTTCTAAAAACCCTGTGGACTTTGGGCTCGACAATACTGAATGAAAATAATTACATTTTAATTTACAATGAAGCGCCTATATTCCAAGATCGGGCGTAATCACAAGCACGTGAGCGCTCGCGCGAAAAAGCGTGCACACTTTGGAACTTTGTAAACACCACGCATGAACACGCACACAACCAGCGGTAGGAAATTTGTAAACACTTTATCAATTTAAAAATATTCTTACCTGTTTCATCATAATGGCTCGAAGAATCTATTTGAATATAAATTTCTAGAAAAATAAATAAAGGATTCAGCCGTAAGTTATTTTTGAAATAAAACATGATTCATGTAGACTGGCACATATGTCGATACACACCCGGCATACAGTATTCTGAATATGCGCTCACACATACACCTTATACGGTTAATTAAGACCTATACATTTAAAGACTGATAAATAATGGATTGAGCTAATAGTTTGCATTAAAATAAACTACATTTTACTTGGCGAGTGGTTAGGCGCGCTCGTCTGGGTCTGTGCGGTCATCTAGCACGTGTCCGACTGCAGTCAAACTCGCACATGCGCCGATAATCAAACCATTCGAAGATAATCACAACCATGCACATCTTAAACAAAATATTTGTAAAAATGATTTACCATTTTCCGAATCAGTCTTGATATAGACATCTAAACGAAAAAAAACATAAGGAATCAGACCTAAAATTTTTAATACACGCTCCTTTAGCGCGTATAATAGTTATGAATAGGGATTAATAATAATCAAAAATAAGGCTTACCGTGATCTCCCGGGACGATAGCTTCTGCAAAGATAGTCAGTATGAAGTATGTTAATATTGGATTTGATCCATTACAAAATAACACAGTAACGTTAAAATGCAGACAAACCGTTGTCAGAGATATCCATCTTGTCTTTTCTTAGCGGTTTCCAAAAGTGTGACAATGTGATCTAGTTTAGGGGCTATTATATAGCACGGCACAGCACTTTTTTCAAGTTTGAACGGTCATTTATAATCACAGATTTGCCCGATCTGCCAGTCCATTTACGCGGGCAGTTTATGCAGCAGCCCGCCTGAAAAGATATTCTGCGCATCTCGAGTAATTTTAAAACAGCTGTCTTTTCTCTGTTTAGAGAGAAATTTCATATTTCGCGTCAGATCTTAGGGGTCTGTTTAGATCTGAACACATACTGGTGCCATCTCGTGAGTGACCCGGCTACAGGTTGATCTTAAACCTTCGTGCGATGAGCACATTTTTTTCAAAAATTTCCTGAGCAACGTGGGTGCATTTTGTGTAGATTATAACAGACAGCTCCAACCGGTCAGTTAGTTGATAGATAATACAAGCGCTGGAGCCCTGTGTACCCGGTGTGGGGGGCGCTTATCAAGGCCGGAGGAACGAACATCAAAAGAGATGAAAAATGATACCAGCTGCTTAAAAAGGGCCTGGGCTAGTTGCGCAACTTAAGTGAGAACATACGCAGCTGCAGGTTGTCTGCCGAGTTGATCGATTAAACAAGCATTAGAGCGCTCTGTACCTGGTTATCGAGAAGGGGAGGCCATCCTAACGTATCCGCGCTTTAAAGGCAAAAGCTGATTTGACCTTTTCTGTGTGTAGAGAGAGCAGGGGCCTGCTCGCAGGGGGTCTGTTAAAAGCTGACTGAGTAATGCTCTTAGGGATTGACAGGGGGGCATAGAGCATGTCTCACCCCTTTGCCAGTTGCTCTTTTTTCTGTGGAATTCTCTCTAGGATTTTATGACATGCAGCTTGGTTTTAGATGATGCAAAGTTGAGATAGATGTTTTAAATAATAAATACAGGGTTCTTACCCAAAGCAGGAGAGGCTATAAGGTAACTCGCCCAGGCTAGAACGCTGGGACCTCGGTCAAAGTCTTTAGAAAATGCCTGGCTGTTTTATACAGCCCTTTCAGAAGTGGCTGGGAAGTGTGGGGAGCCTATGGTTAAGTGCAGCCTGACTCAGACCGTGTCTTTGATCTCACAGTTTGTCATCTGTCTGTGAGATGGAAAAAAAGCAGCTAGACTTAGAGAAGCAAAAATGAGATATTTTAATTTCGTTTTTATCTTAAAATCGTAGATAGAACAAAATGCTTTGCTTTTTAGGCTTTCGGCAGGGAGCACACGTCCTCCGGAGAGAGGTCTGGGAAGTGTGGGGAGGCCGACCGTCAGGTGCTGCCTCACCAGGTCCGAGGCAGGCCCTTCAGGCCGGCAGGGTACGGATGGGAACGTACTCGGACTGGTGCAGGACAACTTTGGGCATGTCTGATCTTGTCAGGACACGACCTGGGCATGTCTGGGCTTGTGCTAGGGAGAGGGCGGGGGGCCGAGACAGACCCCGGGCATGTCTGGGCTTGTTGAGGTAAAGGCTGTAACATGCCCGGGCTTGTCTTTCGGGAGAGGGGGGCGGTGGTGAGTTCAAGCAGAGGGCAGACATCCATCAAACTGCCCTTGACAGTTTGTGGAACCCAGCAGGTGTGGGTTGGGGTTCAACCAGGGGGCAGACATCAATCAAAAGGCCCTTGACAGTTTTACTGAACCAATCAGGTGCAAGGGGCGGGTTCAAGGAGGAGTCTGGAGTTGGACAGGGAGCCCTACACCAATCCGCCGCCAGGGGTCGGTGCCGGGGAATTCCGGCGTGACGTCATCAGGAGGTGACGGGGCGGGACTTCCGGTATGACGTCATAGGGCGGGCCTTAAATGTCATTAATTTTTTAATTGACAGCTCTAATTGCGATTTTGACACATACCGCCTGCCTATAATTAGTAACAGGGATTATGGGTAACAGCTTCAGGATAGTAACAGGTGTGATAAACAACAGCCTGTGATTTAAGATCACATGACTGTGGCCTGAATGGCACTCTGATCAGTCAGCCAGGCCATATTTTGGGGTAATACAAAAGACTCCCTCCAGTTAGGATGAAGATCATCTCTCTTGAACAATCCAGGCCTTTCCCAAAAATAATCCCAATTGTTCACAAAGGCTATGCTTTTATTTGCACACCAGGTTTCTAACCAGCATTGAAGGGAACTCAATCTGCTATAAATCACATCTTGATAAGGTGTCAGATACAATTAAATTCTGACATTCTCACCGTACACTAATCATGTGACAATAAAGACCCTTTAAACTCTACTAAAGACTAGAAACACTTGGGGTCTGCTGACACGCCATACAGTTCTTCTCTGGGCTCATGGGGTAACTGGTCCTCTTCATCTCCAGTAGAATTCTTCTTTCTCCTCCTTCCACACCCACTCAGGCCTCTCATCCTCCCTGCCATGTGACCTCCTGCCACTCCTCCTGTCCCCATCCTGCGCTCAGCTACCAGCTTTCAGTATCATCTAAGTTTCTAGATATTTAAAAGTGTTTAATAAATGCATTCTTTAGTATTTTCCCTGTATATTCTACGTTTGTTTTCTGACATCTAGTTTTGGCTTTGTTGACTAGTTTTCTGACTTTGTCTGTGCAGTTAATAGATTTGATTTCATTCTTCATCTCCTGGTCCATCCATTTTCTTCTTGCACAGTTCTGACTCTGACTGTTTAAATGACGTTTACAGACAAAGGTGCTCTTAGCATGAGGGGGCAGAACGCTATGCTGGTTTCAGGTTTTTAGTTTGTGTTGAGATAAAGTTATGGCCTGCATAGTGTGCTGCATTCTAAACTAACAGTGTAACTTCTCTAAGTGGAGACATTTGAAGCCAAAGTAACAACAAATAAGCTGAGATCTGTCAGTAAGTGTGTGTGTGTGTGTGTGTGTTGAAAAGTAAATTTCATTTTTACTAAGCCAGTTATCCCCCAACAAGAAGCGATAAGCAAAGAATTGAACGGGAATTCACTCTTGATGTGTTTTCTGCATTTATTGTGGTGGTTTTGGATATGGAGGAGGATATGGAGGAGTAGCTGGAATAATATTATCTCCCAGTGACAGAAATGGGTGAAAAAAGTCGATAAGAATGTATGGGCTGCAGATGCAAATCCCAAATTAAAAAAAATTACTTTTTAGTGGGTATAAAGACATAAAGGCTTAAAGACAGGTGTAGCCCTAGCCTCATATAATATAACATTCCCCTTAATAATGTTTACTGGTTGTTTCACTTTGTTTTTTTTTTTTTTTTTTTTTTTTAACGTGGTTTGCGGAGGCTTTAGAGCTCCAGGTGGTGTTCACGCGAGATTCGGTTGGACGCGGGGAGTTGAGCGGGAGAGGCGAACGAGCGGGGTCTAGGTTGTGAAGAGGCACGGGAGACTTGGAGATAGCACTCCAGGTGACCAAAGAAAAGCCTGGCTGCTCCTCAGACAACGAGGAAAAACAACACGTTTCACCCCATTTGGACGGACTAGTTTCATTTCGTTTGCAGTGTTTTGCAGTGAGCCTGCTTGCAGGGCAACTGCATCATTTTTCCACAGCGTGGAAGTGCTGTGTTTGGACAATGGACACTGGTTTTCACTTCACTTATTTGTGAGTACTGTGACCTTTTATGTTGGCTTGTTAGAGTGAACGAGTCTTAACTTTTTTTTTTTGGCCACCATGTTCCAGAGCATCGAACAGGCCTGCAACGAGGGGAGTTTGTGTAAATATTATTTTTATTTTGGTGGCCACTGGCTTGGGTGTGTGTGTGTATGTGTGTGTCTGTGGGCCCCTAAAGTTGTTAAGTTAACGTGAGGTTTTAGTAATTAAGTTTGCTCATATTATAGATTTGGTTATTGTGTTTTTATTAGCAGTGGGATGTTTTAAGTGCTGGTAAAAGCAAACAGCTAAAAGGTACATTTGTAAGGTTAAAGTACATTGCCTGAACCTATAAGGTATTTGTTGTGAAGGGCAAATATACTGAAAGTTATGTGAATTTTATAATTTCTGTAATCTATGATTTGTGTGAATTTTGATTCGTCTTAACTATAAATGGTTTTATTATTATTTATTTATTTTTTTGATATTTTTCCAATTTAGTCAATAAATTTTGTTATATTTTGGGAACATATTTGTATTGTGAATTGTGTTACAAGTTACTAATTGTGAAACAGCTGGCAAATTATTACTGAGAAGTAGGTATTAGTTAAGGGATTCCAATTTATCCTCTTAAAACACATACTTAAAATTAAAGGGGTTTTCTATAAATCAGTTTAGGGAAATAGAATTTACGAACTTAGGGCGCTATCCTATGTCTAAAGGGTAAAGAAAGCGCTACATAAATTGGAGGCACCGCTGGGATTTATTGTTTCTTTTTCCACGTCATCATTTAAATCCCCTTTAAACTTAAAATATCATTTATAATAATAATTTTTTAAAAAAAGGTACAAGAATAGTTTGTGTAGGAGTTTCAGTTATTAGCAGAGTTATAAGACGCAGTTAAAATGTAATGGCTACCCAAAAAGAGTTTCAGTTACAAGCTAAGTTCAGTAGCTGGTGCAGAGAGGCCAACATAGATCCACTCCATGCCTTTGTATTGTGTGGTGTTCCTGCTGAGACTGAAATATCTGACATTGAAGAGGCAGCACATTCAGTGAAGATTTTTGGAAGAGTTAAAGTAAGAGACATTCAAACTGATGCTGAGACAGGCAGCAATCGGGTGCTCTGCGAGTGTCGTTATAAAGTAGATTCAGACCGCATTCCTATGTACTTGCAACCATTGAATGGAGATTTAAAATGGAAAGTTGTCCTTCTTTCTGACACTGTGGATGATTTCTCAGCCAAGCTGCACCAACTACTGAAAGATGAGGGAAAAACAGTAAGTGATGTGCATGCTTTGCTGTCGACAGATGCTCCCCAGGCAAGTTCACCTGAATCTCTCATCAAAGCAGTAGGGGATCTGTTAGGAAAAACCCTAAGACCTACCTATGAGAACAATGCCTTCCGCCGTTTGCGCATGTTCTCTGGAAATCAACCCACTCCTGCAGGTGAAGAAAACCTGGAGCAGTGGCTTGAACAAGCTCGTCTGATGATTGAAGAGTCTGACTGTTCGGATCGAGAGAAACGAAAGAAAATAGTGGAGAGTCTAAAAGGTCCTGCACTTGATATAATTCAGGCTGTTCGGTTGAATGACCCATTCTGCCAACTCCAAGTGAAATTTTTGGGATACATTGTCTCTGCCTCTGGAGTAGCTACAGACCCTGAGAAAGTGAGCGCTGTCACTCAGTAAAAGATGCCCACCGACTTAAAGCTCCTCAGGTCCTTCTTAGGATTTTGTGGATATTATAGGCGGTTCATTGAGAATTATTCTGCCACTGCACGCCCTCTCACTGAGTTGACCAAAGGTTACCCCCCCTACTCAACAAAAAAGAAAGGTGATAGCTAAAGAAAAGAAATGTAGTTACTTCAAGGTGGATGAGCCTTTTGGCAACCGTTGGACATCAGCTTGCGATGATGCCTTTCACCAAATAATTCAAAAGCTTACACATGCACCTGTATTGGTGTTTGCAGACCCCACCAAGCCATACATTCTGCATGTAGATGCAAGCCTGAACGGATTAGGGGCTGTGTTAAATCAACAGTATCCCGAAGGACTTCGCCCAGTTGC
>JANRMT010028174.1:16589622-16611087 GCA_026402145.1 Polypterus bichir lapradei
GGCCTGTTGCTCTGACGTCACATGTGATGAAGACCATGGAGCAGCTGGTGCTTCACCACCTGAGGCCACAGGTCCGCCATGCCCTCGACCCTGTGCAGTTTGCATACCAGGAGAAGGTAGGAGCGGAGGATGCCATCATCTATATGCTACACCGATCCCTCTCCCACCTGGACAGAGGCAGTGGTGCTGTAAGAATTATGTTTTTGGACTTCTCTAGCACCTTCAACACCATCCAACCTCTACTCCTTAGGGATAAGCTGACAGAGATGGGAGTAGATTCATACCTGGTGGCATGGATCGTGGACTATCTTACAGACAGACCTCAGTATGTGCGTCTCGGAAACTGCAGGTCTGATATTGTGGTCAGCAGTACAGGAGTGCCACAGGGAACTGTACTTTCTCTGGTCCTGTTCAGCCAACATGCATCAGACTTCCAATACAACTCGGAGTCCTGCCACGTGCAAAAATTCACTGACGACACTGCTATTGTGGGCTGCATCAGGAGTGGGCAGGAGGAGGAGTATAGGAACCTAATCAAGGACTTTGTTAAATGGTGCGACTCAAACCACTTACAACTGAACACCAGCAAAACCAAGCAGCTGGTGGTGGATTTTAGGAGGCCCAGGCCCCTCATGGATCCCGTGATCATCAGAGGTGACTGTGCAGAGGGTACAGACCTATAAATACCTGGGAGTGCAGCTGGATGATAAATTGGACTGGACTGCCAATACTGATGCTCTGTGCAAGAGAGGTCAGAGCCGACTATACTTCCTTAGAAGGTTGGCGTCCTTCAACATCTGCAATAAGATGCTGCAGATATTCTATCAGACGGTTGTGGCGAGTGCCTTCTTCTACGCGGTGGTGTGCTGGGGGGGCAGCATAAAGAAGAGGGACGCCTCACGCTGGTGAGGAAGGCAGGCTCTATTGTAGACACGGAGCTGGACAGTTTGACATCCATGGCAGAGCGACGGGCACAGAGCAGGTTCCTGTCAATCATGGAGAATCCACTGTATCCACTGAACAGGATCATCTCCAGACAGAGGAGCAGCTTCAGTGACAGACTGAGGAGACCCCACACTATGCGACTCTTCAATTCCACCTGGGAGGGTAAACGTTAACATTATACAAAGTTATTGTCTGTTGTATCTGCATTTTTTAACTTGCACTGCATTTTTATCACTCTTTAATTTAATATTGTTCTCATCAGTATGCTGCTGCTGGAGTATGTGAATTTCCCCTTGGGATTAATAAAGTATCTATCTATCTATCTATCTATCTATCTATCTATCTATCTATCTATCTATCTATCTATCTATCTATCTATCTATCTATAAGCACTAAACACAATGAACCTCAGCCAACACCACCCAAACAGTAAACCTTCTCCTTTTCTTTCTCCTCCAGCTGAATGTTGCCCACAGGGTTTCATGGGAAGTGCAGCCTTGACAGTGCGGCCTTATGGCACCCGGGGACCCCGAGAGGGATGCACTTCCAGAATTCACTTCCATGAACCCCTGGCACCTTCCACTTTATCCTCGAGTCATGTCGTTGTCCTCTGTGTCACTCACACCTAGCAGGTTTTCTCACTTTTGATATCACATAGTTGCTCATTTATTTCTTTATTTTCAATTTAGTATTGTGTTGTGCGTAAACATCGCCATGTCAGGTACAGCAATACTGCCAATCTTGTAACGCACATTGCACAACATTTTCTTTGTCATTGTTCTGTGTTTATAAAACACTGAAGTGCACCTGATTTAAAGTCTGAGTTTTTAATCAAATTTATTTAAATCTTTCATTTTTGCTCAGCAGTACAGGAAGCTAAAAGGCACTTCATTGAACAAAGTGGTGTTAGTTGTCACTTTTCTGCTCTGTTTACTTGAATTTTCTATGTTTAGATTTTTATTACCAGTTTATATGACTCTTTAGTGATCTTTTTCTGTTTATTCCTTTATTTTTTAGATTCTGACTGTATTTATAGTCATGTTTATAATTAATTTCATTATAGAAATCATTTTAGAATAATGTTTCTATTATTTTTATCCAAATGTTCTTCATCTACTAAATACATAAATTCGTTTTTAACTAATCTTGGTCCACTTCAAATCACAAAGCTAGCAGATTCTTCACTTGATACCCCAATTCCTCCACAATAGTCACATTTAGCCCACCCTGCCATGAATAAGAGCAAACGTCCTGAACGTGACGGAATTCTGTCTAAACATTGAGGAGCATTTGGAGAGCAGACATCCAGCCATGAACTTCAGATTCTTCACTCGTCCACTGCCAGCTCTCACCACCATCTGGCCTGAACACGAGGTCACTTTACTGCTGACACATGGCAGGGGTCTTACATCGTGATGATTGTTGTCCTGGCCCAACTGAGTCAGCAGGTCGACCTCTTCTCTTCTCTATAAGATGTTTCGTTATTGTTAAAAATGAGGCTTGACGTGGCCAAGTAACAATGAGATTTAATGATGAAGTGAGCCTTGTGTGCCCACACAGTCATAAGAGGGGCTCAGCACACTAGCCTGTGGAGTGCCAGTACTGGGGGTCAGCTTGGAGGATGTGATGCTGCCATTCACACATGACGAGGTCTGTTGGTTAGGAAGTCCAAAACCCAACTGCAGTGGCACTGAGTCCTAAATTGAGGAGTTTGGTCATCAGGTCTGCCCGTCCAGCAGAATTAAAGGCTGAGCTGTGGTCAGTAAACACGACTCTGACAGAACAGCAGGGCTTTGGACTTCAATCCCAATACTGACATGTTGTGTCACTTCACCTGCCTGTGCTCCACGTGGAAATATTAAAAAGCAGTAACGGCATACTGAATGATAACGTGCAGTGAATACACTTGACTTAACAGTTTTCATCCTCTGTACGTTTACCATTCGTTTGCTCAGAGGTTGATGCGCTTGCTGCTTCCTGAGCAGCTCTTCTTTTCTCCACTCTAGCTGCCCGCTTCTTCTCTTATTCTGTTGGCATCTTTTCCCATTAAAACTGATTAAGTTAGTTTTTGTGTTGCAATTACTTAGCACAATTTTCTTACTTTTTCACTTACGCTGGCACTTAACTGTTCAATCTTCCTCAAGAATGATTTAAGATATGAAGAAGTAGCAACAGAAGCGTATTATTTAAGAAGAAATGGAACAAATTGTATCTTAAATGTTGAAAGTTACCTTACATTAAGGTGTGAGCCAAACAATAAGTAGTAATAATTATCAGGATGTGCCAGGAGGTATGAAGTGCAAGGGAGACAGCATTCACTGTGGACCTGTTGTGACAATATGCACACTGGAGATGATCAGGACATTCTGGAATGTTCTGCTAATGTGTCTGTTAGAGCACTTCATCACGACTGAAGTGAGACCACCACTCTGGAGTCATACAGAGAATCTTGTTTTTTTTACGCACAGACATAATCATTGATCTTTTGATGCAGACAGGCAGCACAGATTCTCTGAAGGAAACTGAAAATGATGAGTTAGAAGATGGCTTGGGGTCCAAGAAAACAGACTGGATTTGACCCACAGGTACTAAATGATGATCTGGGGGTTCCAGTTACCAGACCCCATCAGGCTTGATAATATTCTCTTCTGTTATCTTCCCATAAGATCGTTTGGACTTGGACTTTCACCATTTAGTCAACACTAAGTTTAGAGAAGACTTGTGTTCACACTGAGACGACACAAACGATTGTCAGCATTTGATAAGTGATGTGCGCTCGATGTTCTGATTTGTTCTGATGTGAGGACCCCCCTGATCAGGCCCTCCTCGGGGTCTCCAAGGTGTTTTAGTGTCTTCTAACTGGGAACATTTCAGGAGCTGCTTGAACCTTTAAAATGCCTTCCCCTTTGTTTCTTTTATCAGGAGCCCTGGTGGTCTCTTACAAGTAACGATTCTTGTCTCCAGTCTTCTTTCTTCACATCCTCCGTGTCCGTGTTTGTGTTAATATAAACTGTTTCTGTCTCAGCCCCTTTTGGTGTCTCTTTGACTTTTTTCCTTTTGTTAAATACGTGTATATACAGTATACAGTACAGTGGTCCGGAGCAGAGGGGGTCTCAGAGCAGGTCTTGAGCTTTGAAGGGGTTTTGAAGTTTGGATTTAATGGCTGTTTTGGTGTTCAATCCAGTGTTATAAGGTTGGTGTTTTGTTATATGTGAATTTCTCATGTTGCTGTCTTTAACTTTAAAATAATAAAAAGTTAATCATGCATAAAAAAGAATACAAATTCTCATTTTTCCAGTTGAAAGTTTATTTCTATCACTAAACATTTAACATACTTATTGAGAATTAGAGAACCGCTAAATAGCTGAAGTCCATAAAGTGTGTGTGTGTGTGTGGACAGCCGTGGTGTTGAGGGCACTGAAATAGACAGCCTGAGCCTCCATACTGTGATGGGCACAGCGAGACGGTAAGTGGGGTCTGATGGAAGGAGGCTTTAATGGCAGCCTGCCCTCTAAATGGTGTTGACACGCAGAGGAGCCTTTAGCACGAGGTGGTAGGACTCTGTGATGGACAATTTTCATTTTGTTTAGATAAGGAGCAGGTTGTGAAATGTGGTGAGTTATGTGATGAGAATAAAAATGTGATTATTTACTGTGCCAGCGATCAGACAACTAGAAATCATCTTCTCACGGGACAGAGGAGACAGACAGGGATGGAAATGCACTCCTAATTTGTCATCTACGTTGAATCTTTACAGGGGACACATGGGAGAATCAGAATTTACACTAGCATGTTGGAGAAGAATAGCAGAAAAAATGAAATTTGAATGATCTTTCAGGACTTGGTAAACTGGTAAGCATATGTGGGCTAAAGAGCAAATATTTGTCTTAATGGAGGGATGATTTTACAGAACCTCAACAATATATATTAGGGTGGACGGCCGGGTCCCATTCCCGGCTGGGATGCCCCTTTGACACTGGGTCCTGGGGAGCAGCCAATGGAGGCACACTACGTCCCCCAGAATACTTGGTGGCAGCCCCCCTGGGTTGCATTGGGGCCATAATTATGGAACACCGGAGCTCATCCCTGTTGGGCTCCGTGGCCACCGCCAGGGGGAGCTGCCCGGCTTCCTGAGTCCCAATTATCACCTGCAGCACTTCCGGGTGGATGATAAAAGGAGCCTGCAGCCACTACTCGGGGCATCAGAATCAGGAGGAGGAGGAAAAGCAGCCAGGGAGGAGTGGAGGAAGAAGAATATTTTTGATTTGAGGGACACGGGGAAGACATGAACCCCAGCGGAAGAAAATAAAATCTTTTTTGTTTTATTTTAAACGTGCCTCCGTTGTCAGTCTGTGTCGGGTTTGGTTCATACTGTATATAGCGCCTTTCACAATATATAATACACACACACACATTCAATTGCCACTTTATAAGGTACACCTGTTCAACTGTTTGTTAACACAAATATTTAATCAGCCAATCACATGGCAGCATCTCAATGCATTTTGGCCTGTAGACATTGTCAAGATGACCTGCTGAAGTTCAAACTGATCATCAGAGTGATGAAGAAAGGTGACTGAAGTGACTTTGAACGTGTTCTGGTTGTTGATGCCACACAAGCTGCTCTGAGTATTTCAGAGACTGCTGATCTACTGGGATTGTCACACACAGCCATCTCAAGGGTTTATAGAAAATGGCCCAAAAGGAGATAAATATCCAGTGAGCGGCAGCTCTATGGAAAAAAATGTCTTATTGATGCCAGTGGTAGAGGAGAATGGCCAGACTGATTTGAGCTGATAGAAAGGCAACAGTAACTCAAATAAGCACTCGTTACAAACGAGTAAAATAAGAACAGAGAACTGATGCTACAATTCGCACGGGTTCACCAAAATTGGATAATAGAAGATTGTAAAAATGTTGTGTGTTCTGATGAGTCTTGATTTCTGCTGTGATATTTGGATGATAGGATCAGAATTTGGTGTCAACAACATGAAAGTACGGATCCATCCTGCCTTATATCAACGGTTGAGGCTGCTTGTTCTGGTGTAATAGCGTGGAGGATATTTTCTTGGCACACTTTGGGCCCCTTAGTACCAACTGAGCATCGTTTAAATGCCACAGCCTACCTGAGTCTTGTTGCTGACCATGTCCATCCCTTTATTTCCGCAGTGTCCCCATCTTCTGACGGCTCCGTCCAGCAGGATAGTGGGCCATGTCACAAAGCTTAGGTCACCTCAAACTGGTTTCTTGACCATGACGATGAGTTCACTGGACTCCAATGACCTCCACAGTTGCCAGATCTCAATTCAGTAGAGCACCTTTGGATATGTTAGAAAGGGAGATTTGCATCTTAGATGTGCAGCCAACAAATTCACAGCAACTGCGTGATGCTGTCATGTCAATATGGACCAGAATCCCTGAGGAATGTTTCCAGCACCTTGTTGAATCTACGCCATGAAGAATTACAGAAGTTCAGAAGAGAAAAAGCAGTGAACCCAGTGCTAGCAAGGTGTACCTAATAAAGTGGACAGTCAATGTGTAAGCATTGTGTGAAATATACACTATATAGCGCCCTACCTGACACAGACTTGACACTGAGGCACGTGTAAAACTCAACAAAAGACTTTTATTTCTTTCTTCAGCTGGAGGGCACGTCTTCCCCGTGAACCCTCCAGCCACAACACAGTCCCAGGCACAGTAACACAAACCACAACACTTCTCTCTTTCACCACCACTCCTCCACAGCTTTGTCCTCCTTCCACCCGACTCTGGCCCTGAGTGGCGGTCGCTGGCTCCCTTTTATCAGGCACCCGGAAGTGCTCCAGGTGGTTGATTGCCAATATCCGGCTGCACTTCTGGGTAAGGCGAAACCAGTGCCCAAAAGGTGCAGCACCACCTGGTGGCGCCTGCAGAACCCCACAGAGCTGCACAGAACTCCAACCCCCATGAAGCCCTGGGGGAGTCCAAAGCACCACTGCAACCCAGGGAGGCTGCCATCTAGTGTCCATGGGGAGATACTGGGCTTCCCCCCCTTGTCCCCCTGGCAGATGTGGTGAAGAGGCATCCCGGCCATCTGTCACAGTTGTAATGAAACACAAAGTAGGCAGAAAAAGGTTTGGGGAATTGCCCCCTATATTGTAAAGAGTACAAATCAAAACAAATCAAACTTTCAAGAAATGGCTCCAGAGTAACGTCTGGTTCAGCGTCCAAAACAGGGACAGCTAAACACAAAAGGAGCTGGGCTTTTATAATAGCCAGGGAGGAAGAGGTGGGGTCCAAAATTGAACCTGGAAGTGACCTCAGTAGGAGGCGTGGTTATGCAAGGGAAGCAGGAAGTACTTTATGTTGGTTTCCCTTCAGGGTATCCGTATGAGAAGTAGAGGGAAGGTTAGTGCACTTTGAAAAAGCCTGCTCTTGTTTTCCACCTTCGGTTAAGCCCTTAGCCTGCCTCCGAAGAACACATGTGTGACAGTGAATATATAAAAAGACACATCAAAACCTCTGGATTGAATAACAGAGAGCTGCTGCTGTCAATAACAGGGTTCATGGTGGCAGTAACTTGTGTTTCAGCCATCAGAATATTTGAGAATCCCACAGGTGTGACGTGAGGTGACGTGGAGATGGAGTTTCATTATTAAAAACTTGCCTGTACTTTCGTTGTAATGTCAATACAAGTCCTGTTTAAATTTAGTCTGACATAAGGTGAGTCCTGTTTAGGACTGTAATGTTACCCCCCACCTGTATTTGACACCTCCACCAGCTGTTTGATCAGACGCTGCTCAAGGCCTTCACTCTCCTCACTTTATATTAATTCACGAGGTCACAGAGCATCAAAAAAGTCATCTTTGAAAGTTCAAGGTCTCTGATTTCTTGTACTCATTTGACCAGATGTCTCCTTCTCTTGTACGCCAAAAGGACCAAACAGAACAATCGCTGCCAAGAAAGAAGTCAAAGAATGTCTATTAGTTTAAAATAAAACCAAACACATTGCAGCAAACTAGCTGGCTCCTTGTCCACTTGTCTGATTGTCCATCTTTGATTGTCTACTTGATTTCTGTTGTCTTTGGTGAACTTCAAAAGATCAGACTTGGTGTTATGAAAAGCTCTGAACCTGACTGGAGGGACTCCATTAGATTATCAATACCAAGGAGAGACAGCAGTTGGGAAAAAACAAACTTTGCAAGAATTTAGAGAGGAATCACAATTTAGAGATAAGACAGAAAGAAACTCGGGTCAAGTCCATGTTTTTAAGCCCAGGCTGACCACTGCATGTTTAAAGGATGGAGGGACAGCAGCAATGGCAGGTCAACAATAACATCAAACATCTCTCTGAAGAGACGAGCTGGAATGACATCAGGAGGAGAGGATGTGAACTTCATAGTGGGCACAGTTTGGGCAAGAAAGGGAAGACAAACAGAGTCAGACAGTAAGGACAAGTCAGGGACAACAAAGGAACTGAGGCAGGTGGTGTGAGAGAAGATCTCATCTCATCAGTTTAATCAGTAAAAATTCAGAAACTCCTCACATGTATCAGTGTCTACAGTACAGCTAAGTGTGTCAGAGTACAGAGTGTAACTTATTGTGCTGAACAGAACTCTAAACATCTGATCATTGGTAGAAATATCAGACAAGGATTTTGTCTCAGCTAATTTGGCAGCCTGCTGGAATTCAGACAGACGGGTTTTCAGAATCTCCTAAGATGTCTGTCATTTATCTTTTTCCATCTATGCTCTGTTTTCCTGCACTTCATTCTAAGAGTCTGCATGGAGTCATTAAACCAGGGATGGCCTTTAGATATGGAGTGTCTGATTTTCACAAGAGCAACAGAATCAAGTGTGGATCTGCATGTAGAATTACGAGGACAGAGTAACCGATTGTGTGTTACAGAACTAACAACAGAAGAATTTACAGAAATATCAGAACAAATATATTTAGTGTAGGAATTTATAGCATGAAGGCTGATTCTTGAGACCCAGGAATGACAATTTGAGAAGGTGCCATAGCACTGAGTATGACTGGCATTTGATCAGAGAGACGGACATCTTCATTATTAACATCACTGACAGACCAACCAGATGATAAGATCAGACATATGACCTCAGACATGAGTAGGATTGTTTACAGACTGAAGAATAAAAGAATCAAATAATTAAATAATCTTGTAATGAATGGCTTTGAAGTCCAACAAACATGAATGTTCAAATCACCTAAGGTCAGTATTTTATCAGACACAGTCATGACCAGCGACAATGAAAATCTCATAAAATCTTTACATCATTTAGGAGGTCCATATACAAGAGCGACAAGCACTGCACCTCTTAATTCAACTTTTAACAATTGTATCTCAAAAGTTAATTATGTTTCAGTGGGAAGTGTGTAAAATTTATGAACATTTTTAAACACAATGGACATCCCGTCCTCACTACTTTGGCATGTTAACAAAGCATACGGTCAGCAGTGGAAAGTTCTAACAGGGATCTTGAGTCACTAAAGTCCAGCCAGGTCTCTGTTAAAAATCAAAAATCCAATCCAGGAGGCACAATAACATCATTTTAACTAAAAGTCTTGTCTTGTCATGCATGTGTTTGTGAGACTATCAAATATCACAGGCCACTCTCATAAATGACTTCAGTTCTACTACCAGCCACAAAGAGGGATTGGCGTAGTCGGCAAGATTCAAATGCTGTTGATGTGGCGTACAAGTGGACCCCATTCAGTGCAAATCACTAGCAACGAGCAAATTGATTTCTGTGACAACAGCAACAACTGAGCAGACAATTGAGATGCCAGTAAAGATGAGCAAATCATTTAACGTCAGTGGGAGATAAACAAGGATGGCACAGTGAAGGATAAAAATCAGTCAGCAGGATACAAAATGGTCACAAAACAAACAGCAAGTCATGGGGATTGTGTGCAGTGTAACAGAATGTCACTTATTAATTATAAAGATGTCACAAATTTGGTAATTAGGTAACTCTGTCAGCCATTAATCAGTCAGATGTTTGGAGGAGGTAAACAGAAGCAGATCAGTGAGGATGAGCGGATCTGACTGTGTAAAATGTAACTGTGGAGAGAATGGCGAATATGTGTTGTAATAGCAAACTGGAGGAGCTCACCCAGGTGTCCATCACAGAGATCATAAACACCAGTAGAGGTAGTGATAGGTGAGCAATGGTCACATGTTAGCCCAAGGTAAAAACTGCACACCATCCATGTGCATGAAGGCCAATGCTGAGGTGGTGGACGAGGATGAGAAGTTCTAGCAGGGCACTTCTAAACTAATCCTCAGAAAGTGGGAAGAGCAGGGTATTTAATTAATAGCAGCGCTGGCACTCAGGTTTCAGTGCATCAGATCCTGGCCAAAGTTCCAGTGCACCCATTTATCATAAGAAGAGCACATGCAGCAGGTGCCAAAATTAGAAGGAATGAGTTTCAAGCACAAAATTCAGATTAATGACGACGGTATGTTCAGAGGGACGCCACAAAGAGAGCTGGCAGATTGAAATGTCTTGGAATGACCTGAAGTGGGCTCTGCATATCCTGACCATAATCAAGATGGCTCATTTACTCCTTCACCTCCTCAGATTTTTCTGTAAAGGCTGGATTTCTCCATTTATGATCAGCAACTTGTACAGGTGCCCAGTGGAATCCATCCTCAGTGGCTGCTTATCATCCTGGTACAGCACCTGCTCAGCCCAGAGCCCATGGGCACTACAGAGGATGGTGAAGTGGGTACATAATATTGACAACCACAGCTGCCTGTTGTTCAGGACATAAGAAGAAGGCACACGGTTGTATTGTAGACGTCAGCCATTTTGCAAAGTCACCGCTCTCCCACCTCAGCTCTGTTAGATGGTAGAGGACCATCAGCACTGGCAGCAGGTTCAGGGACAGGCGACTTACCATCTGCTCACACTTACAGGTGTTAAAGGCTTTGTCTGTTGTTATTGTGATTCAGAACAATTCAGCATACAAAAATAATCCGATATCTCATTTCAAATTCAGCTGTAACCCCATGGCCATGCTGTCTGGAGGGCCGTACAGTAAGTCAGATAACCTAACATGGAGTCGTAACTTGAAGATACTGAAGCATCCAAAGAGATAACAGACACTCAACAGTCTTATGTGAGGACAACGTGAATACAGTTTCATAAATTAAGAAGAAGCTTTTAGCAGTTCCTCAGATGGTAGCTTTGATTTCTTCTAATTTTAGGTAGAACAGGGCCTCCTTTTCCCACTTTTCTATTATGGGTAGATTGGGATTTTTCATGCTGAATCAGATAAAATGACGAGTGAGTAGTCTGCTGTAAAACATCATAGCAGTTTTTCTCCTATACAAGGAATTCTACTCCAAACAGTTCTGTAAGTAATTAGGAGTAATGGTGATTCTAAAACTCTCTGACAGACAAAAAAAACGTTTTCTTAGTACGGCCTATGGACAGTCCTGAAACATGTTGTAGTGCCTGAGCCGAGTGCCAATATGGAGTCTGTCCAAAAAGGACCACTCACTCTTGTCACACTAAGGAGAATTCAATTGGCAGGCTTGTCATTTTTACAGGTTTCCCTGTCATTGGCTCTGAAGCTGCTCATTTACATGAAGGAATGTCAGCTCATGGTGGTGGAGACTCATCCCCAGACTGATGTAACTTGTCAGCACCGATACACGGCTCTTCCTTCAAAGTAGCAGTCGACAACATCTTGAAACCGTGTATTAACTCTTCAAAATGGTGAGTTTGTCTTCATTTCCATTACGATCTTGCGAAACTTGATACCATTGATCACAATATTCTTCTAAATCACCTTAGTCAGTGGGTGGGCCTCACTGGCAGTGCCTTAAATTGGTTTGATTCTTACTTAACAGTATAAAATTCTTTGTTAGTTGTGGTAATTATACTTTAAAGACACCTGATATTTTATATGGTGTTCGACAAGGATCTGGGAGAAAGGAGAAATCTTAATGACTGGCAAAAATGGATATAATGAGAATATTAGAAATAAACTTGATCCATTAGGCTTAAAAGTCAAGACGGAGGTAAAGAATTCAGGGGTAACTATTGACTCGGACCTGAATTTTAAATCACATATTAATTAATCAGATCACTAGGACAGCATTTTTTGACTTAAGAATGACAGCAAAAGTTAGGCCCCATATAACTGTGCAGGATGCTGAGAAATTAGTTCACTCTTTTGTTTTTAGTCGACTAGATTACTGTAACGCACTCCTCTCAGGACCACCAAAAAAAGACATCAATCGATTACGAGTGTAGAATGGAGCTGCTAGAATCTGAACTAGGAAAAGAAAATCCGAGCACATCACACCGGTCATGATGTCACTACACTGGTTACCTGTGTCATTTAGAATTGACTTTAAAATTCTGCTGATGGTTTAGAAAGCCTTCAATAATCTGCTCCATCTTTAATCTCTGACTGCCTGTCACCTTACACTACAAATCGTAACCTTAGATCTTCAAATGAGGGTCTGCTGAGAATTCCAAGAGCTAAACTTAAAAGAAGTGGTGAGGCGGCCTTCTGCTGTTATACACCTCAAATCCTGAATAGCTTACTGATAGAAATTCACCAGGCTAATACAGTGGAGCACTTTAAACAAACTGATAATAACTCATTACTTTAACATGGCTTTCTCAGAGCTTCATTTTCGTGTAACCCTGATATTTTGTATTTATTTTTAATTATCATTTTCTTCATAGCTCTTACTATCCATACTAACCTCTTCTTTCTCTGCTGTTCTTTTTCCAGTGCTAATCTGCATCACTGCCACCTGATCAGGGCACCATGCAGTCCTTACATTGATGGATTGAAGGCCAGAGCTTCACGTGACCTTCATCATCATCTTACTCTTCTATGTGAAGCCTGAAAACCACGGGGACTGATTGAGATTATTGATATTAGGTCTTGGATCTGGGTGGTCTTGTGGCCCCTGCAGATTTTGTTGGTTTTTTTTCCCCAGCCCTCTGGAGGTTTTTGTTTTGTTTTTTTTTTTGTTCTCCTGGCCATCAATCCTTACTTTATTCTTTGTTAATTATCATTGCCTAATTTTATTTTCATATTTTTCTTTGAGCTCCATCATTTGTTTGAAAACTTGCTATAGAAATAAATGTTGTTGTTGTTGTTGAATGGTGACAAAGGCACATCAGCAGGGGTCTTGAGTTCTTCGTTGTCAGCTGGCACAGCAGAGGTGTTTACTGCTGCACTTCATTATATGTGGGCAGGTGAACATTGCTGTGTGGAGCTGTCCTGGTCTCTCAATTGTCCTCCTTCACTGACCTGACAGTGCAAATGGCGTTCCAGGTCCAGATCTCAGCTTTGAGGTTCTCCCTTCATGGCTGCACTCTAACACCTCCATGATATCCCAAATGCCTTTGCAGCCTCTGCGGCTTCTCTAATACATCTGCTCTCTCTCTGGGTCAGGGAGTTCATCATGAGGGACTGTGATCCTCAGACTGAGGTGCCATCTTCCAGGAGCTCTCTATTAAGAACAGTAGAGGTCTCGGTGGCCATGGATATGTGTTCTGTTTCAACTTATTAAACCTGTTCATTTTGTTAAGATTTGCAGTTTAGCTCCATCTAGTGTGTATATTTGGTATTTTCCCTACCTTCCCCTTGCTTCCTGTCATGTGACGTAATCAGGAAGTTAATTTTGATTCAGGAAGGCTGCTATCCTGTGCATGGAAGCACACCAGTCGCAGTCCTCTGTCATCTGCCCTTATCTTCATATTTGTGATATCATCGTCCATATGTAATATTTTATTTTTAAAAATGTTTAAAGTTACCTTTCCTTTTATACATATTAGCAGACAGAAGTTACTCCTTTAGTGGTTTATTTGTGTATAATGGCACAGTAATTTACATTTCAATGACATGTTTCTTATTTAATATTGTGACACTCAGACACACTCAATGTATAAAAACACCTTTTCTTTTAATATTGTTGGAGTTGTACATTCAAGTACAAAATGGCAATACTCAACCTCAGCTCGCTCCTTTAGTTCTGATACCCGGACTCACACACCAGGCAGCATCAGTTAGAGGTGGTGGGCAAACTCCAACCCCCTCTTTAAACTTTAATAAAATATTTCTGTTACCAAACGTTATAACTCAACAATAAACACAAGAACTGTTTTAAACATGAATTCAATCATAATTAACTGTTTAACTTTAGCTTCAGTGCCACAGAGCCTCCTGGAAGGTTACTGTCATCCCCCATGCAAAGGGGTTCAGTCATTCTCATCACCCCCGCAGTCCACAATAACATCCTGATGCCAGCGTGAAGGACGTCTTAGGCGCTGAGGTCTACGGGAAAGCTTCACAGATGGGACTGTTGGCTCTGGTGTTGCCCAGTGGATTGGTGGGGTGATGGGGATTTCTGGTGCCCCCCTGGGTTTAAAAGGTGCCAGCCGATCCTGATGGAGCACCATTAGCTTTTAGACATTCTGACCCCATACACTACTTCAAAGAGTCTCTCCAGGACCGTACCTGGACCTTCCCAGTGGCTGGCAAGATATGGCGACAATCCCTTTTTCTGATGGGGTTAAACACCCACACCTGGACTCCAGGAGCCAAAGTTCACCCCCAATATCCGTGGTCATAAGCTCTTTTCTGGTGGGCCCCGGCTTTAGTCTGGTGGCTCCTAACAAATTAGTGTGCTGCCTCCAACTGGTCCCGGAGCTGGGTCAGATACTCCAGACCAGATGCACCAGGAATGTCTTCTTCTGGAGACCACCCAAAGATGAGTTCAACTGGAGTACGGAGCTCACGACCAAACATCAGGGATTCAGGGGTGCATCTGGTTGACTTCAGTATGGCCGAGCGGTAAGCCCAAAACATTTTTTCTTAATAAGTAAAAATTTCTTATTTTAAAGTAATATATCTAATATTTTGCCTCAAGAGATTAAATATCTCATGTTGCAATGATACTTGCTAGATTATTTTGCTCAAATCAAGATAATTGGTCTTACGCTATCTGACTTAGATATAAAAGTGTAATTCCAAGACAATTTCAACTTAAAAAAAGCACAACTGTGAGAGAAAAGCCTGTTATCAACTACAGCGATGAGCAGAGCAGGACATGTATTCTTATTTCAAGAACCAAAACTTTCTAGCTTTCTAGGTTTGTCTTGTTTTAAGATATGAGTAAGACACAACCCCAAGACTTAAATCAAACACTTTTTATTCCAGAAAGGTTTTAGAATACAACCTTGATTTTATTAACAACTACGCCATTTCAGATGAACTCTTGCCTAATTCAGTGGCCTTTCTCTGTAACTAGTATGATTTAACAGCTGGATTCCCTGCAAAGGCTCGTACTTTATTATATTCAAAGGGTAATATTTTTCTTCAAATCAAAATAGTTTCCACATTTTAAAATAAATGACCCTTGTTTAAAAAATGTGTCTGGTGGTTTGATGCAAGAGTTTTTTCACTGTGTCAAATAAATGGCTTAATCCAAACAGTGTTGCTGGAATTTATTAACATAAAAAGAAAAGTTCAAGAATTTAGGAATCTTTAAAAGTTTTATATAGTTCAATGATATCCCCATGGTCGTACTTCACAAGAATATATATTTTGTTTTTCAGTCATATAGTCTCACTGGAATTAAAATGTACCAGCTTCATAGCATCAACAAAACGGGGGGATTTATCCAGGTTAGGGATTTTAATTTCTAATGACAAAACATCTCAATCAAAGACACAGCATCATGGACTTGAAACTCCAAACAATATAATGTGTAGTGTTGATTTGGCTCAAAAGTCGTTTTAAACTCAAAGCCACAAACGAGTAGCAAATAAAACAACGGCAAATCATCTTTGGTGTTTAAACAGGAAAAAGCACGAGTGCTGAGCGACTGTAGCTGTTCAGGATCATTCCATTATTTTAGAAAAAAAATTATTTACGTCAGTGACATTGTTGAGTATATAAAAAGCTAACGGTAGAATTACAGTTTCCTTGCAGTGTCCAATTGTTTTTGTTTGTTTTTTTTTTTTTTCAAATATTATATCCAGCTCTGTTTTTGACCCCTTCTTTGTCTTGTAATGGAACATACCTTTCTTTGAGCATGCGTAAACGCGTTCCCTGTGAAGCGTCCTTAGCTTTCCCGCGCATCAGATGTTATATTTTAAAACGTTCTCACCGTAAGGTTATTAACAACGTTACATAGATAGCTAAAATACTGCTTTGCATCCCACAGCTGATAAGTAACATATTTATGCATATAAACCAATGGATTCACTTGACAAAGTCCCACTGGAAATATTAAAAGGTAAGTTTCTAATTGACATTTACTGTTGCTGCAGTGCATTCTGTTTTTATGAATCCACAAGAATTCACCTGTCCACGTCGATACCTATAATCATTAAGACACAAAGCAGAAGTAGTGGGGCAAGCTAGTTTCGTGTAACCATTACATCAAATTTTAAAAATAAATGCAGGTGTTATAAATATTTATTTTTTCATTTCTGGTTTTCAATTTGCAATTTATCCAGCAAACACTGGCCTGAATTCTAACTTCCACTGCACACAGTTCCTGCATTCGAACATATTGGTACATTTAGTGCTTCTCTTGCCATTTTAGTCATTAATGAGTGGTTTGAGGATACACAGCAATACCAGACTCTTTTTATCGAGCGCCATCATTGTTAGATTTCATATATACAGTACACAGAGTTATTATGAAATAAATGTTAGTTAAATGTCGTTTATTTATTTGTTAAAGTGAATTATTAAAAAAGTTGTTAAAGACCTTCTGATACAGACTTCCGCTTGATTAATAATAAATTGAAATGTATCTTTTAAAAATGTGCCGAGTTCTAACTGCATTGCACGCGCCTCATGTTATTACCGGTAGTAAAAGCGAACACAACCCAAGTCACTTCTATTTGAGATACCTTTAAAGAAAAACTTTAAAATTTAAAGGCCAGTATTTTAAAATTATTATCGATTTTGAGGTATCCACAATTGTAAGCTCATTGCTGGAATATAAAAAGATCGCTGCACTTGAAACTGCAATGGTAGCGCCCATCCTCCTTTACTTTGATATCAATACCATACATGAGCGCGTTATATAAAAAAATATATAATATCTTTATTACTTTAATGGCACAGGTGAAGGCCCCAGTCTGAGTGAAATGTTAACACCCTGCTAATTTTATACACTCACAAATTAAGTTAGTAAGTCGTGTGTATCGTGTTCTTGATCAGGCAACACAGTAAATACACCACTGTAGGATATCTCTACTTGCCTAAAAACTCAGCATGATATACTAGTTCAGAAAAGAAACAAAATGTAAAACATTTATAAAAAGGTATCATGATTTACACTTGTATCATCTTTCAAGAAACTCTTAAACTTGTAATTTGTAAATTTAGCACTTAAAGCCTAAAACCTGAGTTGGAAATGACTGCCGGTAATTGTGCAGATGACGTCCAAATATGAAGGAATTACTGGTCTTCTCTGTTGCTTTCAAGTTGCAAATGTTACAGAAGATCTTCTAGGGACTCTTCGAAGAAAAACCTAATGGCCAGCAGTACATCAAGAGGTCAGCATTATTTATTTATTGATTTATTTTTTTAAGAAATATTGTTGAGCAAACAATGTAGTTCTTATCACTTTTGCTTTGTTCTTTTTGTTGAGATTAAAGGCTTCTGTAGCAACTTTTATGTCAGAAGTGTCCATGTCCTGATGATATTTGAGATCAAGCAGGGGAGAAATATAAATGATAATAGGGAAAAGGAGGATGTTTATGATATGAAAGTGATGACAACATAAATATATATTTATAGATGTGGAAATTTGAAGAGTAGAAACTTGGGCTTGGTCCTTCTCAATTCAAATTTTCCATAATTCAATAAAAGCAGTTTGAAATGTCACACCTGAGCACAGGACAGCTCATGCATCCATCAAGGCTGTGTCCCCAACATGTTCACCTCACCATATGAATCTTTGTGTGAACACATATTTAAGTATGTTTGTCATTTATACAAAGTCTGTATTAATTTACAAATGTTTTGATAAACTTGATCATGGCGGCAGAGAATGATAGCGTGTTACATGTTAATTAGCACACACAAGTAAGAATTTCACAGTACTCATGTAGCACTTATTTAGTTCAATACAACATAGTGTGACTGCACTCCATATCAATAGATAACTGAGCACATATTGTTTCTGTGTTTTATCAGGAAATAAAGAAGATGACTACTATCTTGTTTTTAGTTACCTAAAAATTTTAACAATGAAAATATAAGCGGTCAGATATTTGAGCAATGCTGTCTTTGATTACTAATTTCATTTACATTAAATAAAAGTAAATATTTCCACTTATGTCAGGCTTCATCAAATTTCATCATTCATAAACAGTTTATTGATAACTGCTGACTATTTTCAATGTCCTTGTCTTGTATTTTTTTTAACAGGAGCTGCAGTTTTCTGTACAGTAAGATAACTTTCAAGACAGCTGCACATCTCCCTCCTCTTCTGAATGCAATGCCAGTCTTTCACCTGCCCCTCAATCCAGTGAGCAATGATGTTCCAGAAAACTTTTAAGAGAAGCCAGCCCCTCTAAAATAATTCAACTGCCAAGCCCTGAATACATCCTTCATAGTGACAGTGAGCTGGAGCAGGTCAGAAAACACTGCAGCGCATAGAGAAAGAGGAGCATTGTATTCTCTCAAAGGATCTGCGCTGGAGATTAATTAGAAATACAACATGGTGCCCAAACTGAGGACACCAATGAGGGAAGACAGATAGCCCTCCAAACATGAGGTTTCTTCAATGGCAAAACATATAGTCGAGTATTATCCAAAGCTACATGCAGCTGAAGATCACAATTCATGGGTGAGTGTAAGTAACTCGTTTTTATAAGGGTTTTAGACTGAGCAGTCACACCTTGTATTCACTTTTTAAAAGAGTGTAATCTCATTACAGGAACCTGTGTTTAAACAACTCCTGAAAAGGATACAGAATATCCGCACACCTCAGAAGTGACAGGGATGTATGCCTCATATAAATAAAGAGATGTCTCATCATCACCACTGACAAGCATGATGCTGCTGAAGTCGAGAATTCAGGTGAGGCCGACTCCACTGCATCATCGGGGAATTCTATTGAATCAGTGACGCTTGTTAATGTGTCACCTTCTAGTCGTACCCCAGAAGTTACAGCAGAGAGAATGTGGACCATCTGGTAAGTGCACAATAGAGATGGTCGTATCCCATCTGAGTTCAGACTGTTTAGAAAACACAACTGATTGGATTATTCATTTATATGTTTTTGTAGCGGGGCGGCACGGTGGCGCAGTGGTAGCGCTGCTGCCTCGCAGTTAGGAGACTTGGGTTCGCTTCCCGGGTCCTCCCTGCGTGGAGTTTGCATGTACTCCCTGTGTCTGCGTGGGTTTCCTCCAGGTGCTCTGGTTTCCTCCCAAAGACATTCAGGTTAGGTGGATTGGCGATTCTAAATTGGCCCTAGTGTGTGCTTGGTGTGTGGGTGTGTTTGTGTGTGTCCTGCGGTGGGTTGGCACCCTGCCCGGGATTGGTTCCTGCCTTGTGCCCTGTGTTGGCTGGGATTGGCTCCAGCAGACCCCCGTGACCCTGTGTTTGGATTCAGCGGGTTGGAAAATGGATGTATGTTTTTGTAGCTGTTGACAGCCACCAAATACAGGCCAGACACTACAAAACACCACAGGACCTTTACAAGAAGACAAAGCCAAATAAATTAGCAGTTACTCAGCTCTTTGATCATGAATTTAATGCACAGAGGTCATTTATAGATTCTATGGGAGGCTTTAAAGAACTGGATCGTGTAAATACATAAAACACAGACATTTGATTGAAATATTTTTGAAAATGGTTTCTTAAAATATGTACTGACTTAGAGTGTATTTATTTTATAGGTAATGGATCAAATGCGTTGTATTCTTAGTTAGAATCATCTTAACTACATCACAGAAGTTAAGAGCAGATGGACCAGTTTTTATGGAAAAGCCCAGCTGTATGGAGTAATGAAGAAGATCCTGAAGTCTCCACATATGCACGATGAGGGTAACGTGTGTCATGCGTATTTTATTCAAACTCATTTTATAGTTAGTTATGTACTTTACTCAGTGTTACAGCATGATAGGCCTAAATGAAAATCAAATTGAAGTTGTTTAAAGTTATGATATTTTGCAGTTGATGCTCAAAGGGTTGCACTTTTTGATGCCATTTTTTCCATAAAGACCAAGTCTTTATTATAGTAAACCAAACTCTGAGAAATTTTCATGCAAAATATTATTACTGCTGCTGTCTTTGCCAGTAACTGTTGATTTGTGAATTCCAGGTTCCCTTTTCTTCATTGTATTAGAAAGTTGTACTGTGTTATTCTGAAGTAAAATTTTCCCTTTAATTGTTTTTTAAAAAGCCATTTATTAGCATTGTAAATAGTTTTGTCTGGCATCTTTTTAAGACACAACAGAATAATAAACTGACTGACACTATCCTTTATTAGGTATAAATAATGAAGGAATATTTTAAAGAACACTTAAAACTTTAAATATGATCTCTGTAAGGTTCATTTCAATTGTTCATTCATCTTCTAGCATATTAGTAGGTAAAAATAATACCAGACATCATATCGTTTTTGTTATAAATCATTCTTAATTTAAAGCTTGCTGTATGTCGTTGTTTTCATTCAAAGGAGAATGTTTGAGTTATATTAGAACACAATGATAATATAAAGATATTTAATAAGATTGTGTTTTGTTTTTTTTTCATTCGTGTAAAATGCCATCGCCATGTTTAGAGCTCTGCCATCCACGTTTCCTTCACTTTCTCTACCCCGAAAAAAGCTGGGAAACAAAACATGAGGCATTAGTTCATGGCCTTAAGGTAAAACTTTGCATTTTTACATTGTTTAAAGGAAATATAAAGACGGTTACTGCAATTCTATCCATCTGTGACTGGCAGCAATTTTCAGGGTTGTTTTTAATGTTAGCTACAGGAATGACATTCTACATTAAACAGTTTGATTAAAAGGGCTCAACAGAATATAACAATCTTCAATTTTTAGTGATTTCTTTGCTATTTCAATTACAAGCTGTGTATAGCTGCGTCTGTTAAAATTAGCACATTAATTATTATAAATACAGTAGGTAAATGTATAATAAATCTGTAAAGGACTACAGAGGATGAAATAAATTCAACCTGTTTGTCTTTGTTGGTTTTTGTTTGTCTTGAAGACCTCCGAGAATCCTGACGCCTTTTTACAGCAAAGACTGACCACTGAGTAGCACCGTCCTTACTGTGGACCAAGATAACTGCATGCTGGCTGTTGGAAGTGAGCCCAAGACAACTGTCCCTCAAGAAATGTTACAGGAAGGTATCCTGTACCTTATGGCGTATCATTATGCACGACATCTAACATGTCCTAAGTGCACTGCCGCTGTCCTCTCTGCAATTCAAACTGAAATATTACTGGACACAGTTTGAAGGGAAAATACAAATATGCTAGAAGAAAAATTGTGTGAGCCA
>JANRMT010028174.1:16614934-16632533 GCA_026402145.1 Polypterus bichir lapradei
GATATATCTTTACTAGTGTTCTTGCCTTGCTCGCTCCTGGTCCACGGTGGAATTTGCTGTTTAATGGAAAAAAAAAAAAGAAAATCAGACTCTGATGTGTCATAATTCACAGTGGGTGGACGTGGGACCCAAACCCACGTAGGCTTTATTATGAAGCGGTAACGATACCACTGCACCTCTACTACTTTCGGGAGGGTTGTATATAATGTATGTTTTTTAATGTATGCATGTATGTATGTACTGAAGACGAAAACAATTATATATAGATGTATACTATATGACATACGTTCAGTGTTGCATGAAAACGTTGCATGAGGCGAAGAAAGGATATTTATGAGAGTATTATAGTGAGAGATGTGTCGTCACCCGTATTACTAAAGCTCTTCTTTGCAGCATTATGCATTCAACAAGTCAGCGTTTTGTATGATGTATAATTTATAATTTTATTTTTTGCCACAAAGTATTATCGGGCACAATCATTTAACATGTATTGATCATCTACAAACATTCATTTCAATGGGAATTCTGTTGAGTTTTTTAACTCTGTCGATGCCATAAGTACTTCAAACGGGAGCTCGATGAATAAATAATGCTTTGCGCAGACATGTGTAGTACTGAGATTGCGTCATGATGGGCTTCGAACGGGGCTCTGAAGCCTCAGACATGCGTAGTACTGAGATTGTGTCATGACAGGGCTTCGAGCAGACATGGTCACTGGTTACTGAATCTTTGTGAAGCCTCAGCACACTGAAAGGCATTGACCTCTACATTTTGAGAGTCTATCTGACACTTAACTCTCTAGTTATATTTTGTAATTCGTATTGACATTACACATTTCAGTTGATATGGTTAAACTACAATTCAGGATTCTTGTGGATTGATGTGGTTTCCTTTGTCTGATACATAGCGTCAAAGATATATTGTTATATATATCAGCTTTATATATATGAAAAGATTAGGTAAATCGTGCAACCTTTTTATGGAACACTTAATTTTGTTCAAAACCGTACGTCATATAGTATACATCAATAAATATAATTTTTTCATCTTCATTAGAATACAACAATGATACTCTTGTATCAATTAAACCATTTTAACGTGCATATGTCAAACAACATATTTTATCCGCCGCAGTAAGAACAGAGATAGTAGTTCAGTTGTGCAGAGCTCGTTAATTATCCCGATTAGGTGGCTCAGTGGTGTTGTCACTGTCTCTCAGTAAAAACACTAGGGGTTCGCGTCCCTGATCCTCCTCTTGTGAAAGTTTTTCTTTCCATTCCTCCATTTAACAAGCTTGGACGGATAGCGAGCGAATCGAGCTATTGAGGGAAGGTTCAGCCACCGTAGTCGGGCAGAGGGCACACGCCCCTAATTATTTGTGTATGTAAAGAGTTTCACTGTAAAACCTAATAAACTTCATATTTGTGTGTTTGGAGACCCTGGTGTCGTACTGAATTTGTATTGTAGAAAAACAAACTACTGTCCAGCATGCCTAAATGTGTCTTTTCGTGTCTGATCACTATATGGCACTTCCAACTTGGCACAATTCGCTATAAACAGTTTCAGCCAACCAGCGCCTTCTAAACATGCAGAACGACAGTGTGAACCTTTATTGTAGCGGCACAGCATCTTCGTTTCAGTCAGTCATTGTCCTGTTAGACTATTTACTGTTAAGTATGTAGAAGGAAAATTTTTTATTAGCATAAGAGAATAGCAAATTAACATATACGAGCCATAGAAAGTAATTAAAAGCTTCTAAAACATTAGATTAAGCATAAATTAGAATATAAAAGCAAATACGATAGGTCTAGCAAATATTTAACTAAAAATCAGTTATATTGCATTATTTTATAGGCTTACATTAAATTTTCCAAAGTAAAGAAAAGAATAGCTAAAAGATGCAGCGAAACCAGTTTTGGACAGGATAAGAGTTTGAGGGCACCTGTGATTCAAGGCTAGGAAGAGATAACATAGAGAAGAGGCCTCTAAGAGCAGCTGGATTGATGAATCAGCAGAAAAGGCCTTTGCTGCAAGCAAGGTCACACTGTAATGCATGAGAGAAAATCTTAGCAAATTCAGGCTTTAGCAAACATATTAGAAGAATATATTAGCAATTAACTTTAGTGTAGAAATTAAGACAAATCAGGCATGGCAAGAAATGATCAAATGAAAGCACATACTATACTTCTTTGTAATAAAAGCTTCAGGTCACTATTGTAAAAAGTTTGGAAAGCCTAAGAGAGGAAAACCCATATATGGATTAGTAGCCTTGGCCAGTTAGAAAAAATGGGAACAGAATAGAAAGAGAACACATTCCACTAGCAGACCAGTCTAAGGAGATGATAAGGGTTCCCATGGAAACTCAAGATTTGGTCGGATGGGAGTAAGAGGGAGTCAGCGGAGGTAAGCAAACCAGCTCATTAGAGCAAGGTTAGAAAAGATCGGAAATTACATCAGGAAAGCCCAAAGATGGAAAGAGGAAGCCATCCACCCAGTCTTAGACCAATCAGAATAAGCCAAACAGACACCAAGAGGAACAATGGACAGTAAAACCAGGTGTAGAATGAATTAATTAAATGAGCCAAAATGATAAGAAATTGTTATAAAAGCTTCAATGGCTGAAATGATCGTCGCTCAATCTAATTTGGCCGAATTGGGTTGAGTCCTTGTTATTTTTTGTGGTTGATTTATTGCAATAAATCCTTAAAACTCTGTCTGTCTATCTTGAGTTCTAATAGCCTTTATTTTTAGGTGAAAAGCCTTCTGATGATGAATTTTTCGCCACGACAAGTGCTGCTTGAGCTACCGTTTATAGTACAACAGGTGGCCTACGTAGTTCTTAAATCGATATTGAAATGCACACACAAGCCTCCTAAATTATTTGTTGAAATGCCTACATTTACAGTGTCCGTTTTAGGAAGTCTTAGTTTTTACTTGTTCCCGTTATAGTATATATATAAAATGACTTTATTGATTTGATATTGACAATTAATCATAAGGTCAAACATCAAGGAGGATTTGAGTTTGCATGGACTGCGCTGTTTCTTTTTTTTCGTGACATCGTGTCAGTAGAGAGTGCATCACGTTAACAATGCATTCTGTCCTAAATGACAGCGCACACGCTTTTTTATATTTCCTAAAGGCCAATGTGTCTCAATTTGCTCATTAATATATTTTGACAGTGTATTTTAGTGAGAATGATTATAAACATATTACCTATGTTCATTTCCCATGTAGATATGTAACATTTGGTGAGTATAAATAAAAAGTAACAACACATATAATAGTTATGTTGCATTGTTTATGATTAACAAAATTCATAGTTTATCTGAAATGTTCTACGTATACAGTCGATTTATTCCACTTCTGAAGGTGTACATTGTCGGTATTCTCCATTGCATTTGCCCTCCATTGTAACGTGTGCCAGTGTAACCGAAGGATGGCAGACGAGCTCACGTAATGGGTGACAAGGAACATTCTCATCCTGATGCCCAGGCTCTTGTCATGAATATTCCCATCTTGTGCTTTTTCTCGATCCTGCAAGTTTACTATTATTATTGGACATGTAGAGGAAATGTGTTTTATTTTATGTCTATGGAAGGAAGGACGGTAAAGCCTTGAATGAAACTGAGTGTTGATGCTTTGGGTAACAAGACAGGTTAAGGAGCAGGGAACATTGAATGTGACATTGACTGCGGGGGATTGTGTAACTGGAAGATGGTTTAAGAATACAGAAACGACAAAAACTTAGTGTTTCAGTAATTCTACTTATGTCAATGATTTACTCTGTTGTGCTGCACTTTGGAAGATTACTTATTTACCCCCCCAGCGCTGCCTTTGATAAGATGAATTCACAAGTAAAGGATGTTGCTGACAAAGTCTGGTGCTTTTTTGAAAGTTTGGCTCCAGATGTGCTTATCCAGCTGCTCCTTCTTCTCAGTACTTGAGTGATCCTTATGTTCACCTCTGGATGAATTCGCAAAGTTTCTTTACAACTTTTTGTCTCATTAACGCAGAAATCCTGAGGCTTTCCTAAAACTGCAGAAGACACTGTTGATGGCGCTGATTCTGTTTTAAAGACAGTTGTGATTAGTTAAGCAGAACACGCTTTTACTCACATTGCTTTTTGGAAATCAATAATACAAATCAGCAACAGATCTGGGAATCACTGAATAGTAAAAATGTTTAATGAGGAATGTCTTGCGCATATACTGGTGTAATGATCACGTCAGCTTTAGTGAAGCATTTCTTAGCCTCTGTGATATGATCGACATGGGGTAGAATAGATTCTGGATTGTTATAATACGTGCTACCTTACGCAAAATATGCTCATCAATTTGTTACAGATTCTAGGTGGACACGATTCCACACCGAGGAAAAAGGTGCCCCATGTAAATCGTTCATAATGTCTCCAAAATATATTTGTTAACTTTCAGACAAGTACTACTTAACTTACTTATTTCAACATATCCGTGCAACAACTAGGATTTGAACTCGGGTTAGCGAACCTTATCGCTGAAGCACAGACAACCGCTTATATGCTTTGAGCCAAACCACTTCAGCAAACTAGTGACTGACCAAATTGACTGCTGACTGCGCAGATATCAATGACGTCATTATGCTAGTGTGACTCAAAATCACGTGACGGGCGCATTTGAAGCAAGCCTCGAAGCGTTGCTTCGAAAGCTCGACACAGTGTCGAAACCTGAGTATCGAGCGGCCCATCACTAGTTTGTGTGTTGAGGGCGCTATCACAGGAACAAGGGGCCGTCTAGCGGGTGAGCGCTGTGAGGCGCGGTGTGTCTGGACACACGTGGAGCCGGTATAATGGCCAGTACGGGCTCCACCGCACGTGTTCATTTTTACATGCCGGTGTCCTCGCAGCCTGCCCAGCTAAGGCGGTTTGTTTGAGTCTGAGATGGCGATCCCATAATGTTAAAGAAATGATTTTACTTACTGGTGAGTCGGCAACGGGTGTGCTTGAGCTTTGCATAGGCCGTCCCGGAGGATTTACACGCGTGCGACCTGCAGGGGTTCGGTTTTAAATACATAGTTGCTCAGGGTGTGGCATGAACTCGCTAGCGTCTACCTGGATAGGTGCGTGAGGTAGACGGGTTGGCAGATTGGATGGACAATCTTGCCGGTGTCACGCATGCACGAGTAGGAGACCGCGGATGGATCTTAAACCACATCGGAAGACATTCGCCAGCAGGGAGTGGCGGGGTACTAACCTTTCTCCTTTGTTTTCCAGGACCAAAGACGCTCCGCCATAACTCTTTCCTGCAGTACGTCTACTTCCGCCCTTCCTCCGCCATCTTCGATGACGTCAGCAGTTTCATCATCCCTCATGCCTCCTTCCCAGCATTCCTCCACTTCCGGCTCCTCCCTTATAAAATGGCCGCCAACGCCCAATATGGCGTCGCGCATATGAACTGTTTAGTTTATATTTTTTGACCTGCATATTTTTTTTGCTATTGTGGATCGTCTACAATATACGGGGCCGGAAAACCCCAAACCTTTATGCTGCTTGTTGTTGCATCTTTTACATTGGCGTAGTCGGCATGATAATAGTCCGAGGGAAATGACGGAAGGACAGGATCTGAACACAGTGTTACAGGGGATGAATGCCCAAATCGCCCTACAGCAAGCTCAAGCCGCTACCAACAGGGAGTTGGAGCAAATGAAGGCCCAGTTGGCAGAAGCCCGGAGGGTAAGACCTGATCCACCTTGTCCTACGCCCCCGCCTCTGGTGCCTATGACCGAGGCCGACGACATAGAGTCCTACCTCGGCATCTTTGAACGGACGGCCACCCGGAACGAGTGGCAGCAGTCCAAGTGGGCGTCCATTCTCGCGCCCTACCTGAAGGGACCCGCGCAGCGCGCTTATTATGACGTTCCCGAGGAGGAGGCAGCGAAGTATGACCTGCTGAAACAGGAGATTCTAGCACGCTACGCCATTACGCCGGGCCAGCAGGCGGCCAAATGGAGAACCTGACAGTTTGACCCAGAAAAACCGGCCCGAGCGCAGGCTTTTGACTTTTGGGGAAAGATGGGGCGGTGGCTACGGCCCGAGGGTCCCCAAGCCAGGAAGGTAGTGGAGCAAGTGGCCTGTGAGGGCCTGGTTAATGTCCTACCTAGCTCCCTCGCCCAGCAGGTCCGGCGCCACCCCTATAAAGATATGTCCGGACTCCTGGAGGTCCTGGAGCGTCAGCTAGCGGCCTACCAAGCCGGGGGGTCAGAAAGACAAGTGCGTGGGAACCGACAAGGACGGGTGGTCCACCCCGAGCCCTCTCGACGCGCTGCACCGAAAACCAAAGAGAAGCCGGCCTCTCCGCGCTGTTACAAATGCGGGGAGACCGGTCACCTACTACCGACCTGTCCCCTCAACACTACAACGGAGCCAATGGACTGCACCTGGGCCTCCACGGAAGGGTACTGTACTCCGTCGCACCCGCTGGCAAGTCTAAACACGGGAGTGGTGTTGTTAAATGGGCACTCGGTGGTGGCTTTGTTTGACTCCGGCAGCAACATTACCATTGTTGCTCGCCGTTACGTATTATCGCGACAGTGGCTTACGCAGCATTTGCAAGTCACCTGTGTGCATGGCGAGCCCAAGTCTTACCGTTCCGCCCGGTGCTACATTACCTGGAGGGGGCAGGTTTCCAATTTGATGGTTGTGGTATTGCCCGAACCTCCCTATCCGGTAATCTTGGGACAAGACTGGTCGCAAACAAATTGTGGTAAGACAAACACCGCTCCCGGAGCCTCCCTAGGTCTAGCTATGAGGGGACGAGGCACCCTTCCCGCGGTCTCCACGCCATGCTCAGGGGCAAGCCAAAATGGCGCAGGCACGACGGGGGAAGGTTCTCGGGCGACGGACTCTGACCCGGAAGTATCCGCCAGGGAAGGGACAAGCCAGGGAACACTTCCGCCAATCCGCTCACCAGACCCACTGAGCCAGTTGGACCATCAATTTCGGTCCATGCCTGCCTCATTTAAAAGGGAGCAGTGGAATGACGATTCCCTGCGGTTTGCCCGGAATGCGATTGTTCTTCCAGGCAGCTCACAAGCTGACGGTTCCATGCCACGCGAGCCCTTCTTTGTCCTGGAGAATGATCTGTTGTATCGGGTAGCAACTCACGAGGGTGAGGTACGGAAATTGCTGCTAGTGCCGCGTACCTTCCGGCGGGAGGTGTGTGAACTAGCACATGCTCACCTCCTAGGCGCCCACCTCGGGGCCGAAAAAACATTGGAGAGAGTCAAGCTCCGTTTTTACTGGCCCGGGATCAACGAGGAGGTCTGGGGCTTCTGTCAGTCCTGCCCGGAGTGTCAGATTCGCCAGATTCCGAGGAGGGACCGCGCTCCTCTCGTCCCTATTCCCCTAATAGACATTCCATTTGACCGAATAGGGGTCGACCTAGTAGGACCCCTGGAACCCTCAAACCGTGGTTACAAGTATATATTAGTCATGGTAGATTATGCAACCCGATACCCAGAGGCGGTTCCCCTGCGCTCCGCTAACACAAAAAATATCGCACGGGAATTAGTCAATTTATTTTCCAGAGTGGGTATCCCCAAAGAAGTCCTTACAGACCAGGGTACTCCCTTAATCTTGGATACGTTCAGGGAGGTTGCCAGATTACTCCGGATAAAGCACCTAAAGACGTCTGTCTACCACTCCCAAACAGATAGGCTGGTAGAACACTTTAATCAGACGCTTAAACAGATGCTCCGCAAGGTAGTCAGCGCCGATGGCAGGAATTGGGACCAGCTCCTACCGCTAGTGCTTTTTGCCTACTGGGAGGTACCCCAGGCCTCTACAGGTTTCTCCCCCTTTGAATTATTGTATGGGCGACAACCCCGGGGACTTTTAGACATACTAAAAGAGGGCTGGGAGGCTGAGGCCCTTCCCTCCCCCAATATATTGGAATATGTCGCGCAACTGCGTGACAGGCTCGCTAAAACCAGGCCTATCCTAAAAGACCACGTGACTCGTGCGCAGGCCCGGTGTTACAACCGCAACTCCGTCCTCCGAGAGTTCCGCCCGGGGGATCGAGTGATGGTGCTTGTTCCTACCTCCCACTCTAAGCTGCTAGCTCATTGGCAGGGGCCATACGAGATTTAGGAAAGAGAGGGGCTCGTCGACTATTTGGTTCTCCAACCTAATCGTCGACCGAGCAAGAGGATCTACCAAGTCAACTTGTTAAAACCTTGGAAGGACAGGGAAGAGTCTCCCGACACCAGTAGATCCCTCTCCCTATTCGCCGGCACATCTGCCCTTAACCTCGGAGACGAGCTGACACCCTTACAGCGGCGTGAGATAACCCAGGCTATTCACGCCATCCCTGAAGTAGTGAGTGAGTCACCGGGCCGGACCTCCCTGATTGCGCATGATATAGTCACGGACCAGTGAGTGAGTGATCGTCCGGGAGAGGCCCTATAGACTCCCGGAGGCGAAACGCGCCGAAGTGGAACTGGAGGTGCAACGAATGTTGGATATGGACATCATTGAGGAATGCCATAGCCCCTGGTCCAGTCCTATCGTCCTCGTTTCCAAGCCGGACGGCTCCTGGAGATTTTGTAATGACTTCAGAAGTCTAAACCAGGTCTCCAAGTTCGACGCCTACCCGATGCCCCGCATTGACGAGCTACTCGAGCGGCTGGGTGCGGCCCGATACTTGACTACGATTGACATGGCTAAAGGGTATTGGCAAATTCCTTTAACGGCATCTGCAAAAGAGAAAACGGCCTTTAGCACCCCTAGTGGACTTTGGCAGTACAAGGTCCTCCCATTTGGGCTGCACGGGGCCCCAGCGACCTTTCAACGTCTGGTGGATAGAGTGCTGAAGCCCCACCAGTCCTATAGTGCCGCCTACCTGGATGACGTCGTCATCTATTCCGGCACCTGGGAGAAGCATCTACTGCAGGTATCTGCTCTCCTCGCGACACTGGCTAAAGCCGGCCTCCGTATTAACCCCCGTAAATGTTTCTTTGGCTTGAAGGAGGCCAAATATTTAGGCTACCTTGTGTGACGAGGACAGGTGAGACCCCAATGTTCCAAAGTTAAAGACATCCTGGAATGGCCCCGTCCGAGTACCAAGAGACAGGTGCAGGCTTTCTTGGGGTTGGCGGGGTACTACCGCCGGTTCGTACCCCGTTTCTCTGAAAGGGCAGCACCCTTGACTAACTTAACAAAGAAGGACGCTCCCCTACAAGTGGTATGGAACAACAAGGCGGAACACGCATTCAGTGACTTGAAAAAGGCCCTAACGTCGGCACCGGTACTAAGAACCCCTGATGTTGGGTTATCTTTTGTCCTCCAGACCGATGCTTCGGACACAGGCCTGGGCGCCGTGTTGAGTCAAAGCATCGATGGTGTCGAGCACCCCATGATGTACCTGAGCCTGAAACTGCTGGACCGGGAGACCCGGTACGCGGCGGTGGAGAAGGAAGCCCTGGCCATTAAGTGGGCCGTGACTTATCTCCGGTACTACCTGTTGGGCCGCGAATTCACTCTGGTGACAGATCACGCTGCGCTTCAGTGGATGTCCCTCCATAAAGAGTCGAATCCGCGGGTCACCAGGTGGTTTCTGGATTTACAGCCCTATAAGTTCACGGTCACTTATCGCCGCGGCAGCCTTCAGGCCAACTCCGATGCCCTCTCCCGTATCCACGACCTCTCGATACGGTCTGCCCGTCCTGACGGCTTCCGGCTAAAGGGGGGTCGTGTCACGCATGCGCGAGTAGGAGACCGCGGATGGATCTTAAACCACATCGGAAGACGTTCACCAGCAGGGAGTGGCGGTGTACTAACCTTTCTCCTTTGTTTTCCAGGACCAAAGACGCTCCGCCATAACTCTTTCCCGCAGTACGTCTACTTCTGCCCTTCCTCCGACATCTTCGATGACGTCAGCAGTCCCATCATCCCTCACACCTCCTTCCCAGCATTCCTCCACTTCTGGCTCCTCCCTTATAAAATGGCCGCCGACGCCCAATATGGTGTTGCGCATATGAACTGTTTAGTTTATATTTTTTGACCTGCATATTTTTGCTATTGTGAATCGTCTACAATATACGGGTCCGTAAAACCCCAAACCTTTATGCTGCTTGTTGTTGCATCTTTTACACCGGTTATACAACAAAGGTTGTCAGTGGACCTAAAGGCAAGGGAGGAGTAAGCACTGCAGAGCTATCTGGAGGAGCAGTTGTGATTTTGGTGGCTTTGGATATATTCTTTTGTATACAGAGTGATATATCTCCTAGTGATCATTTTAGGTGGAGGTATACATATATATATATATATATATATTTGGTGCTGGGATAGTTTTTGATTTTAGTGCTATTGTTTTGTATGTACACACACTTGTTTTTGTGCATTTTTCTTTCCTGCTGGAGGAGTGTCATGAGCCAGGAATAAAAGAAGACAACCTTCATAATTAGAGTGGAGTGTGTGTGTAGTTTTTGTAGGAGTGCACTGTTTTTGTAAATACACCATATTTTTCCTTTTGTTTGTTTTTATGTATTTCTGAAGAAGTGTCAGTGTTGAAGGACTGTGTCTCAAAGCCCACCTGACACTACTGCATTTTTGTTGTACAGCACTCTTGTAAATAAACTTGCACCATTCACCCTTCAATTTTGTCTGTGTCTCATCTCTCCACTGATCCTGTTCGGTTCATGAACTATCAGATGTCCAGAGTGTAGGTTGAGGCCACTTCCCACTACACTGGATATCACAGGGTGCCCCTACCTGGTATTGATGCAAAGGGGTGCAGGAGCAATCTGTAGGCCCCTTATACGCAGTGCAGATGGTGCAAGTCCCCACACGCAGCTCCACGTCCTTTCGGCAGCCAACCCAGTAAAATTTTCCATGTTGCCGCTGCAGGGTCTTCGACACTTCAAAATGTGCTGCCCCCACCAGGCCAAGGAGTGACTGGAGAGCAGACTTTTGGAGCGCTGGAGGAACCACGAGCTGCCAGAGCCTTGCTCCCCAGAAAAGCTCCACTCATTTGCAATATAAGATATGTCTGCTTGGCTGGTGCAGAGGTAAGAACTGCTGACTCTAAGTCAAGAGGTTACAGGTTTGAGCCTGGCTCTTTCATACATTAACTGTAGTGAGTGGCTATTATTATTACTGTTAGACAATAAAACATACATTTGATTTGTATCTTGTGGAAGTTCAGCCCAGACACAGACAGACAGACAACGATGGTTCAAACACACACGTATTTATTTACACTATATACAGACTTCATAAAGTCCCGCACAGCACACAGTGCTCCTGCACCAAACACCCTTAAGTCCAGGCCTCGCAGCAGTTCTTCCTTTCACCGCCTCTGCTCCTCTCTCCCAAGCTTTATCCTCTTTCTCCACACTCTGGCTCCTGAGTGGTAGAAGGCGGCCTCTTTTATACCCACCTGGACGTGCTCCAGGTGCCCTCTGATGATCTTCCTGCGGCACTTCCACCACACCAGGAAGCACCCTGGGTGTCCCTGGTAATCCTTTTGGCAGGACTTCCGGGTATGGCGGAAGCGCTGACGTCCACGGCTCCTCAATCCTCCCTGTGCCCCCTGGTGGTGGCCACGGGCCCTTACAGGGTTAATCTTCCATGCTCAGTTCCCGTGACCCCCATACAAACCAGGGTGGCTGCCCTCTCGTGGTTCAGAGTTGGCATAGTCCCTCTCCCGGTCCTTCCAGGCGTCCCAACTGGGCACAGCTGCCAGCCGACCACCACAGTTTGTAACAGGGGGTGTAAATGTATGGAACTTGTAATGGTTAGCGTTTTTTTTTTTTTTCACTTTTATTCTCTTAATCACATTAACGCTCCCACCGATCTGCTGTTTTCAAATAAAGACGTGTTATAACAGAGGTGAACTCAGATGAGGATGAGGGTTCTACATTGGAGAAAGAGAACAGAATTCCTCACCACAAGAAACGTCCACTCATATATAAGAACAACGCAGCTGCACCAGGTGTAAAGGCGAAAGATGGCACCGTTTGGATGCAGCAAGAGGTCGGGCATCATCCTTCCAGTCAGTGTGCCACCTCTCAACTTGGAGACAGCAGGTCTTACCTCTACACCAACCAAGCAGACATATGTATGTGTGCATCATACTCTATCCCAATTTCTTTTACTGTTTTAGTTAAGTATTCAACATTTCTTGCGTCCTAGCTGGTAAAACGAGCTGCCCACCTCCATCTGAACAGCTGAGCTCTTCACTTGTGCTCATCAATTTTTATAACCTTGTCCTGTCACACTTGTTCCCATTCAATATCCAGACTGATGTTTACTTCATAATGTTTTACGTCTTCTGGATTAAAGTGTCCACTAAGTAAGTAAATTTAAATGTAAAAACATTAAAATATTTCTGGGTCAATAATTAGCAAAAATAATTAAATATTTATTTAGAACATTCAAGAAAGGATTAAACAAATGCTTATAACGAAAGTGGCAGGCAGAAAAAAGAAAAACCTGAAGTGAACAAAATCCTTATATTATAAACCAGAGATAGGACCTGAGGGCCAAAAACAGGACAACCAAAAATCAAAACATAAAGCAGAGACCACCAAACAGGATAAAGAGCAGTGCTGGAGCGGATCTTTCATCTGCAGCTTCATCTTAACACAAGAATTACAAGAGCCTATGAAAAAACTTGTAGATCCGGCCCACCTTAAATCGGTTCACACCTCTCCCTCAGCGTCTTTTGTCCTGTAAATGATAAACACAAGCAGCAAGCAGCCTGCTGTTCCATCCCCCACCACCACGAACATACACAAACTTATCCCAGCTCATGTCTTGTCTGATTATCTGGGAGTGAACTGCTGGAGTTTTAGAGTGGAAATAATAGATCGTTATTTGGAACACATGCATTTCATGTGTGTCCCGTTTCTACAATAATCTGTGTAAACACATTTTTAAAACAGAAACATTTTTCATATTTTGAATGACAAAATGTTGGCATAAGCTGTAGTGTGAAGCCTGAAGTCCAAAGATCAAATAAACACTTTCACAAAAGGTTCAAAGAAAAGACAACAGCTTCTGTGGTGTAGCGGTAAGATTTGCTGACTTGTAATCAAGAGTCCCCTATTCGATCCCAACTGCATCCTATATTTACTGTTTTCAGTAGTGCGCTGCTCTTATTGTTAATATTATACAGTGCACACATACACTTGGTTTGCGTCTGTAACAGACGGTAACAAGTGATGGTGAGATACGAAGAAGGAAGATTCACCAGCGTTTGTGTGTCAGCTTTTATCCCTCCAGATCAGAGAATTTCCAGATTGATTGTCTCAAAACAATACTCGCATCTACAGTTATTCCCAGTTTCAAATGAAAACTAACTTTTACAAGTCCTATAAATGCACACCATCTGTTACAGACGCAAACCAAATGTATATGGTACTGTATAATATAAACAATAAGAGCAGCTCACTACTGAAAATGGCAAACATAGGCGGGAGCCAGGATCGAACAGGGGACTCTTGATTACAAGTCAGCAATTCTTACTGCTACGCCACGGAACCATAAAAAAATAATGCACCTAATTTAATGCTCCTTATTTTCCTGACGTGGCTTTTTTTTGGCACTGGTAGGTGGGGATCTATCTCCTCATTCTTTCTCTCTTTCATTCCTAGGTCACGAAGCGGAAGCGGAAGTAGAAGCAGACAATGGCCGACAGTGAAATGAATTGCGTTGCCGTCGTCGTCGAAGAACTCCAGGCACTCTACAAACAGATTCAGAAACTCCTGTCCAGACGAAGGTACCTCAGAGACTTGAAGGCTCGGCTGCTGGATAAACCATCCTCGACATCTGAAGTCGATGTAACATCAACCCCACCTCGTGCCGCTCAATTCCAAGGGCAAGTAAGCTTCACCCCCACGCCTCGTAGGAGCAACGACAATGCCGACGAAGACCTCGGCAGATTTCAACTATGCAGGCGGGGGTTCAAGGCTAGAACACCTCCATTGGCACAGGCGAGCATCTCAATCCAGAACCAGTTCGACCATCTCCGCGTCCCCAGTCTGCCTTCAACTCCAGGTGATGTAATCGTGGTAGGTGATTCGATTGTACGAAACCTCAATATCACATGCCCTAATCGAAAATCTTTTGTTTCTTGTTTTCCCGGTGCTCGAGTCCGAGATGTGATGAGACGGGCGCCAACCATCTACGAGAAGCACAAGAGGGCAGTTGGATCCATTATTTTACACGCCGGCGTAAACGACATAAGGCACCGACAGTCGGAGGTTCTCAAGGCTGACTTCGCAGCCTTAGTTAAAGACACGAAGAAGAGGACCCGATCGACAAAAATCTTCATCTCGGGTCCACTACCTCTCGTCAGACGATCGAATGAATACTACAGTCATCTGTTGGCTTTAAACAACTGGCTGAGATGCTTCTGCGAGAATCAAGACATCGGGTTTATTGACAACTGGGACCTTTTTTGGGAAAGGCCGCGCTTCTTCAAGCGGGATGGACTGCATCCGATTAGATTTGCCACTCGGGTCCTCTCCGAAAACATCGCTAAGGTAATTCGTCTATCTTGACTGTCTATTTCTACTGTAAACCCCTTGCGTAATGCTACTGCTTTGATAGGACATAATGGCTTAACAGAGTCTTCCGTTAAAGTGCACAACATTAATAATCTAATAACCAATCTTAATGCACATAAAAAATCTAGGCAGTGCGGCATAAACACCAATAATTTCATTGCAATTACTACTTTAGATCAACAATGCATTAAAACTATAGAAACAGATTGTAGATTACATAAAAAATACACACAGAGCGGCGTTAACAAAAATAACTTAGTTTTTGTTCCAAATACCAATAACACGCATAGAATTCAGCTCTGCCCCTCCGAAACATTAAATATGGCACTATTAAATGTTAAAGCTTTAACTAACAAGACATTTTTTATAAACGATCTTATTAGTGATAAAAAATAGATTTTATTGCACTAAGTGAAACGTGGCTTAACTCAGACGGCGCGGCTGTTTTATTCGAATCTGCGACTCCGGATTACAGTTTTACTCGTGCAGACCGCCAGGGAAAAAAGGGGGGCGGCTTGGCAAACATTTACTCAAGCCGGTTAAAGTGCAAAGATGTTAGTTTTGGTAAATTTAAGTTCTTTGAGTATCTCGCCGTTGTTATTCATGGAGATTCTCACGTTCTAGTATTATCCGTGTATAGACCTCCTAAATATAACGCGTCTTTCTTTGAGGAATTCTCTGACTTAATGTCAATTTTAATTACGAACTATGACACACTCTTAATAGTCAGCGACTTTAACTTTCATATCGACAATCTGTGTGACCTAAAAGTAAAAGAATTCATGAACCTCCTGGACTCTTTTGATTTAAGACAGCTCGTTAGTCAACCTACACATAAAGCAGGTCATACGTTAGACTTAGTGATTACTAAAGGACTTAAAGTTGATATAAAGCAGGTCATTGATATTGGTCTATCAGACCATTTCCTTCTACTATTTAATATAGAAATAAAGATAGAAAGCATTCATGAGATGCATATTGTTAAAAAACGCTTCTTTGACTCATCAGCAGCTTTAAAACTTACAAACATTCTAAGCAATCAGTCCGTTTATAGTGCCAACTATAATAGCGAGGATAATGTAAATAGTAAGGTGGAAAGATTTAATACTAAAGTGAGAGCTGCTGTTGACATAGTTGCACCTGAAAAAACAGTTAAAAAATCTTCTAGCATTGTTATACCATGGAAGACCCAAAGAGTGTCTGATTTAAAGAGAACATGTCGTAGAGCTGAGCGTAAATGGAGGAAGACTAAACTGATTATCCACTATGAGATATTGAAGGTTAAAATAACAGAATACAATAACACTGTCCGTCTTGAGAGGCGCTGCTATTTCTCTAAGATTATAAATAACAATGCTAGTAATCCCAGCATCTTATTTTCTACAATTGATCGTCTGTTAAACCCAGGTAACACAAAGGAATGCCCCCAGAATACTTCCAGTAAAACCTGTGAGGCTATCGCTGTATTTTTCAATCAAAAAATTAATGATATTAGAGATAACATAGTATATCTCCCCAACACTGCAGAACCTCCAAAGCCCCGGTACTCCATTATAAACAAATTAAATTCTTTCACCAGGATAGATTTACCTAAATTACATAGTATAATCTCTCAACTGAAACCCTCCACCTGCGTCCTTGACCCAATACCAACAAGGTTTTTCAAAGAAGTATCAGGCGTGCTAATTGACAATGTTCTTGACAGAGTAAATTCGTAATTAGATACGGGGGTCTTCCCAGACTGTCTTAATACTGCTGTAGTTAAACCCCTGCTCAAGAAAAATAATCTTGACCACTCTGCTTTTGAAAATTTTAGACCCATCTGTAACCTGCCCTTCTTAAGTAAAATTCTAGAGAAGGCAGTCATTATGCAGTTAAATGACCACCTCAATAAACCTGCTATTCTTGATAAATTTCAGTCAGGCTTCAGAACAAATCACAGCACAGAAACTGCACTCGTTAAAGTAGTAAATGACTTGCAGGTAAATGCAGACAGAGGCCATTTATCTGTTCTCATCCTCTTAGATCTGAGTGCCGCATTTGACACCATTGATCACAATATTCTTAGAAATCGCCTTAGTCAATGGGTGGGCTTCTCTGGCAGTGTCTTAAATTGGTTTGAATCCTACCTGGCAGGGAGAAAATTCTTTGTTAGTTGTGGTAATCACAACTCGAAGACACATGATATCCTATATGGTGGTCCACAAGGCTCTATCCTGGGTCCGCTGCTCTTCTCAATCTACATGCTTCCGTTAGGTCAGATTATCTCAGGGCACAACATGAGCTACCACAGCTATGCTGATGACACACAGCTGTATTTATCAATAGCACCTGATGACCCCGACTCTCTCAATTCACTAACACAGTGTCTTACTGGTATTTCTTAATGGATGAATAGTAATTTTCTCAAACTAAATAAAGAGAAAACTGAAATTTTAGTAATTGGCAATAATGGATTCAATGAGGTTATCAGAAATAAACTTGATGCATTAGGATTAAAAGTTAAGACGGAAGTAAAAAACTTAGGGGTAACTGTTGACTGTAATCTGAATTTTAAATCGCATATTCATCAGACCACTAGGACAGCATTTTTTCACTTAAGAAACATAGCAAAAGTTAGACCTCTTATATCATTGAAAGATGCTGAGAAATTAATTCACGCTTTTGTTTTCAGTCGACTAGATTACTGTAACGCACTCCTCTCAGGACTACCCAAAAAAGACATAAATCACTTGCAACGAGTGCAGAATGCAGCTGCCAGAATCCTAACTAGGAAAAGAAAATCCGAGCACATTTCTCCAGTTTTGATGTCACTACACTGGTTACCTGTGTCATTCAGGATTGACTTTAAAATACTGCTTATGGTTTATAAAGCCTTAAATAATCTCGCTCCATCTTATACATCGGAATGCCTGACACGTTATATTCCAAATTGTAACCTTAGATCTTCAAATGAGTGTCTCCTTATAATTCCAAAAGCTAAACTTAAAAGAAGTGGTGAGGCGGGCGGCCTTCTGCTGTTATGCACCTAAAATCTGGAATAGCCTGCCAA
>JANRMT010028174.1:16635283-16677393 GCA_026402145.1 Polypterus bichir lapradei
AGAATCCTAACTAGGAAAAGAAAATCCGAGCACATTTCTCCAGTTTTGATGTCACTACACTGGTTACCTGTGTCATTCAGGATTGACTTTAAAATACTGCTTATGGTTTATAAAGCCTTAAATAATCTCGCTCCATCTTATACATCGGAATGCCTGACACGTTATATTCCAAATTGTAACCTTAGATCTTCAAATGAGTGTCTCCTTATAATTCCAAAAGCTAAACTTAAAAGAAGTGGTGAGGCGGGCGGCCTTCTGCTGTTATGCACCTAAAATCTGGAATAGCCTGCCAATAGGAATTCGCCAGGCTAATACAGTAGAGCACTTTAAAACACTGCTGAAAACACATTACTTTAACATGGCCTTTTTATAACTTCACTTTAACTTAATCCTGATACTCTGTATGTTCAATTCATCATAATAACTATTCATGGTGGCGCCAAAATCCGTACTGACCCCTACTCTCTCTTCTGTTTCTTTTTCCGGTTTCTTTGTACTCAAAGCATCATGATGCACCAACATTGATGGTCTGAAAGCCAGAAGTCTATGTGACCATCATCATAAAGTCCTTCCGTGAGAACCCTAAATACAAAGAGGACTGTTTCATTTATGTTAGGTAGAATGCTCAGAGGGGACTTTTATTTATTTCTCCAGCCTTTGGAGGTTTTTTTTTTTGTTTATTCTGTCCACCCTGGCCATCGGACCTTACTTATTCTATGTTAATTAATGTTGACTTATTTTTATTTTTTATTGTGTCTTCTATTTTTCTATTCTTCATTTTGTAAAGCACTTTGAGCTACATTTTTTTGTATGAAAATGTGCTATATAAATAAATGTTGATTGATTGATTGATTGATTATTTCATTTTGAATTACATTGGATGTGTATTTTGCGTTGTCTGGGATGTATTTTACAGTTTCTGCAAGTTTGGCATCTTTTTTGATTGTGTAATCAAAGAACTTAAGGAAAAGTCCTTCCTCCCCACCTTCGTGATTGTGACACGCAAAGCCAGTTCATTGACTGCAAGCAACTCAACGGCCTCCCCGATGCTTTTCACATAATATCTATTCGTTTCTATCTGGGTTGGACCCATTAGTTGAACTATGCTTTCACCCGTCTCTGCCCAGCGCCGATACTCTTGCCATGCAGACATGGCTCTGATGTGCCGGATACTAGACATGTGTTTGTGGAAGCTGCCACTGTCTTTTTCTAGAGCTTTTTTCCAATTAGTGTAGCCGTGTTTGGTGAATATGTCCTCGCGGTCCAAATTGGAAACACTAAATTTGTGGCAGGCAAAGCAAAAGCTGGCGTCACGGACAACAGAATATTCAAGCCATGGTCAAGACTGATACCAGCTTGCACTAAAACATCCCAGTGTCTTTCTGAATGCGCGCTTGTGATAATTAATTAAAATGGGCTGTGATGGGCTATTCATATTTAAGGAAGGCAGACCGGACTGTATATTTTGTTGAAGGCAGAGGTTTGGAGTACCCGACACGGGGGCAGAGCTGGAGGATTGTGTAGGCTTATCTACATCGTTTGGAGTTTCAGTTCCCGTCGTGGGTGCGCTGTGCTTTGCGTTGGTAGCAGCGGTGCTGGGCTCAACCGTGGAGCCAGCAGCTTGCGGAGGGACAGAGGTTGAAGATGTCTGCTTTTTAATAAGCCACCTATGCAAAGCCTTTGGTGTTAACAACCAGAAAATAAAAGAAGAATGGAACGTATTATGCTGTTTTAATTAAAGAATGCGGTCAACAGGTTCAAAACGTGCTGCAAAATGTGTGGCAAAGTGAACTGTGAGCAGCACGGTGCCTGTCTAGTGGAGGAGGCACAAATTCAAACGGGCCAATTGGAAAGCAACTCAGTTTTGAAAATCAAATGTTATTCTTCTCCAGAGTTTTCATTGGACAGACCGAGCATTTTGCAGGGTGGGCACGGCTTGTCTCTGGGGGCACCCCTGTGGTCACACCTCCACAGACTACCCTTATGTATGTCATTTGTTCCAACGAGGACAATGACAACTGGATCCACCCCCGCTCTGGCCAAGAGCCTATCCACCCTTCCAGGGAGGTCTCTCACCTGAGCTCCCGGAAGGCAACACACCGTGCGAGACTCTCTCTCTCCGGAGCACACCTGCGCTTCAATCCCCCTAATGATTGAGTCCCCAACTCTCACTACCTCTCTCTTTTTGAGAACCTATTCCTACCTGTCTGGTCTGGAATCTCCTCTCGTGCCACCTTGGAGTTGCACACTATCTCTCTAAGGGACACCTGGGCAAAGTCTGCCAATTCTCTATTACCATGCAGGTCAGCCAACTCCTCCTTCAGTTCAGCGACCATGAGCTCGAGGTGCTGGATCAGCTGGCATCTCCTGCAGATGTAGCCCTCATAGACAACTGGCTCTTCCAAACCATCATCTAAAAAGTCCAACATCCAACAGGACTTGCAATGCACTGGCCTCATTATTAAAATTTGATTTGGGATTAGTAAACTGCCTTACCTTTTATTTTTTTTTTAATTTCTTCTTCTTTCGTCTACTCCTTAACTTAAATGCTAACACTAAGATCTGCTACAGATATTTTCCACCTTCTGTCCCCTTAAGCTCCTGTCCTGTTCTCCCTCTCAGCTGCCTGCTATTTGTCTTTCTGTGAGGTTAATTTTACTTTTCTCTGTCTCTTCTCCTTACTTTGTGCTCCTCTTACTTATAAGCTCTCCACTCGCAGTGTTTGTATTAATGAACCAATACGCTGTTGCCCTCTTAACTGTTCTACCTCTGGACTGCTAAGGACTGTTCAATCTAAAATAAACAAATAAATAAAGCTACCTTATTTGCTCCTACAGCCCCTTGTGGAAGGGGGGGGGGGGGTCTTAATGATGGCCGCTGACCCGCATACTGCTAAACCTTCACCTTTTGCTGCTTTGAAGTCAGCCGCTGCCTTTTTTTTCTTTTCCTTTGAACTAACAAATCGCTCTTACGACAACGTATTTACTTACAAATGGCGATATCAGTTACTGCTGCTTTCTACCCTGCCTCCTCGATGCTAATTCAAATACAGATAACAAGAACAGGTACAGGTACAAGTAACTTTTACAAGCACACCTCCAAACTCCCCGCTACTTTTGCTCTCGTGCAGGCAAAAAAAAGAAAAAAAAAAACCTTCTAAAGGGAAAAAAGCTTTAAAAACTCCCAGACAGTTCCTTAGCAGCAACTAAAACCCAAGTTTTTAAGAGCAAAAATGTATTTCTTTTATATAATCATTGCCTTGCGGTTTACTCCTCAAATATCCATCCCCATATCTGAGTATACGAGAAAGTCAAGGAGAGACCACTCCTGATTTTTTACATTTTAATTTACTTTCTTAGCAGACACTTTCATCCAAAAGACACCAAACATTGTCAAGTAAACATCAGTCTGGGGACAGAGAAGGAACAAGTGTGACAGGACAAGGTTATATAAACTGATGAGCACAAGTGAAGAGCTCAGCAGTTCAGATGCAGGTGGACAGCTTGTTGCACCAGTTGGGAGCTTCACATGATACGAGTCTGGACTGAGATTTGATGCCATGCAGAGGTGACGTCACTGTACCTGTGGATGAATCAATAATAAAATATAAGGGACATTTTTTTCTCCACCAGTATACAGTATGCCAGACAAGCCCACAAAGTATGGCATAAAGGATTTTGTACTGGCAGAAACAAACACTGGTTTCTGCCTGAAAGTCATCACATATACAATAGGAAAGTACTCCTGTCAAAGAGAGAACTGTCCCTTGACAAGTCAGGTTGTGCTGGAGCAGGAGCTCCAGCTCCATGTTTTGTACTTGGACATTTTCTATACATCACCAGAACTGTTCATGGAGCTACAGAGCAGGGGAATTGGAGCTTGTGGCACAGTGAGGGTGAAGAGGAGACACAGGCCTTCACAGGCTGAAGAGGAAACGAGGTGACAATCCAGTTTTCCTGTGGGCAGAAAACTTGGTGGCATGGTGAGGAAGAGAAAACATTATTATTTAACTCACAGATATCAAGGACTGTGTTTTGAGTTGATCATGCTGCAGAGAGCTATATGATTTGTTCCTGATTTATGCAGAAAAGGAGTTGGGCTGTGTGCATAGCAACAAGGGACTAACTTTTATCATTTATAAGAAATGCTGACCTCTGATACAAACAGAAGACCCTGTGAAGAATGTAAGATCTTTATGGACTATAAGAATGTTTAAATTGATTCTAAGTGTGTATAATTAGAAAGGTGTATTCCTTAGGAATGCAAATGGCTGTTTGTTTCATGTTTTAGGTCACTCCAGTATGTCATAAATTAAGATTTAACCTTAAGCTATGTATAACCTTGGAATGAACTGCTAGAGGTTTTTTTTTTCTTTTCTAGGATATAAAAAAGAGAACGTTTTTACTTTAGGTATTCTGCCAAAATCCAAATCAGTTGACTGAGTTGGAAAGAGGCAGTCTCACATTCTCTCTACTCACCAAGAATTAAGAATAAAGAAATTATTTTTTTAATTGGGTTTAAGTTCTTCCGTTGTTTTTCGACTTCAGCGCTCACAGTGGCATGATATCAGACAGGTGACTTGTCTCTCTACAGTACACACTAACAATATATGTGAGAAAGTCATTCATCAAAAGGGAAACCCAGAAGATAGGAAGCTGGACAAGCCAGTTGCACTGGAGGAGTATAACTGTAAAATGGCTGGAGTTGATCGACTGGATCAGATGCTGGGGTCATACGCAGTAAAAAAATTATATTTTGTTAGGGGAACTAAATCGCTAGGACAAGTTCTGTTGAATATTATTATGATTCCTTTAGGATGAAGAATGTAAGAAATAAAGCATGCTGTTTCTTATCAGAGGCAAGTGTACGTGATTTTATGAACGATGATTTAAATGTAGCACTTCGATTTTGAATTAATGGCTGTAACTACAGTATGTGGTGTTTGTGACATCAGAAACAATGAAGTGCTTTAACGGTTGCAGATCTGGACATGAGATGTCAAACATGGTTGGGTTACCAGGTAGCTTTGCTCCTTCAGTGTAGAAATCAACGAAGGTAAAACCAGGAATGAAGAGACGGAGTATGAAAGGGAACTGGGAATTGAAAGTATGGATGATTGTGAGGTTGTTGTGAACGGGGCTGCTGCAGAAGTGGGTGCTGCGAGTGATCAGCCCCCCAGCACAGCAGAGCCTGACTGAACTGAATGAAGTCACACCAGCTGAGGATGAGTGTTTGTCCGAGTCTGTGCCCCTTATTAATGCAACAGGTATGCCTGTGAAAGCACTTTGGAAAGAGTAAATGGTGCATTTGAAGTAAATAACAGCGGGGACAAGACTAAGAATGTGTGCTCAGAGCAAGCTGTGCTAGTCGTCTCCACTGCAAATGAGTCTCTGACAACGGAAATAAATGAAGTATTGATTTCTGGTGACAGACCCCAATAGGGAGTGCCATGAAGTGGATCATGGAGGGACACTTGAGTGAGAAAAGCCAGGGTGAATGTGGAGAGAGTGTGCAGGTGTGTGTGTATCTGATCAGTTTTTTAAAGTCCCTTCTTTGGTGTCTAGTGAGAGGTCCAGGGAAGGCAATAACCTTTTTAGATGCCAGAGAGAGACGTAGCGAGTGATTTGGGTGAAAATGATGGAGGGGACAGTGACATAGATGGCTTAGCGAGGAGCAGGACCGCCACATAGTACCAACTCAGGGGCAGGTACAGCACTGCCAGCATCAAAAAGGTTTTAGAATTTACTGACAGTAAAAGGAGGAGTAAATGTAGAAGACCACCATCCTGATCTCGGCCTGTTTCTGGTGTCAGCCTAAAGAGTCGTGAGAAAGGCAGTTCATTTAGGAATGGACCAGAAAATGTGATGAGTAACATGTGCAGGGCTATCTATCAGAAATAATGGCTCCTTCATTTAGTTTTACTTTGTCAGTTTTGCGGTTTATTTTGTTGTTTTTTCCACTTTATGCTTTCACCATGCAGCCATTGCATATTGACAGCTTAACTATAAAGGGGGGAGCAAAGAGATCTGGGGCCTCATGCATAACACTGTGCGTAGAATTCACACTAAAACATGGAGTACGGACAAAAGCAGAAATATGTGCATGCACAAAAAAGTCCAGATGCATAAATCTGTGTGAACGCCAACTTTCACGTTCTTCCACTCCATAAATCCCGGTCAGTATGAAAAGTAACGCACGTGCACGCACCTGCTGCCACTCCCCAACTCCTCCCAGAATTATGCCTCATTGAATATGCAAATCAATATGAATAGCCCTTAAGCTCAGCGTTCTATGAAAAGGCATATGGCAAAAGCACTGGGGGAAAATAGAAGAATTTCAGAGAATACAACGTGAAGGCAAGGAAAAACATACTATTTTTTCTTTTAAACAGTGGTATAAACAACAAAAGGAAGTTGATTGAGTGACATAGAGTGTCGAAGAAACTCAAAAGTTCAAGTTCACAAAGTCACACAGTGCCCGAAGTAAAAAAGAAGTTGTCAGATATCAAAATTGCTGTGAAAAGGTGAGTCATAGCCCACCGTCTGAGTGTCATATGAAAGCTTATTAGGGAAAAAAAACACGAAATGTCAACTTTAATCTCTAAATTTCCACTTTAATCACGTAGTTTATTTTGTCAATAAAGTAGAACATCATAAACTTCATCTTAAAATCATTTAATTTACTTGCTTCTCAAAATCCATTGTAACTAAAGTAGCATGTTAAATGCTTTGTTTTGTATTTCATTTTCTATGTGCTCTATGTGTGTGAATAACTATGTGCTTATTAAACCGGCTTTCTCTTCCACCGACAGGACACAGAATTCATTACATTTGTGATATTACAGCTCTCTGAATAATACTGATATGTATACTTGATATAATTTTCATGATGATAGGAGTTAAAGCATGTTATTAAACATGGGAACACGGTGGCGCAGTGATAGTGATGACCTGGCACCCCATCCAGAGATTGTTCATGCTTCCTGCAATTTGCTTGCTGTGCCATCGTGACCTTTGATGAAATAATTTTTGCAGCAGTACTGTCTCTTTCAAACGTACTAACCTCCAATTCCTGTCCTTCCTTTTCTTTCTCCATGCACCCAATCGCCACACAATCTGCTCTGTAACAGACATTAAGCCATCTGTAAGCTTAGAACGGCGATTCTTCAAAACTTTCAAGGAACATTCAAATATCTTTGTAGTACATGTTTAATTATTCTATCCATCTATCCTTCCAGTGTCGCGCCAACCCCAGCAAGAATACAGTGCGAGGCAGGAACAATCCCTGAACGAGGCACCAGCTCGTCACTACCACTGTCCACCGTGTCCTCACATGTTTAATTATTAACAATACAGATTATTTAAATGATGTTAACATTTTATCTGTATAATGTAATAAACATATTTTGCTGCATTTCATCTTAATGATATTGGCATCATATGTAAATACGCGCTTTATAAAGTGGAGCAGATTGTGTAATATTATGACTGTATTGCTAGTCTACAGTGAGGTAATTGTACTTATAAGTACTAACAGTTCTACAAGGAGCACTTAATGGACTGATTGAGTGTGTTTAGAGTTCTTGGTATGAAACTATTTCTGAAATGTGAGGTCCGTACAGGAAAGGCTCTGAAGCGTTTGCCGTGTGGGAGAAATTCAAATAGACAGCATGGCTGAAGTAGTGTGTGCTTGATGTTGTATACTGATAATTCTCTTTCAGATCAGCTGCTGTAGAGCTGTGATTCCCACTCAGATACAGTGATATAAATACTCCGAGAGGTGCAGTGAGAATAATATGGAAAAAGATGATCTGCTGTGGCAACCCCTAAAGGGAGCAGCTGAAAGAAGAAGAAGGAGGTGCAGTGAGAGTAACACTGCTAAAGCAGTTATTGTATTTAGAATAGTTTGGCCATTCTGTGCACCATTATATTGTTACAGGATAATTATAGTCAGATGCCTTAAACTAATAAACAATAAGCGGTTAATTTCAGTGTATTTATAAAGCCACGTAATGGATGTGGATCTAAAAAAGAAAGAGTACCCACATTGGAACAAAAGCACTGCTTTGATTCTGGGTGCCACCAGTTTACAAAACTGAGCGGAGAACTTGTGTATGCCAGGAATTGAGCTAGCGTGACAATGTGCGTGTCCTTACGGCAAGTTTAGTTTTTAGAAATCGTGATATGAGCGTTGAAACGGACATATGCGACATTTTTGTGCGTATGCAGTGTTTATTCATGATTCCCCTGGAGAGGGCATCAGTAGGGCGTTGCCTTGTTGTCTTTGTTTTACAGGACGGAACCGTGGTCCAGACAAAATAGACTTCCCATGTGGCAGAACAACAGCCGTCGTGGGACAGGACACTTCACCCCACAAGTCTCAGCTGAGGATGGGGCAGTGTGACAGGCAATCTCAGCCATTACTTGGCCAGGATGCCACCTGAATGGATGGACCAGGGGAGAGAGCATCTGTGAGGCATTATACCTCCCAAGGACACTAGAGGGCGGCCCTCCAAGGTGGCTGTGGTACTACGGGTTTAAGGGTACGGGGTTCCACAGGCTTATAACACAAGACGTAATGTTAAATCAAGCTGAAATAGTGCAAATTGGCACAAAAATCAAGATCATTGTCCCAAATGTGGATGATCCCACATATGTAAATCACAAGTGATATCACTGTATCAACACACAGGTGGTCACAGGGGCAAACTGTATAATAGTAGCCAGCATACGACCCTGAAGACAAGCAATGCTGGGTGGGTGATTGACTGTGAAATGTCACACAGGTACACTGAAATATGCAATTCATGAACCCCTTAACATTCCTGTTACACTTGATGAGACCAGAAAGGTTTAAAGAGACAGGCGAAGACTCCTGGAGTATTTGATAAATAGAGCCACACAGAAGAAAAGGGGGGATCATGGAGAGAGGCACGGCACACAACTCTGGAAGATGATCAGTGACACTGGAAGAGTGAACGTGACTTTAGAAAAAGCGTAACATACAGCCATGGTCACTTTCAGTAACTGATAGTTGACAAGGCGTTTGTCATGGCCACAACAGCAGGAAGGTGATTCTTCTGAAAGTACGGCTGTGGATCATTGAATGTTTAATATATGTGCCTGTTCACTCCTCAGAAAACAGCAAGATATTATATATGAAAATAACCGCATCCGTATCTTCCCTGACTTCTCTCCAGCTACAGCTACTAAACATGCAGCCTTCTACAACATTAAACAGCGGTTACGGCAAGCCAGCGTCAAATACAGCCTCTTGTATCCGGTCAAACTGAAAGTGGAATTTCAAGGTCAATTCCATGTCTTCGCTAGCAAGGAAGAAGCAGAAAAGGAATTAAGAAAGTTGATCCTGGGACTATTCTGATACATAATAGTGAATCATGGCCGTTAATGATATGGCAAGGACTAATAATCTACTGTCTCATCTATTTGTTTAAAATATGGGTTTTTATCATCATATATTCTCACTATTACTTAGTATTACTAGGGCGCTATCTGCTTATGTTTTATTGTGCTTAATTACTTTTTCTTTTTTCTTTTTTTAGCTAATTATTTTATCTCTACCCTAAATGAGACTGTTCAACATCAAACCCCTGGTTTATTGTTATTGCTATTATTGCATTAAGACTTATTATGCTTATTCTGGACAAATTTCTAACACTATCCCCTGGGTTTATTGTCTGGGTGTATTATCTTAATGCACTAAAATTGCTGAAGATTATATATATATATATATATATATATATATATTTTTAGACTATATTGATAATAGATATCTCTATCTTTTAACCCTAAAGCGCCGCCGCATTGGGGCTTGTTTTGCTTTGGACGTGCTCTGTCTCTGGGTATGTCAGAGGACCGGGACTGTGTGAAGTGGGGAGGCAAAAAGGGAGGGTGGGGGGTTAAGTGGGGGGGAGAAAGAGAGCAGGCTTCATCTATACCTAATCTATCCTCTTAATGTTTACAATTATAACTACCAACGTAATAATAAGCTGCATGGCAACAACTCTAGGGGAAATAGGAAATTAAGGCCGAAGCTGTCTCACTTCTAGTTAAGAGTATAAAATTACATCGAAAACTCAGAATCAATGTCTCCATGATGGGAGAGTTAACTTCGTGAGCTGGAATGTTAAAGGCTTGAATCACGAATTAAAGAGAAAGAAAGTACTCTCTCACCTAACAGGTCTAAATGCTAAAATAGTATTTTTACAGGAGACCCACTTACTAAGCAAGGATCAGTTCCGGTTGCAAAAAGACTGGACTGGCCAAATGTTCCAAAGAAAACTAGAGGTGTGGGAATTCTCATACATAGAACTGTCTCATCTGTAGCATCAGATGTAGTACTGGATCCTGAAGGGAGATATGTAATGGTCATGGGAGACTTATCTAATTGTAAAATGATCTTGATAAATGTTTATGCACCTAATATTGATGATAAGGAATTTATAAAAAATTTATTTGCATCCATTCCCAATCTGAACACTCATAAAGTTATAATGGCTGGGGACTTTAATTGTGTTCTAAATCCACTTTTAGATAGGACTTCCTCCACAGGGGGAACGGCATCTAACACCGCAAAGATAATTACAAAGTTTATAACTGATCACAACTTATCAGACCCCTGGAGGTTTTTAAACCCAAACTCAAGAACATATTCTTTCTACTCACCAGTACATCATTGCTACTCAAGGATCGATTACTTCTTTATAGACAATAACTTCTTGCCTATGATTAAATCTTGCGAATACAATGCTATTGTTATTTCCGACCATGCACCTATGATCTTGGAGCTAAAATTACTAAGCCCCATACACTCACCCAGCAGATGGCGTCTGAACCCGCTTCTATTAGCAGATGAGAATTGTACGGAATTTATATCCAAACAAATCAAATTTTTTCTAGAGACAAATACATCCTCCGAGATCTCTGCAGGAATATTCTGGGAAATTCTTAAGGCCTTCTTAAGAGGACAGATTATCTCATATCTTTCCCACAGAAATAAAAATTAAGCCAAGAAAATAGCAGAGATAAAAAGCGAAATTACTAAAATAGATGAAGAACACGCCAGACTACCAAGCGAGACTCTACATAGGAAAAGGCAGGCTCTGCATTCAGAACTAAACCTCCTGACAACTTAAGAAACTGAACAACTAATTTATAAATCCAGACATCATTACTATGAACATGTAGAGAAAGCTAATAAGCTTTTATCTCAACAAATTCACAAGCAAGAAGTGAGCAACGCAATCTCAGTAATCACCAACGCGAACGGAGATAAATTTGTCGACCACAAAAATATAATGCGCACTTTCAGAGACTACTATAAATCCCTATATACTACTGAGTTTAAAGAAGACAATACACAATCTAATGCATTTCTGGATACATTACAAATACCACAAATAGACACTTTTAGTGCGGAGGAACTTGAGAAACCTCTGGCGTTATCAGAATTACTAGATGCTATAAAGTCACTCCAAGGAGGGAAAGCAGCAGGCCCTGATGGCTACCCTGCAGAATTTTACAAGAAATTCTCCGCTCAGCTAGCTCCTCTCCTATTAGCAACATTTACAGAAGCCAGAGATAACCAAACTCTTCCTCAAACTTTTCGCCAAGCACTAATCACCGTTTTTCCAAAACAAAATAAAGACTTATTACAATGTGCATCATACAGACCAATTTCACTTCTGAATAACAACGTTAAAATACTCTCTAAAATCATAGCCAGAAGGATGGAGAAAGTGCTCCCCTTGGTAATATCACAAGCCCAAACTGGATTTATTAGGGGCTGACACTTATCTTCAAATCTTCGACACCTGTTTAATGTAATATACTCACCAACTAAATCAAACACCCCAGAAATATTATTATCATTGGATGCAGAAAAAGCATTCGACATGATTGAATGGAAATACCTTTTTACTACATTGGAGAAGTTTGGGTTTGGCCCGAACATTTGTGCATGGATTAAATTACTGTATACTAACCCAGAAGCTTCAGTTTGCATCAACAACATTTGCTCAGACTACTTTAAACTAAAACGTGGCACTAGACAAGGATGCCCCTTGTCACTGCTGCTGTTTGCAATTGCCGTTGAACCACTGGCAATACATTGTCGAAATACTGATCAGATAAAGGGGATTAGCAGAGAAGGACTGGAACAAAAAATCTCATTATATGCAGATGATATGGTACTGTATATATCAGACCCACAAAATTCTGTGCCTGCAGTCTTAACAGCACTCACAGAATTTCAAAAGATTTCTGGTCTCAGAATTAATCTGAATAAAAGTGTACTTTTTCCAGAGAATTCTCAAGCATATAATATTAGATTAGATACCTAACCTTTTATCATTGCAGAACAGTTTAAATACCTCGGGGTAAACATCACAAGTAAACATAAAGCTATTTATCAACAAAATTTCGCCGTCTGCATGGAAAAAATCAAGCAAGACTTGCATAGATGGTCAACCCTTCATCTCACACTAGCTGGAAGAATTAACACTGTTAAGATGAATATTCTTCCTAAGCTCCTTTTTTTATTTCAAAACATTCCAATATACATTAATAAATCATTCTTTAAGCAATTAGATTCAAAAATAACCTCATTTATTTAGAATTCAAAACATCCACGCATCCAAAGAGCAACCCTACAAACACAAAAGGCAGAAGGCAGCATGGCTCTACCTAACTTCCAGTTTTATTACTGGGCAGCAAATATACAGGCGATAAGAACCTGGACACAAATAGAAGAACATACACAGGCTTGGACCGCAATAGAAGTAAAATCCTGCAGTACTTCTTTGTATTCCTTGCTCTGTGCTCCAATAAACACACGTTATCGGCAATACACTAATAACCCAATTGTGCTCCACTCACTTAGAATCTGGAACCAATGTAGAAAGCATTTTAAGAAGGAGAAGCTTCTATCTGTGGCACCTCTGCAAGAGAACCACCTCTTTCAACCTTCGCAAACATATGCAGTTTTTAATATCTGGAAAAAATTTGGAATTAACTTGCTTAGAGATCTTTATATAGACAACGTCTTTGCATCCTATGAACAAGTACATTCCAAATTTAACATTCCAGCTACACATTTCTTTCACTATCTTCAAATCAGGAACTTTGTTAAATAGAACCTTCCAGATTTCCCTCATCTTGCACCCACATCCATGCTGGAGAAAATATTGCTCAATCTCAAGGCTTAGACGCCATCTCTACAATATATAAAATCATTTTACAATCCCTCCCTTTCAAAGATCCAAGAGGACACTGGGAAAAAGATCTCTCAATTAATATATCAGAAAAGTAGTGGAAAGTAGCAATGCAGAGAATTCACTCGAGCTCCATATGCACAAAGCATACAATTATACAACTTAAAATTATATATCGAGCACATCTGTCTCGACTAAAACTCTCCAAAATGTTTCCAGGGCATGATCCAACCTGCGAACGCTGCAAACTAGTGCCAGCCTCACTGGGTCACATGTTCTGGGCCTGCACCAAATTAACATTATTCTGGACCAAAATTTTTAATTACCTTTCAGACAGCCTTGGACTTACAATCCCTCCTAACCCATTAACAGCTGTGTTTGGGGTTCTTCCAGAGGGGCTTAAAGTGGAGAAAGACAAACAAATTGTGATTGCATTCACTACACTTTTGGCACGCAGACTTATTCTGATAAATTGGAAGAACCCAAACTCTCCTCTTTTAAGTCAGTGGGAAACTGATGTGTTATACTATTTGAAATTGGAAAAAATCAAATACTCAGTTAGAGGATCCATACAGACTTTTTTCAAAACATGGCAGGATCTAATCAGTAATATTTTAAAATAAGTTCATAAAGCACAGAGAATTTATTAATTTAGGTATGTGTACAGGTGTTAAATTTCACGCCGTTTGGCTTGCTCTCTCACTCAGGGGTGGGGATCGATTTGTTCTTAACTTAATTTTTCTTTTTGTAAAAACTTGATTTGTATGGATTGTAATAAAATTAATAAAAAGGAACAAAAAAAAAATATATATATATATGCCTGTTATCGAGCTTTACTCCTAATCAGTGCACGTGTGTGTGTCTATGTGTGTCTCAGCCTTTCCATTTTGTTGTAGTATTATTCTTTATGTTATCGCAAAGTTGGAAAAATGATGTGCAGCTGAGCGCAGTATCCCACCTTGTTATGTTTTGCTTCTTCTTCATTTTCTTTTTCTTTAAATATTGTTATTATCATTATTATTATTATTAAGCCATAGCATTAGTATTAGAAAAGTACAGAAGGTCATAATGAAACTATAAAACGCCTTGATGAGTGAGAGTTTGTGGCTGATCATGATGTAACTCCATCCTCAAACATGAACTTTTACACCTAGCTGGGAGTGAGTGTAACACTCCTCATAACTACTTCTCATGTCCTACTCTGTAGTAGGACAAACTCTTATCTTAGTCTGATGTTTAGTGCAACACCTAATTGTAATTCTGAGAGGCTTGATAAATATGGACATAGAAGAAGATCATAAACAAATCTGGCACATTGATGATCAGAATGACCCATCATGACAGCACATTTCAGAAAATGGAGGGACAAGTTGCTTCTTATATTTCCAAAATGACAAACTCAAGAGTTAGAAACTGAAAAAGTGTTATTCACATACAGTAACAGAGCAAGTGTTATGAAGACCCAAAGAAGTGTTTCATGTGGTCTTGTCACATAATAATAAGTGAGTAGTAGACACATTTTGGCAATACCTAAACTGAATTATTACCAGAAAGGTCTCAGCAGGTAAAATCGACAATTCTACAGTTCTGTCCTCTTTCCATTTCAGATTTTAGGAAAATAATATTAAAGAACAGAAGCAGCTGAACAAAACAATGACAACTTCCTCATCTAAATGCAGGCCCTGATCTTTCACTGTGCAGACCTCTTCAAAGATGATGCTGCTTACAGTGCATCCTGAAAGTATTCACAGCGCATCACTTTTTCCACATTTTGTTATGTTACAGCCTTATTCCAAAATGGATTAAATTCAGTTTTTTTCATCAGAATTCTACACACAACACCCCATAATGACAACATGAGAAAAGTTTACTTGAGGTTTTTGCAAATTTATTAAAAATAAAATAACTGAGAAATCCCATGTACATAAGTATTCACAGCCTTTGCTCAATACTTTGTCAATGCACCTTTGGCAGCAATTACAGCTTCAAGTCTTTTTGAATATGATGCCACAAGCTTGGCACACCTATCCTTGGCCAGTTTGGCCCATTCCTCTTTGCAGCACCTCTCAAGCTCCATCAGGTTGGATAGGAAGCGTTGGTGCACAGCCATTTTAAGATCTCTCCAGAGATGTTCAATCGGATTCAAGTCTGGGCTCTGGCTGGGCCACTCAAGGACATTCACAGAGTTGTCCTGAAGCCACTCCTTTGCTATCTTAGCTGTGTGCTTAGGGTCGTTGTCCTGCTGAAAGATGAACCGTCGCCCCAGTCTGAGGTCAAGAGCGCTCTGGAGCAGGTTTTCATCCAGGATGTCTCTGTACATTGCTGCAGTCATCTTTCCCTTTATCCTGACTAGTCTCCCAGTTCCATCCCCACAGCTTGATGCTGCCACCACCATGCTTCACTGTAGGGATGGTATTGGCCTGGTGATGAGCGGTGCCTGGTTTCCTCCAAACGTGACACCTGGTATTCACACCAAACAGTTCAATCTTTGTCTCATAAACCAGAGAATTTTGTTTCTCATGGTCTGAAAGTCCTTCAGGTGCCTTTTGGCAAACTCCAGGCGGGCTGCCATGTGCCTTTTACTAAGGAGTGGCTTCCGTCTGGCCACTCTACCATACAGGCCTGATTGGTGGATTGTTGCAGAGATGGTTGGCCTTCTGGAAGGTTCTCCTCTCTCCACAGAGGACCTCTGGAGCTCTGACAGAGTGACCATCGGGTTCTTGGTCACCTCCCTGACTAAGGCCCTTCTCCCCCGATCGCTCAGTTTAGATGGCCGGCCAGCTCTAGGAAGAGTCCTGGTGGTTTCGAACTTCTTCCACTTATGGATGATGGAGGCCACTGTGCTCATTGGGACCTTCAAAGCAGAAGAAATTTTTCTGTAACCTTCCCCAGATTTGTGCCTCGAGACAATCCTGTCTCGAAGGTCTACAGACAATTTCTTTGTCTTCATGCTTGGTTTGTGCTCTGACATGAACTGTCAACTGTGGGACCTTCTAGAGACAGGTGTGTGCCTTTCCAAATCATGTCCAATCAACTGAATTTACCACAGGTGGACTCCAATGAAGCTGCAGAAACATCTCAAGGATGATCAGGGGAAACAGGATGCACCTGAGCTCAATTTGGAGCTTCATGGCAAAGGCTGTGAATACTTATGTACATGTGCTTTCTCAGTTTTTTTATTTTTAATAAATTTGCAAAAATCTCAAGTAAACTTTTTCACATTGTCATTATGGGGTGTTGTGTGTAGAATTCTGAGGATAAAAATGAATTTAATCCATTTTGGAATAAGGCTGTAACGTAACAAAATGTGGAAAAAGTGATGCACTGTGAATACTTTCCAGATGCACTGTACGTCACACAGAGAAACAACCAGAATCGAAAGAACCCACAGGCAGTGTGAGGGCACCATAGCAGGGTACATTTACCTGAAATACCCCACACTGTTGTTAAAATACGACCTTAAAAGGCAGAAAACACTGAAACTGATTGAAGAATTAACAATGCGTATGGTCAGCTGAATTCACCTTGAAGGACTCTAGAACTCATCTCCACTTAGATACAGCTCTGCTTCACATACAGCATAGAAGGTACTGAGCTGGAACTACTGAAGGCATCTGAGCTCAGAACGATTATTGTGTACCTCAGCGTCTTAGAATCATATCTCAGGAAACAATAAAGAACATCAACTAATGAAGAGAAGCTAATTAAATAACAGAAAGAGAAAAAAGACAAAAGAAACTGTGAGTGAAAATGAGGTCCCAGGGTCTGGTGGGGTCTTATCGGAGGTTCATGCCTCAAAGCTTGGGGACGGCTACACCCTTCACTGAAGTGATGAGACAGCGGGCACAGACTGGCTGTGATTTGGACTGTCCAGCTAGATGCCTCTTTCTAAACCTTTAAGACAGATTCAGGTACCTCCACTGAGGGCTCTCAAATTCCCCAGATGGACTTGCGTGAGAAATGAAAGCAAACAGTGTTGTCCTGGAGCTTTGATGGTATAGACTTCCTTACTGTGCACATAAGCTGCCAATCACCACCCTGATAGGCTGTGCTGCCAAATTGGGGAGGATGGGTATTGTCACAGTTCAACGAGATCAGCCAATAAACCATGTAGTAGAGAACATGAGTGCCTTCCATCACAGGGAGAGTTCTCTGTTCTAACCCCAAAATGATGACATAGTACCGTACATGGCATTGGACGTCATTCTTTAAGGCTTGGTGTCATAAAACTGTTCATCTGCACTAAGCTACATCAGAACTCTAAGTAGCAAGTAAAACAGCCAGCTAAAGACCACCTTTGTCATGTTTGGTTGTGTTGGTGTAACAGGCTCAAGACCGGGTCAGGTAAACTTTTCACAAGCCTTCTATTACCCAACACTATGCATCTAAGGAGGCCGAACTGACTGTGACATCAGGTGGTTAAAATTCTGAACTGAAAAGACAACAAAATCTGGAGAACATCCAGCATCTCTAATGTGGACTTCACTGTATAATAAATAAATAAATAATATATACTGAAGTGAATTAAACTTTATCATACACCGCGGGACAGTGCATCTCGTCTGTCAGTGTTTGTCATATTGTCACATTGTGATCCTCACTCTCTGGGCTCCTGTCTCACATTAACTGTTCATCCTCAATGTCTCCTCAGAAGTTCCTTCTGTCAGCACTCAGGTTTCTCTTTAAATTTCCTCCTCCTTCTCACTGAGCACAGACAAATTTTAACTTTCATTTCTTCACAAGTCATTTCCTTCTTTGTCTGACTGACTCTCTCTGCCCGTTTCTCCTCACACTGACGATGGCCGAAGCCCAGCTGTTTGTATCACAGGATGAGTTCACCTGCTCGCTGTGTCTGGACATCCTGACTGACCCCGTGTCACTGCATTGTGGTCACAGTTTTTGTCTGAAGTGCCTCACTGACTGCTGGGATCAGAGCCAAGAGTTCAGCTGTCCTCAGTGCAGAGAAATCTTCAATCTGAGGCCACAACTGAGAAGAAACACTGCGCTGAATGAAATCATAGAGAAACTAAAGAAGACAGGACTCAGTTCTTCTCAGAAGTATGCTGGTCCTGGAGACGTGGAGTGTGACGCCTGTACTGGGAAGAAGTTCAGAGCGGTGAAGTCCTGTCTGAACTGCTTGGCCTCCTTCTGTAAGCCTCACCTGCAGCCTCACAGTGAAGGAGACGCCCTGAAACACCACAAGCTGGTTGATCCTGATGGAAATCTGAGGAGGAAACTCTGTGCAAAACATCAGGAAAGTCTGAAAATATTTTGCAAAGCTGATGATTTGTGTATCTGCATGATGTGTGTGGTGACTGAACATAAAGGTCATGAAATAGTGGAACTGGAGACGGAAAGAGAAGGAAAAGAGGTGAGTGGGATTTGGTGTTTAATTGAAACAAATTAAATAAGAAGAGTTAAGGGATTTGTAAATGCAGTGTAACAGAGAAATCTCTTCATCCATCTTATAAACCTGATTTTCCAAGGACTTAGAGTAGTGTGCTGAAGCCTATCCTGGTGAAACCTTGGGTAGGGTATGAAACAGTCCAGGATGGGATACCAGGCATTACCCATGAACAGCTGAGTGAGTTCATTACGCCAAGCTGAGTATTTGTCTGCTCTGATCAGTTTGTCTTTTGAGTATCTAATGCTGTGGTGGACAAACTACAGAAACTACAGAACGGGTCCCTGGCAGGGGTATGAGTGGCATGTGGGCTACTCACGGAAATATCTAACATTCCAGCCCTCTTAAGGTGTTTAGCAGGATCATGTTACAGCTAGCATACGCATAGAAAGTCACCAGGCAGTGTCATTACAAACGTCATTCAATACCTCAAGCTTTTACCAAATAAATGGAGACAATCCAGGGTGTTGCCACATACACAGTAAGTGTGTTTAGCTGCTTACTTCCATTGTCTTCTTTGTGCATTTTAAACAATTTGAGTGAGCATGAGGCTGATCTCAGGCCTTTTTAAGAGTCACGTCAACCAGACGATACTGCACTACAGAACCAAGTCTAAGATTCTTACAATGAATTCAGCTTAAATATTTCAATGTAGCATTGCTGTAGATATTCTCATTGTAATTTAAAATAAGTAATCGTGCACTTAATTAGTGATTATTTGTGATCATTAAGTGCAGTAGAAAAGATATTTTGAATGTTAACACCCTGGTTATACCAGCTAATGTCTGATTGTGAGATGAACTTTGACCTTCACCAGTGTGATAAAAGCCCACCAATCCCGGCAGGTGTGTAAATAACTTGTGAAGATGTCCATTTGACCATCAATGCCAGGGGTGCCCAGTTCCAGTCCACGAGCACTACGGTGGCTGCAGGTTTTCATTCTCACTCTTTTCTAAATCAGTTACCAGTTTGTGCTGCTAATTAACTTCTTTTGTCTTCATTTTAAATGACTTGTTATTTAAGACTCAGACCCCTCAATTAGAAGCTAAACATAATGGGATGCAAAATGGGCCAACACATAACCAGCTCCCTGTGTCCGTCATATAATATCTGAACATAAAGAAAGCTGAAGGTCTCCATCATGTTGATCTTCTCAGGTCCACAAAACACTTGGGCTTTAAGAACAAAGAAAACCAACAGTTTGGGAAATGTCTGCTTTACAGAAGAGAGGCAACAAGCCATGGGATTAAATCACGGGTTTAATTAACAACAAGAATTGACATCTAATTAATAAACTGGCTGGAGTTTGCGGCTCTGAGTTTGCTGTTGGCTCACTTCATATCTCATTTTTGTTTGAATGCCATTTAACAATTCAGAGGAACGGGTCTTAAAAAACATAGCAATGAAAATGAGTGGAAAAGAAGTCAATTACCAGCAGAAATTGGTCACTGGGTAAGAAAGTGGGAGCAAGGAAAACTGCCAGGATCGAAGTTGTACCCCCGTGATCTGTGCCAACATTAAAAACACCCATCAGTACCAGTCATGCGTATCGACCTCAGCTCAGGAGGCCTGTAAATTACTGCTTCAGATGTAACTGATTCTGTTTAATATTTTCATACCTCAAATTCATTGAATTCACCTCCATTTTGAGAAGCCAGATTCAGCTCACCACATAAAACTGCTCAACACCTTTTTCTTTACTGACATTAGATGATCTGCAGGAAGATGATCCCTTTATGTGATGTTAACATCTCCCTGCCTACAGAAAAGATGCAAAACATGTGCCCACATTTATGATACAGACCGTATAGTTATACCACACTGTCGACTTGAACATCACATAAAGAGATCATTTTCCTGCAGATCATCTAATGTGGTCTACCTAATTCTCTGCATGAAATGTCCTGACACTGAACTCTATGTGGTAGAAACTGGACAAACACTCCGGCAGAGAATGAATTTACACAGATTCCACATTAAACATGGCAACACAGATGTTCCTGTAGCGGCTCACGTCAGCAGCCATGACACTGTGAGAGGGACTTTAAAGTCACAGAGCTTATGGGCAACTTCAAAACACAGCAAGAGAGAAAAGGATGGGAAGTGAAACTCATGTTAACATTTAATACATTACAACATGGCTTGAATAGAGACAAGAGTTTTATAGCCAGGTATGAGGACTGTTTGCATCTCTCAGACTGACACAGATAACCTGACTACAGATCCACATGTTTTGAAAAACTCACTACAAACTTCAAAGGACTTTGTTGGACAGTTATCTTATCCAAAGATCTTGACCATACATTGTTCTTCTCTCTCTTGTTAAATTAATCTTAGCCTGAAGGAATCTATTAATTTTTTACATTTAAGATTTCTCATTTAAAGATTTACCATTGTTGTTTCTTGTCCTAGTGTGTGTATCTAAACACAGGGAATTTCAGTTTCTGTATTCCATCTTGCCTGAAGAAGGGGCCTGAGTTGCCTCGAAAGCTGCATATTGTAATCTTTTTAGTTAGCCAATAAAAGGTGTCATTTTGCTTGGCTTTATTTTTAATGTTTCCTGGATAATTCTTTTGAAAAAATTAGAGAAATAAAAATCACAAGCTGTGTGCCTTTCTCTATGGGAAAGAGGAGAAAGATCAAAGTAAAGTAACATGGATTTATGCATTTTCATTGTTGTCCTTTGTCTGTATATACTTTTAGACCTGCAGTTCTTCTTCTGTTATCCTTATGTTATTAGCATGTTACATTTTTTCATTGAGATTCATTTCCGAGGTGCTCCGTGTATGAAGTTTGTATGTTCTTCTTGTGTACACATTGGTATTCTTTCAGTGCGCCAGATTCCTCCCATAATCCAAAGACATGCATGTTAGGTGGGTTGGTGTTGCTAAATTAGCCTTTCAGTGTGTGTGTGTGTGTGTGTCCTGTGATGGACTGGCACCCTGTCCAGGTGTTGTCCCTGCGTTGTGCCTGATTATTACTGGGATAGACTCCAGCTGCCCCACCACTTTGCATTGGATAAGCAGGTTAAGAAAATGGATGTTTGGATCATTTAGTGCAGCACGCGTTTTTGGGTTATTTGATGATAAATATTCTAACAGCAGGTTTGAACCACAGACATAGGAAGTGAGAAGTGATTACACCAATGTTGTTATGATTGTATTTGAATTCCTGCCTATCCACCTTTGGAAGCTGTCAATGCTAAAAGGTATTAGAAGGTAAAGGTTTAGAAGAAAAAACTTGTTTCTTTATGTTATTGATATGGTGCTCGGTATCTCAGATCACAGTCATGTGTATTAAATCTATTGAGTGAATATCATGACAGTCTATTGAATAAGAGTGATCTCCACTCTGTGAATTCTCTCACATGCCAAACCAAACCTGATCGCTTTTGTGTGATTGTCTCTGAAGATTTTGTTCTCCATGAAAACATGAGATCAGTCATCAGTACACAACACATGGGGTTAACAACATAAAATACAAAAATATAATTTATAGTGCAGAGTATACCATTAAATTTACCTTCTTACTGAACTGATCACAAACACGTCTTAGTGGCTTCACTTATTTCAACTGACTCAGAAAAATGACAAAACACATCACAATGATCTCACAAGCCTAACTTTGGTTATCAGATGATGTTGTAGGTCCTACCATTGCTGCCACTACGTGTCCATGTCCTCCTTGGTTCTGAAATCTCATATCTTCTACATCAGTGTGCTCTTGTATTCATTTGTCACTCTCTTCAAGCTCAAACTCCATCTTCACTCTTACTGGTAAGTTAAACTTTTCTTTTAATCTTGTGTTACTATTCATATTTATTGAGTCAAATCTGTGGATCACTTCGAGTGTTAAAATGAAGGCAAGTGTGACAAAAAAAGTTAGTTGTGCCACAAAATGCAAAACAAATGTGTTGTTACAATTTCAGGTTGCACAAAGAGAACAAGAACTCAAACTGTGAAATAAATGTTGATAAGACCATGTGTGTCCTCTTGTGTGTCCAAACAGGAACAGTTGGGGAAAACACGGAGTGAAATCAGGAGGAGACTTCAGGAGAGAGAGAAGAAAACGAAGGAGATGAGAAATGTGGTGGAGCAGATAAAAGTGAGTTGAATCAAGACGACCCTTCAAATTATGGACATGAGAAATAAATTAAAACTTGAAAAGCCAGGAAAGCTTCACTGGTGATGACGTGTAGGGGCAGGCAGAAGGACAGAAGACGTATTATTTTATCCTCCATGGTATTTCACAGTCAACAGTGCTTCTTGTTATTTCATTGCAGATTCAGACAGTAGGACCCTAAAGTAGTGAAACCTGAACTTACCCATCTAAACCCATGCTGACCGCTCACTTACACTCCTTTTCTTAACATGTGTTGCTTAGTATTTTATTTATTAATGATAGTAAAAAAGAGATACATGTTAATCTTACAGATATGTGTTGCACCTTCTTATCCCCTCAGTCTTCCTGGACTGCCACAAGGCACAAATAGACTTTTTGAGATGATCACTTTGTCAATTTTATTCAGCTTTATTCTTTAAGTTTGTCCAGCTGATCTGGCACTCTGTAGATAACAATGACAATGACAGCTGTCAGCCAGGAAGGTAACACACCGCATGAGTCTCTGGAACAAACCTTCATCTCATCTCCTCTAATATTTGAATCCCCAACTATCACTGCTTTGCTCTTTCTGTGGACTGGTGAGGAGGTCAACCTTTAGGGTTTTTCATTCCTGCCAGGTATCTCAAGATTACCTGAGTCAACTCCTAGCAATACAAGGTCTTGAAAACAGGTGGACATCTCCAGCTTTGTGGTTAATGAGCTTAGACAGTGTGTACTGCTTACCTTACACTTACATCAGACAGTGACCTACCTGTCACTACTCTAGCCAGTGCCGTGTCCTATGCCACTTTGGAGTGCACACTAACACCCCCTACAACACCTGGGTGAGCCATTCAAATATAAGCCATAGTAGCAAAGGCTATCAGTAATAATAAAAAGTTAATAAGTGAACTAGAAATGAAGACTTAGCCCTGAGTTTGACATTAGAATAAAGAGGGACAATAAATAATCCAAGAGTTCATGAAGTGAAATTAAATCAGAATTCCCTTACCAACCACAACACACTTGTGTGTAATATCTCCATTTATGTTTGATATTGTCACCAACAGGGAGCATCAAACCAGAACCAACCCAAACCAGAACAAAACTACCCCACACACGTCTCTGGTTCTAAAGACTCTAATTTTCACACGATTACCTTCCATCACACAGGCATTTGTTTACAATACCCAAAATCATCATCATCATCATCTTCTTCTTCTTCTCTAATTCCATGTCCATTTCACCTGGCTGGGCTGGAGAGACAATTTTTACTAAGAGACCCTGTGGTACTTCCAGTACATAAGAGAAACACGAGAGAATCCCTTCTGTGTTAGAGTACTCATAGGGTAATGGAACTGTCCCCTCAGTAGGTCCTTCTAATATCTCTAAAGGACCTCTAAAGGGCTGACCGTTCAGATGTCATATCCCATTCACCCTTGCAGACACCCTGCCACCCAGAATGCTAGATGAACATGTTGTCCTGGATAATAATTCTCTGACTTCCCTCACATTATTCTAGTCTATTGTTTCAGTGAGGTACCACCAAACATCTTGCCCAGGATGCCAGCCAATCCAAACTATCCTTTACAACATTAAAATGCCCACAAAGTGTTTCATGACTGGTAATTCTTATTATGTGACTCAATTCAATGTCTTTCTTTATTTAATCAGATATCTGTGGAAAGAGAAGAAAAGGAAAATGAGAAAAGCTTCATTGATCTGATCCACTGCATTGAAGAAACTCAGAAGAACTTGTTTGAGAGGATGAGAGAACAAGAGAAGAGAGAAATAGAGAAGGCTGAAGGAGTCATGGAGCAATTAGAGAAGGAGATTGAGGAGCTGAAGAAGAGAGACACTGAGCTGAAGGAGCTTTTTGACAACAAGGATCACGTCCACTTCATGCAGGTGAGGGAAGCTCCTTACAGGAAACCTAGTCAGATTGGCATGTGTGGGACCTGAGAACATTTAAAAAGAAATTCAAAAGATCTGAGGAGTTTTTACAACATGACAAGGATAGGCCATTCAAACCAACACAGAATGTCTTTTCATATTCCTCTAATATTGTCAAAATGTATAAAGGTCTCTGAGTCTCTGCTTTTTAAACATCTCTGTCATATCACCTCCTAATATTTCTATTCTAAAACTCATAAGATTCAAATCCTTCAAATCCCACAGTCCAGTCTCTCTTCACTCGTCTTTCTTTTGTGTTGTTTGCTCATTTCTCTAATATGGAGACCAGCACTGCACACAATATTCCTGAACTGGACTCACAAGTGTGTTCTTCATGTGATGGAGATTCTCTTTTTGATTAATACTTCACACATCATGGACACTATATAACTCAGCTTCTCACTAGCCTTCTCTAATCTCTACTAGCTGATGATGGTGATGAGTACACAAAGGGCCACAAGTCTTCATCACAAGTTACACCTTCTAGTGCAGACCTTCCATTGTGTAATTATACTGAGGAGCTCTCTTACTTCATGTATATTTGTTTACATTTAATTGAGTTGATTTCACCTCAGAAACTCTGAAAAGCCCAATGTCTTGCTCTCTTTGTCAAGTCAGTTCTTTGCCCACCTGGCCGCTGTCCCCTCAGTCCCCTTATCTACAGTCTGATTACTCTGCTCTTATGGTGTCCTGCATGAACAGCTTATTGAAAGTCAAGTCGATCTCTTATGTCCCACTACACTGAAATACTCTGTCATTAATAACCAATAAATGAATGAGAGGTGATCTCCACATTTCAATCCAGGTTGACTGCCCATCATGTGCAGCGCGGACACATAACGTAGTTTACTGGTTTGTCTTCTGTCTCTCTGTTGTGTCATCCTTGATGTGAACCCTGTCTCCATCTGGGGCACGTATAAGAAACTGGAAGGAATAAAACAGACGTCATAAGCATACTGCAATATTGAAGACCTTTGTACAGTATAGTCAATTGTGACAATTTCTGGGATATTGCCATGGTGATAGATACCAACCAACAGTTAATTAAGCAGCATGAAAAGGAAAGAAATAAAGAGCAAAACAAAACACAAACTTTACGGTGAATGTAACAAGCACAGACTATCTAAGACCAGAGAGAAGATCGTCTCACTTGGGTATCGAGTCCTCTTTCTTTTTGGAAGTGGCCACCTTGAAGAATTTCCCAAAGTAACTTTTCCTGAACTGAGGTGGTACAGCAAGAAACGATCCATTAACACAGGAATCCCCACCAAACTTGTTTCCCTTGATCACCTTATTTTTCCCAACACACGTAAGGGAATTCGAATGGCCTTACCACCTCAACAAATTGTCCGCTGATAACCGCCAATCGCACTTCTGTGACGTCTACCGACACGCAGACCTAAATTGTAATTTCTTATTAACTTTTGCAACCAAGAAACCTACACAGACAGTAACTCAACAGAAGTGTGTTTATTATTTCAGGTATGACTGAATGAATGTGAAACACACACAAACACACACTCATGCATGAAAACATCTTTATATGGAAACGCTATTTGGGCTTCCAAGACTGTACACATTCAGCAACATGTCATTAAATGATTCTTTTTATTCAGTTTTATTCCTGAATAAAAGCACACTTCTTATGTCATACCTTTTGTGAAAGTGTTTATTTAATATTCCATGCCTTTTTGTTTTTAAATTTATTGATTTTATTAAAATCCAATAGCATTCCATATTAGCAAGTCAAGTTTAACAAAATGAAGTTCGAAACAAATCAACTCCCACCCATGACAAAGAGAGCTAGGCCAACAGAATAAAACTTTAATAATAGTAAAAAATAAATAAATAAATAAAAAAGAGAAGACAGAATCCACTTCCTCAATTTAAATGCTTATTCTAAAATGTTATCGATTAGATCCTGCCAGGTTTTGAACAAGTTTTATAAAGACCCTCTAAGTGAGAATTTATTTTTTTTCCAATTTCAAATAATATATAGCATCAGTTACCTACTGACTTAAAATGGGAGAGTTAGGAGTCTTCCAGTTGAGCAGGATAAGTCTACGTGCTAATAGTGAAGTAAAGGCCATCACAGTTGTCCTTTACTTTAAGCCCCTCTGTGAGCCCACCAAACACAGCCGTTAGTGGGTTAGGAGGGATTGGGACACCAAGGCTGTCTGAAAGGCATTTAAAGATTTTGGTCCAAAATGATGTTAATATGATGCAGGCCCAAAACATGTGACCTAGTGAGGCTGGAGCTCGATTGCAGTGTTTGCAGGTTAGATCTTGGCCTGGAAACATTTTGGACAGTTTTAAACAAGAGAGGTGTTTTCCAGACATTAAAAGCTGCGTACGTTTGACAGGGCGGAAAAAGGTGATTATTGTGCAGAGGTGCCACAGATAAAAGCTTCTCTATCTTAAAATGCTTTCTAGATTGGTTCCATATTCTGAGTGAGTGAAGTGCAATTGGGATTTTTAGTATATTGGCGATAACTTGTACTTATTGGGGTACAAAGCAAGGAATATAAACAAGAGCTGCAGGATTTTATTTCTATTGTAGACCAAGCCTGTGTGTGTTTGTCTATTTGTGTCCATGTCCAGGTTTTTATTGCTTGTATGTTTGATGCCCAGTAATAAAATTGAAAGTTAGGTAGAGTCATGCCACCTTCTGTCTTAAGTCTTCGTAGGGTCGCTCTTTGCATAAGTGGATGTTTTGAATTCCAAATAAATGACGTTATGGTTGAATCTAATTTCTAAAAAAATAATTTATTGAAGTATATTGGAATGTTATGAAATAAAAAGAGAATTTTAGGGAGGATATTCATCTTAACAACGTTAATTCTTCTAGATAAAGTGAGATGAAGGGTTGACTATCTGTGCAAGTCTTGCTTAATTCTTTCCATGCAGACAGCAACATTTTTTTGATAAAGAGCTTTATGTTTACTTGTGATGTTAACCCCTTGGTATTTAATCTGATCTGAGATGATAAAAGGGAAGGTGTCCAATCTAATATTGTGTGCTTGAGAATTCACTGGAAAGAGCACACTTTTAGTCAAATTAATTCTGAGACCAGAAATCTTTTGAAATTCTGTAAGTGCTGTTAGGACTGCAGGCACAGTATTTTGTTGATCTTATATATCTACAGTACCATATCATCTGCAGAGAAATATTTGGTTCAAGTCCTTCTCTGATAATCCCCTTTATCTCATAAGGGTTTCGACAGTGAACTGCCAGTGGCTCAATGGCGATTGCAAATAGCAGTGGTGACAGGGGGCATCCTTTCCTGGTACCACACTGTAGTTTAAAGTAGTCTGAATTCATGTTGTTAATACAAACTGAACATTCTGGACTGGTATACAGTAATTTGATCCATGCACAAATGTTTGGGCCAAACCTAAATTTCTCCAATGTAGTGAAAAGATAGTTCCATTCAATCATGTCAAATGCTTCTTCTGCATCCAATGATAATAATATCTCTGGGATGTTAGACTTTGTGGGTGAGTATATTACATTAAACAGGCATCGGAGATTGGAAGCCAAGTGTCGGTCTTCAATATATCCAGTTTGGTCTTGTGATATTACTGAAGGCAGCACTTTCTCCATCCTTCTAGCTAGGACTTTGGAGAGTATCTTCACATTCCACATCTTATTTTGAAAATATTTGAACTTCACAGTCACAAAACAATTTGGCTTTTATTCAAAAATAAAAACAAATGTAAAGAAATCACTTAAATGACATGTCGCTGTGAATGTGTAAAGACTGTGAAATCCAAATATCAGTCAGTACAAAATAAGATGTTTGCATTCATATGTGTGATAACGTGTTTCATTTTCAAACGGACATATCTGATGTAATAAAAACGTGCATTTGATCTGAGTCTGTGACAGTCTGTGTAAATGTATGGTTCTTGTAAAAGTAAGCTCAAAAAAGACAAATTGTTTAATGGTTGATGTCACAGAAGTGTGATTGTCAAAAATAAAAACTCACATTCAAGCAGTTATATTTGATATAATAAAGACATACATTTGCTTTGTGTCTACAAGACGTAACATTTCTTGTTTTGTCGTACATTTACACGGATCGTTGTAGCATGGAGCACACATGAACTGTATGCATTTCAAATACTGATATATCATTGCTAACATATCTCCTTACAACTCTTTACCGTATAAATTTTCAAAGCAGACTTGTGCTGTAAGTTAGAGAATTCGAGCTAGTGGTGTTACACAGAGAGTGTAAGAGTCAGGAGTGGCAAACAGCTGGCTGAACGAGGGATGGGTCAGTGCAGGTTCAGCGCTACTAACTGACACAGTTACAAAACAAAGATGTAGTACGAGGGTGTTGTACTGTGTTGGCCATTATGGATGTAGTGAGAAGTTAAGCAAAATGACACCTTTTATTGGCTAACTAAAAAGATTATAATATGCAGGCTTTAATGGCAACTCAGGCCCCTTCTTCAGGCGAGATGTACTCAAAACAAAGGTGGTTATCGGTGGGCAGTTGCTGTGACAATAAGGACATAGGAGTTTCTTCATGCGTGTTTTGGGGGAAGTAGGCTTTACAGGGTGAATGAAAAATTTTGAAGACATTGGGAAAGTGTTAAAGATCTTCTAATAAATGATTTTTGTTCTTGATCCTCTCTGAAATCTCTTCCCCTCTTCTCTTCTGATGCAGACTTTCTCATCTCACTGTGTCCTTCCTTCTAATGGAGACTCACTCAGCTTCACTGTCACTGCTGATTTCTCTTCTGAGGACCTGAGAAATGAGCTGTCATGTCTGAAAAAGAGTTTGGAGAAGATCAGTCAGTGGGACATCAAGACATCGACTTCATCAGGTACAGCGTCTGTTCACGTTGTTGTGAAAGGCCACTCAATGTCCTCTTATTGTCCTCTTTAGAAGGACCAGAGTGACGACAAGAGGACATTGAGTGGTGAGACACATGAAGAAGGCCTGCTCTTTGACATTTATTTTGATATCGAGAATGTTTTATTATACACTATGTAGCTGCGTTTATTCAGAATTACTAAGGTTCTGCAGCTTTAGTTTGCTTCATGGGATTCAATGATAGCTTGACACGTTGAAATGATTCCACAGACAAAATATCTTAATTTCTAAAAGCTCTAGTAAAAATTCAAAGTAAAACAGTTCACACAAAAACAGAAATAATTGATATAGCAAAGAAAAGAAAAGATCTTGTTTAAGAAAAGTCCTGTTTATAGCTTCTATATCTTATTTGTTTCTTGAAGTTATCCTACTTATAAACTGCATAAAGGGTCTACCAGGCCATGCTAGCAATGAGACTGACTCCAAACACACACTGACTCAATTAACACACATTATTATTTATATAGCAAGAACGTTCAATCTCATATTAACTTACATGGCGTAAAAGACTACACCATATTCTATCTAGAAGTTAATGTTAGAATTCACTTTCTAAGATTGGCTCGTACATTTCTGATCCATAATTAGCTATGCAGGAGCTGACATAATTACTATACTATACTTTACTTAATTAGAGCCACTAACTTTACTTTTACATTAACTAACGCAGTTTTCAAGTCACTAATAATAACACTGCAAACAAACATTTAAGGATTTCTTATTTCAAACTTTGGCAGTTTCTTGCAGCAGGCCCAGTTTATTCACAGGTCTGTCCAGTGTGCTGCACACAAACTCTTCTGACTGCCCCTTTGCCATCTGCCATTGTCTTGATGAGTCGCTCCTTTAATTACTCAGGAATTGCTGGGTGCAGCATCATCTACAATTAAAACAACCTCCCTGTTCAAAGTTTCTTCTTGCCGTAAGCCATTTCTGACGTTCTTGAAGTGTTGGTAAATGCTCCTTAGACCATCTTTTCCAAAACAAACCAGCCGTGTATTGAAGTTACTTACAGCGTCATCGAGTGTACTGGTCGTTTTTAGAAAAGAGTCCAGGAGGCTTGTCAGGTTGTGTCTTCGTTAACAGCAAGTGATTGGGTGTGAGTGTCTCCAAGTCATTTGGGTCATCTGATGTCTTTGTCAGAGGTCTGTTATTGATGATTGATTTCACTTCACACATCACTGTTTGGAGTCTTTCATCATCAAGTGTCTGTTGGTTTAGTGTTGAGTTTAGAATCTTTCTTATGCTTCTGATTTGTCTCTCTCACACTCCACCTTGATGAGAGGCTGATGGTGGATTGAAAATCCATTTGATTTCTTTCTTCATGATACCGTTGCTGATTTTTTCTTCATCTAGATTTTAAATTGTGTCACGTAGAGCTCTTTCTGCTCCAATAAAGTTTGTTCCATTATATGAGTGCATGATTTTAACTTGTCCTCTTCTGCACATGAATCAGCATATGGCATTGATACAACAACCAGAGTCTAAGCTGTGTGCCGTCTCTATGTGGGCAGCTCTAGTTGTTAAACAAGTGAAGATTACTCCGTACCAGACTTGACCAGACTTCATCCTCTTTTGTCTTGAAAAGGACCAAAATAATCAACTCCAACATTAGTGGACGGTCAGGTAACAAGCGAACTTCTGACAAATATGACATTTTTTGCTCTCCTGCTTTCTCATTGTATCTTCTGCATGTTGTGCACTTTGAAATGATTTTCCTGACAATGGAGATTGCTTGAGGTATCCAGTATTTCTGGCATAGTTGTGCAAGCCTATAATTGCACCCACAATGTCCGATTTCTTTATGAATGAAGAACTGCAGGATACTTAGTTTCAGCTGGCATTGCAGCTTTGCAGAGTCTTCCTCCAACTCTCAGTATTCCATCTTGTATGATCGGGTAAAGTTTATAGATTTGACTGTTCTTTTTTACGCAAGCCTTTTTATTTAAAGCCTTTAATTCTTCTGGAAATTCTTGCAGTTGACTGAGGCGTATAAGCTCTGTTTCAGCTTTAGCCAAGTCTTCTGAAGAAACTGAGCCTGGTTCTAAAATCAGTTTGTACCTTTTCATGTGCTTTGTGATGAGTGATTTTTGTTCTTCTGGATTACTTTCAGACTGACTGACTTTTAGTTGAAATGTTTTTCTTTCATTTTTTAAGAGCAGCAGTATGTCTTTAAACTTGAGGAGCCAAGCCACTGCTTTCTTCAAGCTTGGCCAATCTGAAAAGTGAGTGATTAGTTTGTTTATGGGCTCGGTCGCCTCCTCTGTTCTTGTCATGTTAACTGCACAGATTTTGGTTTCTGGATCATCTTCAGAAACTGAATCGTTCAGTTGATCAGGTCTGTTTGGCCACTCATGTTCAGGCTTCAGTAAGAAACTTGGACCTTGTGACCATGTGGTGCTTCTGAGAAGGTTTTCTATGCTTAGCCCTCTGGATGCTTGATCAGCCGGATTAAGGGCAGATGTGACGTACCTCCATTGTGAAGGTTGTGAATGATCTCTGATCACGGAGATTCTGTTGGCAACAAAGGTCTTGAATAGAGTGCTTTCATTTGAGATGTATTTTAGCACCGAGATGCTGTCAGTCCAAAATGTGGATGAAGATCACCTTTTAGCATTTTGACTGCCACAACGGCTGCTGTCAGGTCTAATCTTGGAGTCGTGACCTGCTTCAATGGTGCAACTCTTGACTCCCCCATCAGCGATGAACAATGTTTTTTGCCTTCTTTGTTAGTCAGGAGATGATATGTGACAGTGCCATATCCATCTTTACTGGCATCTGCAAAATGGTGCATTTGTGCTGACCTTATGGTTCCAAACCAGACAGATTTGATACATCTGTTCACTTTATAGTCTGTAAGTAACTGTAAGTCATCCATCTATTTTTTTCCATTTCTGAATGTGTTTGACTTCTGCTTCTTCATCCCATCCACATTTCTCTTAGAAAAAGCTTTGCTGGCAGTATAGTTGGTGCTAGAAAGCCAAGTGGATCATAGACTGAGCTAACAACAGACAGAATACCACGCCTTGTAGCGGGCTTGTTTTGTAACTTAATCTGAAATTTGAAACTATCTGTTTCTGTGCATCACTGGACACCCAGGGCACGTTCTGTAGGAAGAAGACTGTGGCTCAAGTCTAAGTCCTTTTGTTCAAGAGCTCTGTCTTCTTCAGGAATAGACAATAAAACTGCTCTGCTTTTACTCACCCACTTAGTCAAATGAAATCCACCTCTATGGCATAGAGCTTGGTGGTCCTTTGCCAGCTTTATTGCTTGTTCTTCTGTTGCCACCGACTTTAAACAATCATCTACGTAGAAGTTATTGAGTATGGTGTTAACAGCTTCCTCAGGAAATGTATCTCAGGCATCTTTTGCTGTTCTACACAAAGCATAAGAAGCACAACTGGGTGAAGAAGTAGCACCAACAAGATGTACTGTCATTTTAAATTCTTCCATGTTTCTGCTTAGATTACCTTTAGGCCACCATAAAAAGCACAAGACATCAGTGTCTTTATCTGGTACTTTAACTTGGTAGAACACTGACTTAATGTCTGCCATTAATGCCACTGGCTCCTTTCTGAATCTTGTAAGGACGCCAATGAGTGTGTTAGTTAGGTCAGGGCCTTTTGTTCATGAAGCAAAGTCCCCTGGTAGGTGGCAGTGCAATCAAAGACCACTCAAATCTTATTTTCCTTTGGATGATACACACCGTGATGTGGGATGTACCACACTCTGCCTTCATTGTAATTCAGGCTTTCTTTTTGTACCTTGACAGCGTAACCTTTCTCAATAATGTCTCTCATGAACGTTTTATAGTCTTTATGGAATCCTGAATTTTTGCTCAGTTTTCTCTTGAGTCCAATAGCACCCTGTTCAGCAATACAGTGATTGTTCGGCATTTTAAGTGTTTCTTTAAAACACTTTAAAGGCAATTTTAAACAGTAGTGGCCACCTACCAGTCTCATAGATTTTGAGGCTATGCACATGAACTTGATGTCCTCCTGTGACATCTCCTCCTTTTCTTCACAGCTGCGTTCTGGAAATCTGTGTTATACTGTTGGAGCAGCATATCCTCAATCTCTGTTATTGACACACGATTGATCGAATGTTTGGACAGCTTACCACTTTGTTTTGCGATGTCATCTGTCTCTTTGTATTGTCTATTGACCGCCCATCCAGGTGTAGTCTTCACATCATGAGGTCCATCTCCTTGGCTAGGTATGATTTGTGACTGCCTGAAGATTTCTGGGTTGTTGATTTCTATTAAAAGATCAACTTCAGAGTCAGTATGAGATAGACGTACCTCTTTAAGATATGCCCACTTGTTGATATCCTCTTGTAGTGGAATACTTTCTCTGTTCACTGGAATGGAGACCTGCGTGAAGACCTTTGACAAATCAATATATTCATCATCATTGAGACCACAGACTGGCAAATCTGACAGAGCATTCAGTTAGCATGTTTGAATCATCATCATAATAGTTACTCATAGTTTTGAGGTATACTTGTGTTCTTCTCCCCTGAAGGTTTAACTGTCTCTGGAGCCTTTCAGTGCAGATTGTTACTGTACTGCCGAGGTCTATAAAGGCGTATGTTTCTACATACCTCTCACTCTTCTTAGATTTTACCTTAACAGGAACCACATGCAGTGCACACTCTTCTCCAGCCCTAGTAAAAGCACAAGTTCCAGTCTCGGTTTACCCCTCAGCAGATGTTGCTACCCTGGCTGTAGCCGTAGATGTTGCTCCATCCTCTTTTTATATGCAGGATATCTGGGTGCTGAAAAGAACATGTCTGACACTTCATTCATTCTTTACAATTCTTACCAAGGTGCCCCTGTTTTAGATGGCAGAATACACAAAGCTTTTTAAATCCACAGAAGTCAGTAACAGTCTTTTTGACGGAGGTTTCTCGAGTCCCACTTTCAGCAGCATCAGAAATACTTGTAGTGAAGATACTTCCTGATCTCTGGCCATACTTTAGAGGTGACCTACCCTTGTCAAAGCTTTTCCATAAATGTGATACGTTAACATCTTAGCCTGTTGATGTAAAAAGGAAACTAGATCATCAATATCTGCCTCTCTCTCTTCTCTTTCTTCAAGTTTATAAGCTGTATTTCGCCACTTATCTTGTAAAGGATATGGGAGCTTTGAGATTACGGTACGGATGTTCTGATTGCTGTTGAACGCATCAAGGCTCCTTGCATTGGCCATGGAGTCCAAACAGTTATCAGGAAAGGTTGCTTAGCCTCTCAGGGCCTCTCCATCATTTTGCTTTATTTGAGGCCACTTCATTGCTTTATCCATGTATGTATCAGCTATGAATAAGTTACGTACTGGCCTTTTGGTGGCAGTCACACACAGCCCTTAATCATTTCCTGAGCAGGACCTGTTGTATATTGAATTAGGTGATCTAATTTATCTTCAGGGTTCTCTAAAACATCGCCAACAGCGTGATCAAAGGCCCTAATGAAAGCCACTGGATCACCTACAAATAAAGGGACCTGTCTGTGTGGTACTTCACCATGCAGTGCCGGAGGTGCAGAAGCAGGGGCTTCCTTTTTTAGGGATAACATTTCAGTGACTGCCTTCTAACATTCGGTTTGATTTTGCATGAGCACATCTATCAGATCTTATCTGATGTGGAAGGTGTTTCGATTGTTCCTGTTTTTTTACTATAGACTCAAGCTCATGAAGATTTTGTAGGATTCTATTGAATTCTGACTGTTCAAGTGTGACTGTCGATGAAGGTGCTGGTGCCACGGCGTTTGGCTGATATGACATGCCGTACTTACTACTGAAAGCGCACTTAAACTGAGAGGTTTGTGAAACTCTAGGTTTTGTGCTTTCAAGAACTTGCAGTTGCATCTCTCCAAATTGATTAACACTAGAATCCATGAAGACTACGAAAAAGTTTTGCAAAAAACTTTAATTCCTTCGTTCCTCTCCTTATCAGCGTCTTTTGTTTTGTAAAGGTGTCGATCAGCATAAGCAGCAAGCAGCCTGCTATAACACCCCCACCACCACCAGAGCTCATCTTGGGCAAAAAGATCTCCCAGCTCAAGTCTCTTTATCTACGTGTGAGGTGCCTGGAGATGCATAGGGAAAATAATATCTCGTTATTTGGAGCTCATGCATTTCATGTGTGTTTCGTATCTACAATGATCTGTGGAAGTGTAGGATGACAGGAAATGTGAGAAATGCAAGAAATGTTGAACACATAACTGAAACAGAAACATTTTTCATGTTTTAGTACTAACAACAAAATTTTGACACAAAGTTTATAATGTGTGAGGACTGAAGTCCAAATATCAAATAAGCTCTTTCACCAAAGGTACAAATATAACAAAACAAGTGGGCTTTTATTCAAGAATATAACCGAAGAAAAAAAAATCGGGTTAGTGTAAGAACTGCTGACTCGTAATCAACAGGTCGCGAGATTTAATCCGGTCGCTCTCCAGAATTACCATGTTGAGTAGTGAGCTGCTCTTATTTTTACTATTATACAATAAAAAATTATATTTGATTTAAGTCTATAAAAGATGGTGGCAATTTACAGTACCTGTAAAGGTTAGCTTTTTTATTTTTTATTTTTATTTAGTTTTATTCTCTCAGTCACATTCACACTCCCCCTGATATGACAATTGGCCACTAGGTGGCACCTTATAACTAAAGGCACTATTGAGAAACATTTAGTATTAATGAAATTACAAGCGTAACTATTATAACACAAATGAAAACAAATGAACAGAACGTACGTTGCTTCACTTGACGCACACTATTTCTAAGGAACTCTCCAGCTTTGTGAAGTGCAAATACTTAAACAGACAGTGAAAACAACCATGCTTTCTCTTTCTTCCTGATCCCCACAGTACTTTGCTCAGCAGAAGACAGTCCTCCTGATGACTGAACTCCGCCTCTCAGACAGGTCTGATGTGTGTAAGTGGAGTGACAGTTCATTATGTGGGGGTGCAGTTCTGTGTGAGAACAAGTCCAGCAGTTTCCCAGTTTTGTCAGTTGGTGGTCTGTGGAGTCTTTTAGAGTCTTTAGAGTCCTGGTGCTTCCTGTCTTGCTATATGGTTGCGAGACATGGATGCTATCCAGTGACCTGAGACGAAGACTGGACTCCTTTGGTACTGTGTCTCTCCGGAAAATCCTTGGGTACAGTTGGTTTGACTTTGTGTCGAATGAGCAGTTGCTCATGGAGTACCAAATGAGGCATATTACCTGCATCTGGGATGGAGGATAGAAGCATGTCCATCTCATTGAAGCTCCTTAGCATAAGCTCTGAGGGAAAGTGCTGTAGGTGTTTCCAAATTTTCTGGATGGATCCATATCTCAGTCAATGCCACAACCTGGAGAACACATTGGGTGGCCAATGTTGGTATAAAGTCCGCTTTATCAACTTCAGACTGACATTTCAACAGGCCAAGAGGAAGGGAGTCTCTGAAGGAGTAGCTTGAAGAAGCAGTTGAAAATTGTCGTTATTACACCCTCTCCTGTTGACAGGACAAGAGAAACATCAGATATCAGTCACAGGAATGTCCTGTACTCACATGTTGAGAAACAGAAGATTACAGAGAAACAGTGCATCTTGTTAAATAAGAGGACCCATTGAATTATTCAGTGTCTTTGTTTGATGGACTTGTGTAGGTTGACTTTTTCTGAATGAGGTGACGTTAAAAATGGTGTCCTTCAGGGGTCAGTGCTGGAGTTGGTGCTCTTTATAATATACACTACATAAACAATCTGATAAGAATATCATAAGTTAAATGTCACAATTATACCATACTAGATGGAAGGGCAGATAATGGAGAATTAGTTGAATCATTAGAGAAGTACCTAAAAAGAATACAGGAGTGGGGAGATTTGTAGACAGTGAAGTTTAAAGTAAGTAAATGTGAAAAGTGATATGATGTAATTTGAATTGGCCTGTTTTTGTAAATTTCTCACATGTCCAGTACTCCGATGTTCTAATTCGTCCATCCTGTCTGAGTTTTGCTCTGGACTCTTTACATTGGCATTGCCCTCAATATGCCCACTATTCTGCTCTGTGGATTTTCTCCTTTCTGAGGTCTCCTTCATGTGAATGACTAAACAAACTAAACAGTTTGTTTTGAATGACTAAACAGTTTCCAAACAAACTGGATACATGTCACTGGTCTGACCCTCATGTCCCATTATATGTCTATCACTAATTCATCACATTTATACACATTTACAATAATAGAGCCCAGTTTTATAAAGTTCAAACTTCAGGAAGTAAAGCTTCATTCAGGATGCCCCCCCTCACTGCTGTGATTGACCCATCTGTCTTTATTTCCTTTATCACAGGAAAGAAGCTCTTAGAGGAGATTGACACCAGAAACGAGCCACCTCTCTTTGACCTTCGTACTAAAGGTAACTCCTTTCTTTTACACATCTGCTCAGCAGTCCCTCCAGTCCTTTGCTCATCAGGTCTCCTCATTTATTCTCATTTTGACTTCTAGATCTCCATGAGACACAAAGACAGGCTGTGTCTGAATCCACAAGGACTGTGGAGGCTCAGGCTTCTCCTGGAGATCCACGCACCACAGCTGTGGGCTTTGAGACTCGATACACAGAGTTGGTGGCCATTGAAAAGGACCCTAGAAACCATAAGAAGACTGAACATGAACTTATGAAAACTGGGAGGATCCATGAAGAGCTCATGATGAAAGGAGCAGCAGAGAAATGTGAGCGAATCTGGATTGAGCAGCTGTTTAGAAGAAGGCCTGTAAGTGTAAATCCAGTTAACATCATAGTGGTCAGTGGGATGATGGGAATAGGGAAGACCACCATGGTTCAGAAGATCATGTATGACTGGGCCAGAGGCACTCAGTACCAGAGGTTTGCATTTGTGTTCCTGTTTAAATTTAGAGAGCTTAACCTCTTAGACAATGAGAATGAGACACAAATGTCACTGACCAAACTGATTGAAAGGCACTATAAATATCTCAGTAATGATCCACTGAAAGACATTCTGAAGAATCCTGAAACTCTCCTGTTTATATTTGATGGGCTGGATGAGTACAAACACAAACTGGACTTCACCCAGAGTCAGCTCTGCTCAAACCCAGACGTTGAGGTGCCTGTCCACATCCTGGTCACCAGTCTGGTCAGTCGGACATTACTGAAGGGCTGTTCAGTCCTGATAACAAGCAGACCAACAGCCCTGGAAGCCATGGACATGGAAAGAGTCGATCAGTTTGTAGAGATCCTGGGGTTCTTCCCTGAACAAAGACTGATGTACTGTAAGAAGTTCTTTGGTGACACTGCTCAGGCTGCTGAGGTTTTTCAGTATGTCAAGGAGAACACCATCCTGTACTCAATGTGCTTCAACCCCTCGTACTGCTGGATGATCTGCTCTGCACTGAAGAGCCACTTCATGACACCAGAAAAAAACAAAAGTGAAGCTCTGCAAGTAGGTCAGTGGCTCTGTGAGGCTCAGAATAAGGAGTTAATTAGAGACACCATTGGAGAGGATTTAAAGATGGACTTTAGAAACACGACTTTATCTACTGTGGACTGTGCTGTGCTGGCCGCTGTCATCAGCTGCTGTGGAGAGCTTAAAGAACTTAAAGTGTCAGGCACACCTCTGACCACCGAGTGCATCAAGAGACTGGAGCCGGGGCTCAGGTGCTGCAGTAAAGTTTGGTGAGTGATGCGACTTTGACGAGTTTTATCTGTCAGTAATGGCACTTTGTGTCAGGGCACTGAGCTCCACTGTCATAGGACCTTCTAATAAGCCCCACCCACTCAAAAGGAAGTGAGGTCAACCACTAATGACATGATAATTATGCCATCTTATTCTTGATGATCTTTACAACTCGTCTGAACAATCCAGACCTCACGCTGTCATATCTGTTTCAGACTCTTAGAGTCATTAAAGCCCCCTCATACAGACAATGAGCCGGTACCACTGGTGTAGATCAGGAGATTAATAAAGATGGATGAAAATTCTCATATTCTTACTGCATTAGTTAGTAATTAATCAATGATGTGAAACATTATATTGCGTGAATGTGACCATAGTGGCAGAGAATTAAACCTAAAGTGTGATTACGAGAGTGCAGAAGACTGTTCACAATTTGCAGAATCCCAGATGAATCAATGAATCTCCAGTTCATTTTCACCATCAGCAGGCAGACCGTGGGCCAAAAAAATGGATGCTGGAGGTTTGATTTTTCACAATGATGCATTGATTACTGAGTTTATTATTTTTTATTTCTTGTTATACTCACTCCTGTGGTGGTTCTGTTCAGAGTTCCTTGTGTATTCCTAAAGTCCTTACCTTCTTCATGAGATGGAGTTTAGTTGTCCAGTGCAGGACTCTAGTCTCAGCCCCTTGTCCTCCTAAATGTCTCCATTCACTACTCAGAGCTCATGACCACAGGTGAGGATCTGTTGGTGGGCTAATCACTAAATAATGAGCTTCATTTGAGGACTTCACCACCTCTTCACCACCCCTGCCATCTTTTAGGGGGTTTATCCTCCTGTTTGCTCCAGCCGGTGCTCTCTCTTCTGTGTTTGCGCTGCAACTCGTTTCTTTCTCTTGCTCTCTGTTGGTCATCACCGGCTCACCTTTTTTATATCCTGGTGTTACTGAAACACTTTCTCTTCTTTTCACTTCACCATGATCGCTGTTCATTGCTTCAGATTTAAATACCAGTTTGTCCTCAATTTCTGATTCCCTAGTCACTGAACCTTTCTTTTCATTATCCAATGTTCTCCTTAAAGGGCTGTCAGGGCTCACTTGACGTTCCTGGCATATCTCAGTTATCTTTCATCTCACTGTGCTTATATTTGTTTGTCTTATGCCCTGTCTGACCACTTTTAAAATATTTCTTTGGAGACAAACACAACATGATCACACCCGTCTACTGATTTCAGGGTTACATTGAGTTCTTCATGTACTGTATGTCATTTAATAGCGCTGTCGTCTCTATAGGGCAACATGTTTCCAATCAGGAGATCTGCTCCTTAGCGGGATTATCATCATGTCCGTTAGGACTTTACCATCTCTGCGAAATTCATTTAATAATATTTTGTTTTTCAAAAATAGAAATACGTTAGAAACAATGACTTGTTTAGCTGGAGTCCATAATTTAACACTGTTACTAGTGAGCAGCTTATTAGGAGCCCACCCTGTACCAGGACAAGAAACAAAGATTCATCATTCAAGAAAACCACAACTGTTTCATTCATTTGTGAGGCTAATTGTACATTCTTACAGCCCACTCTCTTTGACATCTCAAGTACACAGGCCTCAACAGAGACCATCAGGTCCACGACCACCTTCATTCTGTTTTACTTGAGAGATTTTCAAAATTTCATGGGTGAAGCCTGGGAGGCATTCTTTAGGTGTGTACAGCAGCATATGACTTGTACAATTTAGACCAGAAAAGAACAAATATTATCTCAACCAAATAGAAAATCAGTTAAAAAAACAATAAACATTAGGAAATTGGTAAAAATAGATATAAAGAAATGAGATCACTCACAGAGAGAGACCCTGTGTGGAAAAAAACAACTGATAATCACAGACACGGCCATGACAGCCCAGAGCAATCGACAGACAGAGAAACAGGAGACGCAGAGGATAGATAGATAGATAGATAGATAGATAGATAGATAGATAGATAGATAGATAGATAGATAGATAGATAGATAGATAGATAGTGTCACGCTTGGGACACAGATTTGCACAGAGACACAGGATGTCGTAGAAACAAGAAGGATTTTTATTCAAACACCGCAAACACATGAGCTTAAACGTGCTCCATGACAAGTCAGAGATGACAGTTCCGCTAGGAGAGATAAAAGCAAACAATCTATTCCAAAACTAACAGGCGCTGCGCAAGGCTTTTAAGTTAGCGGAGTATCGCGTGAGACTTGTATTACGCGTTATAGCGCAAGTGAGAAGGTAAGGAGCAGTGTGAGGGTAGTCAGTGTTTCAGGGTTTGTGGTTTTCCCAGGGGCGTCTGTATCTATTTGGGGTGCAATCAGCCCTCCAGCTCACAATAGATAGATAGATAGATAGATGTGAAAGGCACTATATAATCGATAGATAGATAGATAGATAGATAGATAGATAGATAGATAGATAGATAGAAGAAAGGCACTATATAATCGATAGATGGATGGTTTGATGAAAGGCACTATATAATAGATAGATAGATGAAAGGCACTATATAATTGATAGATAGATAGATAGATAGATAGATAGATAGATAGATAGATAGATAGATAGATAGATGAAAGGCACTATATAATCGATAGATAGATAGATAGATAGATAGATAGATAGATAGATAGATAGATGAAAGGCATTTTATAATCGATAGATAGATAGATAGAAAGATGGATGGATGGATGAAAGGCACTATATAATAGATAGATAGATGAAAGGCACTATATAATTGATAGATAGATAGATAGATAGATAGATAGATAGATAGATAGATAGATAGATAGATGAAAGGCACTATATAATCGATAGATAGATAGATAGATAGATAGATA
>JANRMT010028174.1:16692113-16703700 GCA_026402145.1 Polypterus bichir lapradei
AAATTTTTTATTTGCACTTCATGCTGTTACACTGTGGACCCTGAGCTTCGAAATTTCGATTTGAGATGACAATAAAGTTCCCTTTAACTTTGACTTGGCTTTGAGATGGCACACTGTGTCAGGCAGCAGAACTGGGATCCTTACCCAGCAGGGATACCAACAGTGTGAAAGGACCGGGGAAGACAATGTATTTGGGACATTTTCTTCCCCAGCACACTAGGTGGCAGCTTATCCTGGTTTAAGATTCCCACTCAAGGCATCCTGGGTGTTGTAGTCCCAGGTGGCAGCACAATGCCTACTTTCTGGAACGTGATTGGCCCAGAAGTGCTTCCATCGGGTTATGCCCTCAAACCAGAAGTACTCATGGGTCCCAGATAAAAGGTGCTGTTCGACTTCAGCCAGGAGAGCCAGAGTCAGAAGGAAGAAGACAAAGCTTGCCTGAAGGAATGAAGAATAGAGACGGAAGGAGTGTGGATTGATAGAAAATAACTTGTGGTGTGGGAAATGCTTATCTGAGAAAGAGTTTCACACAATAAAACCCTTAGTGATACATCAGAACTTGCACTGGCTGTTTGGACAGCTGTAACGCCCCTGGTGACCACAGATGATCAGCATATGCTTGAGCGTGTAGAGTCAGGCCAGTTCTTTAGGGCATGTATTCCAGCTAACACCTTACCTTGTTTGTTTCTTAAAACGCATCTGCTACGTCTAACAAGGTCCATGACATTTAAATGAAACTGTCCATTTTATAACAGGAATGAGAGTACATAAACAATACAATCAACGAGTTGTTAAAAACACAGTTCACAGTTAAAAAAAACCATTGACACCCTTAAACCAGCTCTCTGTCCTCTTGATGTTGTACCATGACGCCTCGTAGTGGAAGCCTTTGATGTTTTGGGCCCACCTTTACTGGCCATTATCAATGATTCTATTAGTGAAGGTGTTGTACCCTCATTTTTTAAACGTGCTGCAGTGTGTCCCTGTCTAAAAAACGCTGAATTAGATCCTGGAGGTCTAGCCAATTTTCGCCAGATTTCACAATTGCCATTTCTGGCTAAAATATTAGAAAGAATTATTTATAATCAATTGGTTGATCACCTTAACTATAAGACTGTATAAATTACAAAGGATTTTAAGTACAGTACCTTGTGGGACAGCCATGGCGTCTGAATCCGGGAGCAAGAATAAATATATGCAGAACAAACGTCGGTGTGGTATGAATGAAAGTCGCGTTGAATACGACGTCACAAAGGACCATCTCCAAGACGACAGAAAGCCGTTCAATTCAATGACAACTAAACTTCAGTCAGAAATGGATTACAAATACAAACAAATATCTGATATGATGAAGGTCATAAAGGATTTACAACAACAACAAAAGGAATATAACTACTATGAAACTATAAAATTAATTAGAGAATCAGTTCTTCAATCTGAGAATGGAATATAAAAGGTTAAACGATAAACGTTTATCACTCCAGAGCAATGAACATACACAGAAAATGCTACAAAAGGACTTTGATGCTAAAATGGAAATTTGTAACACATTTACAGGATGTACAATGAATTGGGTTTTAGAAGTACGTCAAAATAAAAGCCTCCACCAACAACCTGATTTTTCTGCTAACCAATTCAGGGATTACAGAACGATGAATGACATTCCTGATGTTTCTCCAGAAGACAGTATCTCTCAGATTTCCATTCAAAGTAAAAGTCGTGCAAGCTCAATAGCTACTTCAAATAGTGCCATCAGATCTCAAGAGGCAGCACACGCTGTGCTGTTAGCTAAAGCAGAGAATCAAAGAAAGCAACAGGCTCTAGATATGGAAGAAATGCAGTTAAAAACCAAAAGATATCAATTGGCTTCGGAGGCAGCTATTGCAGAGTCCTATGCAAGATTGAGAGTGCTTAAAGGGCGCAATCACAGCCCAAATAGACTGGATCCTTATAATGTACCTCTGAAACCAGACGTGAGAAGTGCAAAGCCACAAGAAGCAAGTATTTGTGACTTTCCACGTAACAATGAAAATAAAAACAATCCTCATCAATCGCTTTATGATTAACAAAATTAAGTACCTGCACCTCTTCAACAACCACTTTATGATAAGCATTACGATCAACTGAAAGTACAACAGTACAAGACTCAAGTGCCTTATGTGCCATACAGTAAGATCCCAATACTTGATGGCGATCCCTTGAAATATGTGGATTTTATTGAAGCATTTGACCGAGATATCGATGAAGTAATAGAGAATCCACGAGATAAACTGGACTTATTGGCACAGTTTATTAAAGGCTCACCTCATGAGATTGTTAAAAACTGTAAATACTTGTCACCGTTGGAAGGTTATCAAAAAGCCAGTCTTTATGGAAACCAGCTATCGAAAGCAGATGCATATATGAGCAAAGACAAAGGGCGGTCGCAAATAAAGCCAAACGATGGAGAAGGTCAAAACGATTATACAAATTTTCCTGGCAGATACACAAACATTATGCCCAACTTACAAAGCAGACAACAATTTGAAAGTAATGATAACCTCCGTACTAAAGTCTCCAAAGTTCCTCAAGACCTACAAGCACCGTGGCATTGCAAAGTTCAGAGTATTGAAAGTATGGAGAGCAGACGAGCCCTCCTTGCCAAATCAGTGAACTTTCTGGACAAACAGACATCAGCTTTGAACCCCATGTACGGCTCAGCTCTACAAAGCCATGCCTTTGAGAAGGAAGAGGACAAAAGGATGATCAGGAGAAGTATCCTTTGAAAGGCATCCTAAGAGAAAGCAGTTTTGATACAAACTTTTCTGCTGCTAACGAAAAGATGGATAAAGATTCCTCAGGCGAAAATGTGGAGACGGCTGGATGTACAAGCGGTAAGCTCTGTCTTTTTTGCAATGAAATTCATAATCTTAACGAATGCAGTGCAATACAGACATTAACTTATGAAAGTAAAATTGACTTTCTGAATTCTAAAGACTTATGCTTTAAGTGCCTTAAACAAGGACTTCTTAGTAAAGACTGTGAAGAAAAGATTAAATGCCAAATATGCTAGTAGTAAAGGTGCGTCACTATTATACATCATAAGATTTTGACAGGTGTATTCCCACCCCCCTGGCATTTCCGGTACCCACCTGCTGCCAACTTGGTTATTGGGTGGGGTGTTTTACTGATTCTCTTAGGTGTGTCTGCCCCGTTGTCCTGGGCGCGATGTTTGACAGACATTGGACCTTTTGTCAGTCGTGTGGAAGGAAAATGGGTCGGCCGATCTTGGCTTGGTCCTAAAAACGGAGTGATCGGTTTTGTAAGCCGAGACAGTGCTTCGGAAACCTGTAAGGTGTCAAAAAGGTAAGTCAGCAATGGGGCAGAGCAGACATCCTGCTCCTATCTGCGTACAGTGCCAGTGTGTGTACAGAGAGTAAAGAGAGCGTGAGTGACAGACCCAGCGAGAGGATGTACAAGAAAACTTTACTGTAGAGAGAATCTATTACACACCCAAGGAGCCTGGTAGTTTTGGTGGTATTAAAAGCTTGTTGAGAAATGTATCAAGTCGTCGGAAAAATGTTAAGCGAAAAAAACATATTGGAATGAATGAGTGGACAATATACCTACAGTGTGCACAAACCAGCACGGCTCAGGTTCAAGAGAAACAGAACCATTGGATCAACGATTGATGACCAGTTGCAAGCAGATTTGGTAGAGATGTCTTATTACTCAAAATTCAATGATGGTCATAAATTTATCATCACGTGTATCGATGTGCTCTCAACATATGTTTGGGCTGTGCCATTAAAGGCCAAGACAGGGAAAGAAGTTTCTCGGGGTTTTAGTTTGATCTTTAGACAGGGTTGAGTTCCTATGAAGCTACAGACAGACCAAGGCAAAGAACTTCATAACACATTGGTACAAAAACTTCTAAGACAGAACAATATTGTACATTTTGTCACGAACAGCGATGTAAAGGCCAGCAAAGTAGAACGGTTCAATAGAACGTTAGAATCCAAAATGTGGAAATATTTTACATATGCCAGTACTTTTCGGTATATAGACGTCCTGTCAGACTTTCTGCAGAGTTATAACCACAGTTTTCACACCACGATTAAAACAAGACCTGTAGATGTGACTCCTGAAAATGCTCTGAGTGTTTGGAAAACAGTCCATGGTAAGGCTGGGCAAAGAAATTCTACTCTGTGCACTTTGAAAATAGGTGACCATGTCTGAGTTTCAAAATTAAAAGGTGTATTCGAAAAAGGCTATGAGCAGTCGTTTACAGATGAAATATTTATTATCGTGGACTGTTTTAAACGACTCAAACCTGTCTATAAACTAAAAGATTACACAGGTGATGAAATTCAAGGGACGTTTTATGCAGAAGAGTTACAAAAAATAAACCCCGATACTAACCAGGTGTACCGCATCCAGACAATTCTAGTCACTTGTGAGCGTGGTAGAAATAAGCATGTGTTGGTAAAATGGCTTGGCTGGGATAAGAAATTTAACAGTTGGGTCAAGGCTTCAGAAGTGAAAGACACAAGGAGTTGAAAAAGCAAGAAAAAAAATGTCTACAGTCAGAAATGGCTTTTATGTGACACTGCCGAGTAATTCATCAGCCAGGACTTTTCCCAACAACACAATAGCATCATTCACCGTTCAGCTAGCCAAGACAATAGAACTGACCAGAGACTGGGAAGTGGCATTGGTGGAACTGACTTACCCAAAATCGTTCAATTCCATCACTCAGCCAGCACCTTTTATACTAATGAATGAGGAAACAAGATCAACAAAATGGACATACACTTTAAACAAAGGCTATTTCAGGAATATAGAAGCATTGTTGTCAGAAATGAATCATGTCATTAACACCATCCCGTCATCACCTAAGACAATACTCAAATACAATCCTACCAGTAGAACCGTTCAACTGATGGGTGATAAAAGCATTTTGGTCCAAGTGTCCGGGGAGCTGGCTTACATTTGATCATGATAAGCCGTCTAACAAGTCACTTCACCCGGCTGATATCACAGGTGGCTTTTCCACCATGTTCGTGTATACAGATATTATCGAACCACAACTTGGAGATACGCATGCACCATTACTGAGATGTGTAAACAAATGTCACCATATTTTTTGAAAAGCCACACTACATACCTCTCGCCATGCAAAGCTTTAATACTATAAGGACTGAAATTAAGACGGACCAGAATAAACCAGTTCCGTTCCAGTATGGTAAGGTGATAATCAAGTTGCATTTTCGTCCAGCAAGATCTATCAATTTTTAAACATGCTTGTAACAAAAAACTATGGAGATCCACAGACCTACGCATCTTATTACAAGTTACAAGCTGGCAATGGTCTACTGGTGTTTCATGGTCTTCCGGTCCAGTACGGTGGTGGTATTGGTGGTATTTTGAAAGCTCTCTTTAGAAAAGCAGTGCCTCTATTTAGACAAGGGCTAGAAATTGCTAAACCTCATGTCAAGTCTGCAGTGAAAAGCATCGCTAATGATGTCATGAGTCACATGGCCGGTGCTGTAATGAATAAAGTTACAACACCCCAACAAGAAGGTTCTGGTATGATTGTTATAAAGAGAGGTGTTAAAAGAAAAAGACACAAACCCCATCTAGCACTGCTCGGGCCACCTGCACGGCCCAGGAAGAGAGCAAAGAGGAAAAAAGCTCGACACTCTGCCAAAAGAAAAAGAAAATCAACCATGAGAAGATCCAGAACTAAGCAAAATTCTGGTGATATATTCTAAAGATGGCTTTTGTACACTGTGCATCAGATGAATGTGCAAAATCGGAACTGGACATATTTCAGCTGTCACCAACACAAACCAGCATTGAATAAAGCTACTATGTTGAAGTTCCGCCTCTCACCACATTGTCAGAAAGTGCAACACTTGAGTTTTAAATTGCCGGAGATAATCAATACCTGGACCTCAACAACACACTCCTATACTTAAGCTGTAAAATAAATAAAAATGATGGAACAAATCTGGCCGCCGATGCACGTGTTGCCCTTGTAAACTACCCGATTGCTCTTCTGTTCAGTCAGGTGGACATCACCGTCGGGGACAGACTGATTAGCCAGAGTAATAACTGTTACCCATATCGAGCGTTTATTGAAACCGTACTAAATTACGGAGACGAGACCCTGAAAACACAATTTTCAGCTGGCCTGTTCTATAAAGACACACCCGGTCAACACGAAGCCACTGCTCTGGATGGACTAAATTTGGGGTTCAATAAAAGGGCTGCTTACTCGTCCAGAAGCCGCAGGGTTGATTTATTGGGTCACATCCATGAAGATCTGTTCTTTCAAGAGAAATTATTAATTAATGGGGTTGATGTGAAAATAAAGTTGGTACGGAATAAGGATGACTTTTGTCTGATGAGCAATGGTGATCAATTTAAGGTCACCATATTATCAGCATCATTGTTTGTGAAAAGAGTTCAAGTGAATCCTGAAGTCAGACTGAGCCATGCTGAGGCCTTGATGACCAGCAACGCAAAATACCCAATCGACCGGGTTCAAATGAAGGTGTTCAGCATACCTACTGGGAGTCGTGTCTGCAACCAGGAAAACCTGTTACTGGGACAGCTGACAGAGGAGGTTGGTTTGGGATTTGTGGACAACGTGGCCTTCAGTGGTAACTTCACACACAAGCCCTTTAAACATAACAACATCAACTTCATGGCTCTTTACCTGGATGGAGAGCAGATACCCAGCAAGCCTCTGCAGCCTGATTTTACGAATGGTCGCTGTGTCAGGGAATATTATCAACTGGTGGAAACTGCAGACAAGAGGATGAAAGGTAAGGCACTGTTAGTCGATCGTGAAGAGTTTGCGAGAGGGGATTCACTTTTTACATTCAACCTAAGCACTGATATGGAATCACCAGGACACGATTCACTCATCAAAACAGGCAACTTCAGGACTGAAATAAGATTTGCTGAACCGCTGCAAGATACACTGAATATGATTGTGTGTGCGGTTTGTGACAACATCATTGAAATGAACATGCGTTGTCAAGTTATTTACGACTACAGTTAAGCCGTAGACATCTTCAGACATGCAGCCTCTGGACACCAAGCAGCTCAGGACCACCCTTGCATCGGGGCCACTGACACGCAGCCATTTTCTGGATGTATTCCCTTCAGATCAACTGTCCAAGGAGAAGTTGGCTGCCAGACCTCTGTTTATGATCTTAAACTCAGACCCCCATGATAAACCCGGAAACCACTGCATTGCCATTTACCTTGCAGATCATGGAAAAGCTGAATTTTTTGAGTTGTATGGAATTCCCCCAGATTCTGAAATATTTCACAAAGTTATTATAACATTTTTGAAGCTTAATGCTAACTGCATCACTTATAACCATATTCAGTTACAGGAGTTTTTATCCACAAGCTGTGGTCACCATTGTGTTTACTATTTGAATCAAAAAAGCAAAGGACTTACATGAAGCAGATATTGGAGTTGGACTCAGGAGATGTTCATCTAAATGACCAGATGGTAGTTAAGATATTATCATCAAATAAAAAGGAGACAAACTGAAAATATGAAACTGGACATGTTTACCAAGAAATCAGAAATAAGTCAGTCATGTGTTTGCTTTTGCTGAATATTGTATGCAGAAAGAAAAAACTCTGTGTATTCCCTTTGGTTGAAAATAAATAAATAAATGAGCTATTAACCAACATAAAAGTGTCTGTGGTTATTATAGTGAATAATCTAATAATCAGACAGATAAAAATTAAAGGGTTTGTATGTTTATATTTTATTTTATTTTTTTAAATGTTCACACAGTAATAACACATGTTGTAAAAGTATTTTCACAGAATTAACAGAGTCATGATAGAATCAAACAAATGAAATGATCTAAATTAAAATACTAATAATAGTCATAATACACAATAATAAACAGCCATATTAAAACACTACTTTTCTACATTTATTTTTAGCACACTTTTATTCACACTGTGAGCCATGTCTGTTTTTTAAATAGTTGACTGTTTTTCTAAAGACTGGCCGTTTTCTGATCTGTCTCGATACCCTCGGTGTTTCAGTTGCAGAGCCAGAGGCCCAGTCGAGCGTTGTTGGAAAATCATGTGATACGGGTGGGCGAAGCTGTTTACTGGCTGTTTCAATCGGCTTTGTATCATTTTTAATCTCTTGAAATGAAGCCTGAACGCCCATGTTCGGAAAAATGGACCCGGGCACGTTAATTTCGGCCATAGCATTAAAGAATAAATCCCAACCTTTTGGTTTTCCACTCTTGTTTAATGTACGTGTTTGCGTGGCAAACTTGATCAGATCAGCCATATTTGTGCCAATAACAGGTGTGCCTTTATATAAAAATTCCCCTCTTTCATTCCAGGACGTTGTGGACGGGTTTTGTGTCATTTTCCGAATTAGCATTTCCATATTTTTCCGGTGTTTCTGAGAGACGGATTCCAAAACGTCTCTTATGACAATATCACTCCTGTCAGTGGTCGGGTGTAACGATGTGGTCTGGGATGGCGCTTCAGTTTCTGGTAGAAAGAGAGTCAATGTAGACTTCTGTGATTCCCGTTGTCTCAATAGACTCAGATATCGCTGCAAAGTATAAAAATACAATTCCACTTTTTCATGCGGTGATAGGGCGCTATTTTGTCAAATACTCCTCATTTCATGGTCAAGAGTTTGCATAGTATTTTTTGTCATATCTGTTTCTTCACCGGTAGATGTTTTGATCTGCTCCAGTTGTTTTTTTTTGGTACAAGGTACATTTTCTCAGTGTGCTCCATTTACCGATTTGAAATTAGACCGGTGAGTAAAGGGATTGCTATGCCGAGTAGTTGACCAATAAATCCACCAGACTGATTTATAATACGTTTCTTTTGTTTAATAGTAACTTTTTTATTGCTCAGATTTTTTTATAATAATGCATTTCTTTTTAAGAATGCCAATCCGTCTGGAATTTAAACGTAAGCTACCCTTAATTGCATTGAGTGCAGTTTCACAAATAGCCAGAATTAAATCATCAGAATCTGCACACAAAATGGACATTCTCTGTTTTAGTTTTGCCTTTATAAGCAATTGCACGAGTAAATTTTATTTAATCCTGGACGACATGGTGTTCAGGGTGACGTCTTTTACAAAATGACACCGGGGCCGCTAAAATCACATTTTTTATCCTTGGGCTTTTTAAACACGTAAGCCACTGGGCGCTGCGATGGGTATATGGATGCTCTGAGACGAAAGTCATCTGGAGTTTTAGTATTTAAATCATCAGTAGAAAGCCAAAGGCTGACTTAGTGGCATCCTCATAAGCCTCGAGAAAGTAGCGCCACCTTGTGGGGTACATCTGACGGGCCGATATTGAGATCTGTTGTCTGTCTCTCGGATTCTTAAACAAAACAATGTATTTTGCATTTAAGGTAATTGTTCGGTTCTGCTCTCCCTGGCAAAAAAGATTCTGAACAATATAGATTACGCTCAGATTTCGATGATGAACATACTTTGTGAATGCCAATTCCAGCTCATTACTTTTACAGGCAGATTGCATGAGATCATCCACGACAACACGTTTATCTTATCACGGGGCAACAATACATCATCATTTAGGGAGTCAGGGAGACCTTCTATAAATTTTATATATCTGAATCTTTTCATCAATTCTGAATAGAGAGGTTGCCAAACGGAATAACAATACAGGATATTTTGTGGTTGGTGAGACATCATTTTAGTCCCCGATTCTAGTAATGTTTTCACAAAAAAAGATTTTCCACAGTTGCTCGGCCTGCTTAAGATACAGTAAAATGGGTGTTGTAAACGAACGTCCATTACTAATTATGTATTTATCTCAGAATCAATAGCCAAAAGGTAATGAGGTGAAATTTTTTGTTAATACGCGCTTGTCATATACAACATTTTGTGTTTTTTTTTATTTTTCTGGTTTCTATATGCCAGCTGCGTTTTACCCTGACAATACCAAAATCTTCAACTTTGATATTTTTATGTTCTGAAGACAGTTTTTTATTTTCTGCATATTCAAAGAGCAGTTCTTTTAAGCTTTGAAAATTCACCTTTTCACAGTTGTTAACATTTAATGTTATACCTTTAACTTTTAGACAGGTTTCACCGTTGGATAGGTTATAACCAGAACTTTTCGGACCAGTGCTTATAAATTCAGTGATGTATTCATTCGTTGTGACCTCGCTCGTCAATTCTCCTAAATAGCAACTGGTTTCTGGGTCCCATTCGTTAGCTCTGGAAATATAAAGAATTGAATCCGTGTCATAGTATAGTATTCTTTCGTTCAGTTTGTTTAAAAGATTATACAACTCTAATCTTGCGTAAGCTGTAGTAAATCTAGCAATAAATATGTTTACATTGGCCGGTGTGCTGTAACGATTTTCATCGTATGTCCAAGTCACACAGGCACATTCATCATCAATAAAATCACAAGTAGATACCTCATAATTTGGGGCAAACAATAATTCAAACAGTTATTTCTGGATCCGTAACTAAAGATGTATGTGGCAAATTAGGTCTTTGTGCAAACTTACCCCAGAAGGAATTTAAAAAAAGTTTTGCAATTTGTCTTCTGGCCGGATTTTTTTTAATAAGGTGCTCACTTAATTGTACACCTTCCTTTTCATAAAACATGGATACATACTGTGTACGCTGTTCTGTGTTTAGGCAGCTCTCAGGATAACCCGAAGATTCCTGCTTAGCTTTTAAATGGGCATTAATATACTCTGAGAAAAGTTCAGTAGAGCTTTGTTCAAAATGCCATATCTCATATATGCTTTCAATTTGGTATCCCAGCTGAATGGCTGCAAGCAATTCCGGTGTTGTCCATCAGCCGGTAAGCGCTCTTTCCTCGTGAGTGTGTGTGCAGGGTGTCTGCTGTTGTGTTACAGCACAAGTGTGCCAAAGTGTAAAGTACAGCTTTTTGTTTATTTTGCATGGCAAAACAGGGAATAGAAGATTTCTGGGTGGATACACCCTCACCCTGGCTAATCCGAAATACGTTTCTAATGGTTCAAAATCCTTATAAATAATTTTTGGATGACCGATTGGATATCTTTTGGTTTTATTCACATAAGGATATAAACTCGTAAAATCATAGTAATGGATTTTTTCACCAGTGCCCACCTTGTAGTATAAGCGTGATGCATTTGTTTGACCGCCAAAGAGAGATTCCCTGGGATTCAAAATCTGAGGCAGACGTGCTGTTTTCAGAAAATTCTGCACACGGATGTTTTCACGAAGCAGACGCCGCCAATTATGTTCCCAGATTTGATGCACCTGAAACCCCTGCATTTTTAAGTAGTTAACTTTTTCCATAGTTTTAGAATAAAGCCAACCAAATGTCGTGTTTGTAACACTATTCCATGATTTTTCACTGTAACAGATATTACAACCATGGTAAAAGCATCCGTTAAATTCAAAAGCCATCTTTATACCATTATTTTCTGCATATTCGTCTAGATAATATTTTCCAATACGCATTTCACCTCCGGGTTTTAACGCATGCCGAATATCTATTTTATCTTCGGCCTCTATATACATGAGCCACTGGATGGATGGAGTAGAGTA
>JANRMT010028174.1:16722311-16739837 GCA_026402145.1 Polypterus bichir lapradei
CTATCTATCTATCTATCTATCTATCTATCTATCTATCTATCTATCTAATACATCCACCATTCTTTAATTCACAGAGTAGACTCTTTGCTTTTAATTTTGGATGCACACAATAAAATAAATGACAATAGCATGGACAAAATTATTTGGACCCTCACCTAATATTCTGTAACCCACTGTTTTCAGGTGAGAACTGCCATCAAGCACTTCCTGTAGCTCTGATGAGACTTCTCCTCTTACTGTCCACTTGGCCCACTCTTCTTGAGCTTTGATGGACCTCTTCTCCCAACTGTAACTTCCTGTTCTTTCCATGGATGTTTACTTGCATTCAGTTCAGGGCTCATAGCAGACCACTTCAGAACATTACGATCTAATGTCCACTGTATTTGGGTGGTCTTGTGTGTTTTGCAGGACCCATAACCTGCACTTGAGACAGAGTTTTGTGACATGCCCTCCAGAATGTCTTGATGATCTTCTGATTTTCTTGTGCCCTGTACAGATTCAGCACTGTGACCCCATCACATTAATGAGCCTCCTCCACGTTTTGTGTTTTTTCTTTGAACACATCAATTTGTTGTCTGGGGACACAGAGCTGCTGCGACTTACCATAAAGCTGTATTTTAGTTTCATCAGTCCAAAGGACCTTCTCCAGCACAGGGCTTGTGAACATGTATTTTAGAAAACTCTAGTCAGACTCTTTTGTTTCTCATTCTGAACTTGGTATTCTACCAAGAAGTCCACTTTTATTCGAGTTACTGAAGTTGCAAATTTAAACTGATATTCCTTGATCTTGTTTTTTTTGAATCTGTCTTGTTGTTTTACTTGGTTCTTTCTCCTCCATTTAAATTATCCTTCTATTCATTCTGGGGTCAGCTTTACTCTTATGCACAAAAACAGGCAAGTTAGCTATAGTCCCATGGACCTTAAACATCTTGATAATATTAGCTACTGTGGTCACTGAATGTGAAACTCTTTGGAGATGGTCTTGTACCCTTCACCTTGACTATTGCTTGGCTGTGACCTTCTTCCTTTCCTCTGTTTCTCTTGTCCTCATTCAGTGTGAGGCACACAATGACACAACGCAGCTGAGTGAGGACTTTGCCGACTGACTGATGACCCCGGTGACACTCTTTAGAGTCTGCTCGAAATGTCACAACACTCCAGGGAGGTGTTTTAACTTCTGAGAACTCCCAATAATTTTCTCCCTGCCATTTTCATTTGTTTTCATGAATAAAATTTGAATATCAGAATCGTAGTAGACATGGGAGAAACTTCCAGAACTTCCAGAAGGGCAATCACAGCTGCAAGACTGCAGTTGTGCTTTATGAAAGTTTTATTTAATTTGCAAAAAGCTACCTAAAGCACTCTCAGACTGGGAGAAACAAGATTCTCTGGTCAGATGAAACCAACACTGAACTGGTTGGCCTCAATTCTAAGCATCACATTTAGAGAAAACCAGACACTGCTCATCACCTAAACAACACCATTCTGACCGTGAAGCATGTTGGTGGAGGCATCATGCTGTAGGGTTGCTTATTAAGCATCAGAGACTGCGAGACTATTCTTAATGAAACACTGCTCCAGAGATCTTAGAACCATAAACTGGACTGAAGATTAACATGGCAGTAACTTTACATACAAATCAAAGGCAGCACCAGAGCAGATTAGGGACAAATCTGGGAATGTTTTTGTGTAGTCGAGCAAGAGCCCAGACTTGAACCCAATCGAACATCTCTGTAAAGGCTTGGAAACAGCAAACCCTGATATAAACCCTAACCATAAACTCAGATGTGCTTGGAGAGTGAGATGTGCTGACAGTATCCTTACAAGATGAATTGGAAGAAGAAGTGCAGAGTGTGTTGTGCTACTGTTGTGTGACAGTTAATTTAGATACACTTTTCACTTGTACCTGCTCTTATTACTTCTATTCAAAACTAGCATCAGGAAGGCAGAGCAAAATGTGTAGGCTGAAACTGCATATCCCTAAGTTAAAAAAATGGCATTATAGCATCAAAAGTGACAGCTATTCTTTAGTGGGAAAGAGTTATGGCATACAAAAAATAATTGGATAGAGTACCATTTAGCACTTGTAGAAAGTGGAGCCATACACATTCATTCCTTAGGAAGAATGCATTTATTTTCAGTACAGGTAGGCAACTGACTTCAAAGTGGATAAGAAAGGGGCTCTGCAGTACGTAGACAGGCATCTAATGAGAGAGCACTGATAAGGTACAAGTGGCAGTAGAAACAGATATCTGAGTCCGGAAATAATTAGTGGATGATATCAGTATGTGAGTTTTCTCAGTAAGAAGGAAGCTGGGGGTAAAACGTTTTTACATTAAACAAAAAGGCTGGAAAAGTAAAGTTTAATAACTTCAACAAAAAACAAACAGCAGGTAGCCGTGGGGGAGAGTACTACAGGAACTTAAAGAGCCAATAGGTGTGAGTAACTGAAGTATTTTTTTAATCTATTAATTTATTAACTTATTCAATTAACTTAAATTATTTAAATGTAATAAAAATTTTAGTAATCCAAAGCCAAATTTTAATAATAAGGCCAGTGCAATGCGAATCCAGTTGGATGGCTCAGAGGAGCCAGTTGTCTATGAGGGCTACATTTTCAGGAGATGCCAGCTGATCCAGCACCATGAGCTCAGGGTCGCTGAACTGGAGGAGGAGTTGGCTGACCTGCGTTGTAATAGAGAATTGGCAGACTTTGCCCAGGTGTCCTTTAGAGAGATAGTGTGAACCCCTAAGGTGGCGCGGGAGGAGATTCCAGGACAGACAGGTAGGAATAGGTGGGTCACAGTCACAAGGCGCAATGTAAACGGTGCACACTGTCCGGGGGCATCAACCCCAGAATTAGAAGTGTCAAACCGTTATCATGTCCTTGCAGAGCTGGACGGTGTCTCTGAAAACTCTAAGGTGGTAGGCAGGGATGAGGAGCTTAATGGGACACCTCAAAATCCAGTTCCCAGAAAGAGAGAGGTATTGATAGTTGGGGACTCAATCATTAGTGTGTTCCAGAGAGGTAGAGTCTCGCACGGTGTGTTGCCTTCTGGGAGCTCAGGTGGGAGACCTCCCAGGAAGGGTGGATAGGCTCTGGGCCAGAGTGGGGGTGGATCCAGTTGTCATTGTCCACGTTGGGACAAATGACATACATAAGGGTAGTCTGTCAGTTCTGTGATTCAAATTTAAAGAGTTAAGTACCAGGCTGAGGAGCATTGGGACTCCATTGGGAATAAGTGGGACTTTTTCCACTATGACAGGGTACTTCTAAACCAGAGGGGTACTTATGTGTTTGGGAGGCATATGAGTAGGTTAGTTGAGGATTGTATAAACTAGGGTATGGGTGGGCAGGGAGTTTAGGACAGGCCAGTTTCAGAACCATAGGAGGAACAAATAATAGTGTAAAAAATACAGATAGTAATATAAATTCTAACCCAATGTTTAAATACAAAGTAAAACGAGTAACACGTTAAAAATCGCTTGCCTTAATGCTACAGTATCAAAAATAAAACAAGTGAGTGGGAGTTGTATGTAGTGGAGTATAATATACTATAGCAATAACAGAAACCTAGCTAAATAACAAAGATAGGGATGAGTGTAGAGGAATACACATTTTTAGGAATGGGTTCAACAGTTCAAAGCAGCGGAGAGTGTAGCAGAGAGGGGAAGAAGAGAGTGCAGGCAGGATGGACTGGATGGAGAAAAATGACAGGGGTGATTTGTGATAGTAGAGTATCAGCCAAAGAGGAGGTTTATGGATGTGGTGAGCAAGGACATGAAGGCAGTTGGTGTAGCAGTAAATAATTTAAAAGACAGGGACAGATAGAGATGGATCATCCGATGTGACAAACCCAAAATGGAAGCAGCCAAAAGAAGAAGGGGGGTTTTGTTGTTTATGTCTATCTAAATTTTAAATTCAAGTCTTCTTCATTTGGACAAGGAGCCCAATCTTATTGAGAACATGTGGATTCATCTGGTAAGCACAGGGGAAGAGGCCTTATTTTAGGAGTGTGTTATGGAACACCCAATGCAGACATCAATTTCAAGACACATATTTTTAGTAATATTAAAATTGCAGGTTTACAGGGGATATTATAGTCTTGGAGGACTTTAATTGTGCGAATATTAACTGGGATAACTTTGCAGCTGGAGGAACACAATAGCAGGAGTTTTTAGAAGTAATCAGTGACTGTTTTTGAACACAGCATGTTAAAGCACCAACACAGGGTGAAGCCTGTCAAGATTTAGTATTCTGTAATAATCAGGATAGAATTGAGGGTGTAGAGGTGATTGAACCACTAGGGTCACGTGACCATAATGTTATACAATTCTCAGTGTTTTGAAAAAGTGTGGAGTATGGATACTTACCCAGATCTTTATAGACACAGAAAACATATGAAATGCATATATTCCAAATGATGATATACTGTATTATTTACCCTCTACAACTCCAGGCACCTCATATGCAGATAAGGAGCCTTGGCTTGATCTAGGAGAGTTGAGCTCTGTCAAGGCTGGAGATGGTATAGCAGGCTGTTTGCTGCTTGTGCTGATCGACGCATTTACAAAACAAAGATGATGATGGAGAAGTACAAAGGGATTTAAGGTGGGCGATTATGAGTTTATTCATAGGCTTCAGGGATTCTAGTGTTAAATGTATGTATTTTGAATAACAATATCTTATTTTCTTATACAATTCCAGACACCTCACTCCCAAATAAACAGACTTCAACTGGGAGAATTTTGCGTCTGACTTCAGCTACCTCGGTGGGAGATGGGATAGCAGCCCACCTGCCAGCGGTCGATTGACACATTTGAAAACAGAGGTGCTTATTGAAGCAGTGATATAGTAAAATTAAGGTGACCCGGCATTACAAATATTTTTGCTGGCTTCAGGAATTCTAATGTTAAGCAGAAGGAGATTAAGAGGAGACATGATTGAAGTAAGTGTGACTATATTTCATCAACACTGATCTTGCTCCATTGGCTTCTGTTTTGTTTCAGAATTGATTTTAAGTTTCTGTTACTTCTTTTTCAGCGTTTGAATGGAACAGCATCATCTTACCTCTTGGAATTTCTCTACTTTTATTTGCCAGCAAGAGCACAATTTGAACTACATGGAAAGTACGTCAGGATGAAACAGAAAGAACATTGCGGTAAGACTAAAGCTTGCCAATTAACACCTTGGCAAAGACCAGAACTTCTGGAGAAATGTGCTCTGGACAGACACATCAAAGATGACCGCAATACCAGAAGACACGTTTTGCAGAAATTAAAAGTAGCATTTGACCAGAAGAACCTGATTAAAACTGTAAATCATGATGGTGGAAATGATCTGGTTTGGGGCTACTTTGTGAATTAGGGCCTGGGCAGCTCACCATCATATTATCCACTGTGAATCATTTATTATTCTGGACTGTGCTTGAGAAGATACTGTTTAAATGAAGATCAAAACTTGGTTTATCTACATAAGTTACATTATATATATGTCAATGGTAGTGGATATTCTAATTTTTTTTTTCTGTGAAGCGCATTGGACTGCTTTGATTGCATACAGTGTGCTCAATAAATAAATAATTATGCAAATTATTGTAAGAAATGGCGAAAAACAAAATCAATGTAAAGGAGAGACTGGCAAACAGAAAGGAAGTGCAAAGAAAATTGAGCTAAAAGTAAAGGATTAAAAATAATGGAGAGAGGACTTGTGTGACAGGTGAACCTAGCGTAGTAAGCAGGATTTCATTTGATGTTTTTTTTTTTTTTGTTTCTTTGTGTTCACTACACACAGAACAGACTGAAGTTCATAGACTGATTTTGAATTTCTCTGTCCTAAATCTCCCTGTACCATGATGCACCAGTCACAGTCCCCATCACTTTTAGCTCACACAACACTCACACCACATTTTCTGGGAGTTACATATTCATGTAATAAGCCTGTTATGGGATATTAGAAGAGAAATTACTTCTGTTATGAAAATCCAATCAATCAAAGCACAAACTCACACTGTAAAAACTCCTTTCTGCTCTGAGGTTCAGGAAGCTGTAAGGCAAAAAGTAAAGATTCAGGGCCTGAAAATGAAAGGAAAAGAGAAGAACTGTTAAGATGGCATTGTACAAGGTAAGATAAATTCTTTAACACTTACTAAAAATGTAATTTAATTTTAAAAATAACACACAAAATGACAAATAAATACGTCACATCACAGATTGGGGCAACAGCAATGTAGAAATAGAATAGAGCATACACATATGCTAATACCTGTATATTTATTATCAAGCACAAGATGTGCTAGGTATGTTTCATAATTTTAGGCCCAATTTGAAAAATGTAAAAGGCATTGGGTGTGATAGTGCCATTAACACAATTAGGCCTATTGTGTTCCCTAGAATAGAGGAGAACTCACTGGAATACTGCTGACATCATTTCCTGTCTGAACCCATAAAATCAACTCCTTCCACTTTCTTCATTTCATTGCAAAGACTAAGATTGTTAAGTTGAACTTTGGTAGGGCAATTTTTGAGCAGATGTGACAAAGTCTAAGTAGGATAGACTGGGATAAGCTTTTAACTGGGGAGACAGTTGAGGAGCAGTGGAACAGGTTTAAAAATGTAATGCAGGACAGATACAGACCTACATTTGGAATTAATACTGTAGGAAACTAAAACAAACTCCATGATGGATTATTATCATCTCATTATATAAAAAGGGTGACAGGGCAGATCAGAGCAACTATAGGCCAGTAAGCTTAACATGAAACATCACAGAAAAATTAATAGAAGGAATTATTAAGGATAAGATTGAGCAACACATGGCAAGGACAGGAGTTATTCTGAACAGTCAGTGTGGGCTCAGAAGAGGGAGGTCGTGTTTTACTGACATGCTGGAATTCTATGTGGAGGCTACAAAAGGATACGATCAAAGTAGAGCTTATGATATTATTCATCTGGACTTTCAGAAAGCATTTGATAAGGTGCCACATGAGAGGTTGGGCATCAAGTTAAAAGAAGTGGGAGTTCAGGGTGATGTTTTTAGATGGGTGCAGAATTGGCTCAGACACAGGAAGCAGAGGGTGATGGTGCGAGGAACCTCATCAGAACTGGCCGATGTTAAGAGTGGTGACCAGCAGGGGGCAGTGCTAGGGCCGCTGCTATTTTTAATATATATAAATGATTTAGATAGGAATATAAGTAACAAGCTGGTTAAGTTTGCAGATGATACCAAGATAGGTGGATTAGCAGATAATTTGGAATCCGTTATATCATCACAGAAGGACTTGGATAGCATACAGGCTTGGGCAGATTTGTGGCAGATGAAATTTAATGTCAGTAAATGTAAAGTATTACACATAGGAAGTAAAAATATTAGGTTTGAATACACAATGGGCGGTCAGAAAATTGAGAGTCCACCTTATGATGAGGATTTAGGAGTCATAGTGGACTCTAAGCTATCAACTTCCCAACAGTGTTCAGAAGCCATTAAGAAGGCTAACAGAATGTTAGGTTATATAGCGCCTTGATGTGTGGAGTACAAGTCACAGGAGGTTCTGCTCAACCTTTATAATGCACTGGTGAGGCCTCATCTGAAGTCCTGTGTGCAGTTTTGGTCTCCAGGCTACAAAAAGGACATAGCAGCACTAGAAAAGGTACAGAGAAGAGCGACTAGGCTGATTCAGGGCTACAGGGGATGAGTTTTGAGGAAAGATTAAAAGAGCTGAGCCTTTACAGGTGACCTGACTGAGGTGTGTAAAATGATGAAGGGAATTAGTCCGGTGGATCGAGACAGTTATTTTAAAATGAGTTCATTAAGAACACGGGGACACAGTTGTAAACTTGTTAAGGGTACATTATACACAAACATTAGGAAGTTTTTCTTTACACAAAGAACGATAGACACTTGGAATAAGCTACCAAGTAGTGTTGTAGACAGTAAGACGTTAGGGACTTTCAAAACTCGACTTGATGTTTTCTTGGATGAAATAAGTGGATAGGACTGGCGAGCTTTGTTAGGCTGAATGGCCTGTTCTCATTAAGATTGTTCTAATGTTCTGCACTGATTTCAGCAGAGGATATGAAGACTGGATAGAGCCCTAAATGATCAACTGACATTAAGTAAAATATCCACTTCAGTGGAGACCATTCTTCTTTAAAAATGCAGTTGTCCCATTATATTTGTACATTTACTGTTTAGGCACAGTGGTGGCCCTGAGGTAGGGATCGGCGCTGCCATTTGGAAGTTTGCTGGTTCAAATCCCGTAAATGCCAGAAGTGATTCGACTCCATTGGGCCCTTGAGCAAGGCCCTTAACCTGCAATCGCTCCATTCTGGGTAGGAGATTAATCCAGCCCTGCAAGTAGGTCCTCCAGCCTGCATAGAAAACTTGGGGGCTGATGGGAGGATTGGCAATCCAGCCACAGCAAAAAATCCTCACACTGTTCCTTTCCATTTGAACTAGTGTGGTGCTGAGGTGTCACCTGTTGTACGGCGGCACTTGGTGTGATGGTGTGAGTCAGCTCCATGCTCCCACTTTGAGAGCCTGTTGGACCCAACATCGTCGATAATGTAACCAAATGAACTTGGCAGATGAGGACAAAGTAAGGGGGTGGTGAAAAAGTGCTCAGTGCTTTCATTGAAAACAGTTCAAAAATCAAAGTGTTCAAAAGGTGTAGTGCCCCAAAATGTTAATAAATAAATAATCCATAAAAAACTGTGCTGTGGAGGTTAAAATTCAATAAATAAAGAATCCATTAAAAAAAGAGGTTAAAAGACACAGTGCAAGAAACTCATTTAAAATCTACAAGCCCTGGTGACTTCCTGTAAAACTGATGCCTTTCCGGCTTATCTTGTTTGGATCTTGCAGCCTAGAGAGATGTTGGCCACTGGATGCAGACGCCCATTTCATCCGGTCTGTGTCCCTGTTGCAAATCCCAAAGTGTCTGCGGACAACCACCAAGCCCTGCTCGACCAAAACTGTTACCGATCCTGGCTGCACCCCATCCGGGCACTCTGTACTCCCACCACTGCCATTGGCTCCACCTGGCAAGAGTACCTCTGGAGTGTAATGGTCGCTTCTGTTCCCAAGTTGCTCAACAGGAGTGAACCACAGCCCCCTCCTGTGTGATGGCCACACGCTCCTCCTTGAGACTCCATTCTCTACACCTGCTTGTTTTCTCTCTCTCTCTCTTTCCTTCTTATCCTGTCCTTTAACCTCTGCTCTATTCTTGCCTCTTCTCTCTTCTCCCTCTGACCCATGAAGGCTCTTTTTAAATCTGCTGCCTAAATGGGTGAAGGTGTGAGGAGCTGCTCCCTCCGTGGCATCATTGAGGCACCTGACTGGCACACCCACCTCTGCATGTGTGTGCGGTGTGGCCAGCCAGTGCCTCCACTAACCGAGGAGCGAAACACACTCACACACCCTGGCACCTGCTTGGAGTCTGCACCTACATGGGGCATGATTATTTATTTAAATTCAGCGCAGCACCACGGACCACACATCACACTCAGGTCCTAATCTGGAATCCTGAAGTGGTTTGTTGTGTGGTGGGTGTAGAAACATGCTGTATCAGTGTATGGTTTGAATCCTACCTGACAGGGAGAAAATTTTTTGTTAGTTGTGGTGATTACAACTCGAAGACACATGATATCCGATATGGTGTTACACAAGGCTCTATCCTGGGTCCGCTGCTCTTCTCAATCTACATGCTTCCGTTAGGTCAGATTATCTCAGGGCACAACGTGAGCTACCACAGCTATGCTGATGACACACAGCTGTACTTATCAATAGCACCTGATGACCCCGACGCTGTTATTTCACTAACACAATGTCTTACTTGTATTTCTGAATGGATGAATAGTAACTTTCTCAAGTTAAATAAAGAGAAAACTGAAATCTTAGTGATTGGCAATAATGGATACAATGAGGCTATTAGAAATAAACTGGATACATTAGGATTAAAAGTCAAGACGGAGGTAAAAAGCTTAGGGGTAATTGTTGACTGTAATCTGAGTTTTAAATCGCATATTCATCAGATCACTAGGACAGCATTTTTTCACTTAAGAAACATAAGTAAAGTTAGACCTCTTATATCACTGAAAGATGCTGAGAAATTAGTTCACGCGTTTGTTTTCAGTCGACTAGATTACTGTAACGCACTCCTCTCAGGACTACCCAAGAAAGACATAAATCGTTTGCAACTAGTGCAGAATGCAGCTGCTAGAATCCTAACTAGGAAAAGAAAATCTGAACACATTTCTCCAGTTTTGATGTCACTACACTGGTTACCTGTGTCATTCAGGATTGACTTTAAAATTCTGCTTATGATTTATAAAGCCTTAAATAATCTACTCCATCTTATATATCGGAGTGTCTGACACCTTATATTCCAAATCGTAACCTCAGATCCCCAAATGAGTGTCTCCTTAGAATTCCAAAAGCTAAACTTAAAAGAAGTGGTGAGGCGGGCGGCCTTCTGCTGCTATGCACCTAAAATCTGGAATAGCCTGCCAATAGGAAATCGCCAGGCTAATACAGTGGAGCACTTTAAAACACTGCTGAAAACACATTACTTTAACATGGCCTTTCTATAACTTCAATTTAACTTAATTTAATTTAATCCTGATACTCTGTATGTTCAATTTCCTCATAATAACTATTCAGGATGGCTCTAAAATCCGTACTGACCCCTACTCTCTCTTCTGTTTCTTTTTCCGGTTTCTCTGTGGTGGCGGCCTGCGCCACCACCACCTACTCAAAGCACCATGATGCCCCAGCATTGATGGACTAAAAGCCAGAAGTCCACGTGATCATCATCATCATCATCAAGTCCTTCCATGAAAACCATAAATACAAAGAGGACTGTTTCATTTATGTTAGGTAGATTGCCCAGAGGGGACTGGGTGGTCTCATGGCCTGGAATCCCTGCAGGTTTTATTTTATTTTTTCTCCGGCCGTCTGGAGTTTTTTTTTTGTTTTTTCTGTCCTGTCTGGCCATTGGACCTTACACTTATTCTATGTTAATTAATATTGACTTATTTTATTTTCTTACTGTGTCTCTTATTTTTCTATTCTTCATTATGTAAAGCACTTTGAGCTACATTTTTTTATATGAAAATGTGCTATATAAATAAATGTTGTTGTTGTTGTTGTAGGCAGGTGACAGAGGGGCACAGAACCAGCCATTTGACTTATACAAACCAAGGCAGTCCAAAATTCACTTTGTTCTGAAGCTGTCAGGATCTCTAATGTGAAAAAATATAGAAACCATTGGACACAATGTAATGCACTTCATTTGCATGCTGAAAAGTGTTGGTGAGTTTAATTTATAAATGAATTTAATCAAAAAAAGCAAATTAAAATACAATAATCCCTCCTCGATCGCAAGGTTTGCGTTCCAGAACCCCCTACGATAGATGAAAATCCGCGAAGTATAAACCATATGTTTGTATGGTTATTTTTATATATTTTAAGCCCTTATAAACTCTCCCACACTGTTAACATTATTAGCGCCCCCTAGACATGAAATAACACCCATTAGTCAAAAGTTTAAACTGTGCTCCATGACAAGACAGAGAGGACAGTTCTTTCTCACAATTAAAAGAATGCAAACATATCTTCTCTTCAAGGGAATGTGTGTCAGGTGCAGAGAATGTCAGAGAGAGAGTGCAAGGGAAAAGCAAACAATCAAAAACTCAATACGTGCTTTTGGGCTTTTAAGTATGCTGAAGCACCGCGATAAAGCGCTTTTTTTAGAGAAGCGTCCGTATCTTCTAAGCAAACAGCCTCTGCTCACACCCCCTCCGTCAGGCGCAGAGAATGTCAGAGAGAGAGAAAAGCAAACCATCAAGCACCGGCGTGGGAAGCATATCTTATATCATTGAGGAATTTTAGTTAATATGTAATACATGCTCTGATTGGGTAGCTTCTAAGCCATCCGCCAATAGCGTCCCTTGTATGAAATCAACTGGGCAAACAAACTGAGGAAGCATGTAACATAAATTAAAACATACATTGTCCGCAGAAATCCGCGAACCAGCGAAAAATCCGTGATATATATTTAGATATGCTTACATTTAAAATCCGCGATGGAGTGAAGCCACGAAAGTCGAAGCGCGATATAGCGAGGGATCACTGTATTCACAATGTCACATTAAAAAGAATTTTTGAGAGAGTATACATAAACAATTAAAAAGGTATAATATTTAGCTTAAAAATTAAAAAGATCAGATTAAAATCAGTTGTTTGCAATCAGAGTGTGATATCACTCAGGAAGTAACCATAAAAGGCACTATATATAATAAAAGGTCCTTGATATCAAAAGCTGATAGGTAACTTTTAAAGAGCAGGCCTTATTATTGTCAATCTGGTCCTTCGGATGGACTTTAATAACAGACACAGCATGAACAGTTGATGTACCTGATGGAGTCAATGTCACAATGGGCTCCTGGCTGATCTTTACCAGACGCTTCTTCATACTGGACAGCTCCTTTCTCAGGTCCACAAAAGAGAACACAGTCATGGCAGTGAAGCTGAGTGAGTCTCGATAAGCAGGAAGGACACAGCAAGATAAGAACGTCTGTGTCAGGAGAGAAGAGGGGATGAAATATCAGTGAGGACCAACAAAAAGAAACATTTGTTAGAAGATCTTTAGTGGATCAGTGTGGTGGACAGTCCAACCAAACCAAGAAAGATTTTAAACCGTCAGAATGGAAAATTCAAAGAAATATGGCTTGAAAACAGAAAACGAACAACAAATAACAAGAGAAACAAATGGGTTGAAACAGGAATCAGTGTTTGTGACAGAACTGTAAATCAGTTGCATGAAATGGGGTTTACATCTAGAAAAGCTAAACAAAAACTACCACTAATACCTAAACTGAAGAACACAAGAACACAATGGGCTATAGAGAAGCAATCACGGAGTGTGGATGATTGGAGGAAAGTGATGTTTACTGATGAATTGTGAATCTGCAATAGCCAAGGAGATGATGCTGTCTGGTGCCGTTCTAATGAAACATATAAAAACGGTTGTCTCATTTATGATATGGATCCACATGTCAGATAAAGGACCAGGGGAGATGGCGGTCATTACCTCAACAGTCAATGCACAGGTCTGATGCTGAAATTCGGGGAACTTTCCTTATTCCATTGAAAGATATTAGGTGTGGTGATGATGAAGTCATTTAATGGATGATAATGCATCTTGCAAAAAGAACTAAAGCTTTTCTTCAGAAAAAAACCATATCAGCTCAATCACATGACCAGCAACCAGTGTGAACCTCAATCCAATTTATAATTTATGCTTAAAATTTAAACAATTGGGCCATGACAAGGCTCCATCCTGCAAAGCTGATTTGTTAGCTGCTATATGAGAACATTGGAACCGGCCTGAGGTAGAATATTGATTACATTTGTGAAGTCAACACTTCAAAAAATTCAGGCCATCATAAAAGCCTGAGGAGGAACAACAAAGTATATATTGTGATTTTTTTTTTTTAAAAGCTGATTCCATAATTTTTTCCACAAACATAAACTGATCCCATATCTTTTTTTTCTACTTGTCATTAATGAAAATAATTTAATTTGTTAGATTTATATTTCACAAAGCCAGAATTTTCACCTACAAAACAAAAATTGTTTTTTGTTATATTTATGATTTGTTTATTTGTTATGAAGTAAGTGTGGTGGATCGATCATTTTTACCATGGGCTATAAACATTCTCAGTTCTCATAAAGCCCAGTCTGCTCAGATTCCCTGTGTAGCGTAGCTCTCACCTGCAGGAAGTGGATGTTGTCCTTGGTGTCTGAAAGCTCCTTCAGCTCAGCATCTCTCCTCTTTAGCTCCTCAATCTCCTTCTCTAGATGCTCCATGACTAGTTTTGCCTTCTCCAATTCTCTTTTTCCTTGTTCTCTGATCCTCTCAACCAATTTCTTCTGGGCTTCTTCAATGCAGTGCATAAGATCAGTGAAACTCTTCTCATTTTCCTCTACCTCTTTTTCCACTGAAATCTGATTAGATACAGAAAGACATTGACATAATAAGAATTACCAGTCATGAGACACTTTTGTGAGCATTTTGATGTTATAAAAGATAGTTTGGGTTTGATGGCATCCGGTTCAAGATATTTGGTGATTCCTTACCTGAACAGGAGACTAAAAAAATATAAGGACTGTGGACTGAGCCCCAGACACAGACAGGAAGACATGGCAAATTCACCACCACAAGTTTATTTACAATACTAATATTTACAAGTCTTAAAGTGCACACAACCCACTTCCCCCAAAGTCCAGTACTTTCTCACACTTTGCCTTTTCTCCTTCGGACCGTCTCCACTCTCTTCTCCTGCTTAGTCCTCTCCTCACCCTACTCCAGCCTCGATTAAAGGGAGGCGGCCCCTTTTATGCACTACCGGATGGGCTCCAGGTGCTTCCTGAGGAGCCTCCGCCGACACACCCCCGTGTGGCAGAAGCACCAGCTGTGTAGCCGGAAGCCCTCCAGGTGTCCCTGATCCTCTTCCCCCCAGCACTTCCTGGTGTGGCGGAAGTGCTGAGGTCCAGGGCTCCCAAGGCATTGGGGCACCCCCTGGCAGTGAACACGGGCCCCTACAGGGTTGGGCTTCCAAGCCCTCTACCCGTGGCCCCCAACACAACGAGGGCAGTCACCCCCTCATGGTCTGGAGGAGGCACAAGCCCTCCGCCGGTCCTCCTGGGCGTCCCGGCTGGGTACCACCCCCAGCCGCATGCCACAGGACATTAAAAAATCCTCATGCAGTATGTTCATCCAATATACTGTGCGGCAGCTTCACTCTGCCATTTGTCCCATTTTGGGCACCTCCAAGAGTTCTTGAGATATTCAATCTGAACAATAATATCTTCTGAAATTCTTTGGAGCTATTAGAGTGATCTACTGAGAGACACCTCCATTGTCTTATGAGGACTCTAACCTGGATGTGCTTCTAGGGTGCGTCTCTCATATACTGGAAGTACCCCTGGATCTATAATTGGAGACGGTCTCTCCTGCTGAGCCGGGTGAACTGTAGTTGGGAGTGGAAAAAGAAGAGTTGCAGGTATTGTAAAGAAAAGCTTCTGTGTTTGAAGGTACTTTGTGAAACATGAGTCTTTATGGACCAGACATTTGTGTACAGTAATGTGTTGCTGATTTGGGATGCGAGATGCTCCTTGTTGGTCACAATGTCATATGAGTGCATAGAGGATGGTCAGAGGATTCTGATTTTATTTAATTTTAGGAACTCTTTATTAATTTCCTGTCCCCCATCATCTTTTAATTGTCAAACTCAGGGTTGTGAGTCTTTATTTGCTAGACTGATGTATTTCTTTTTCATTAGTGTTGGGTGAATAAGGTCAGACTTAAACAGTAGGATGAAAAATCCTAAGAACATCAGAGTCATGCTGTCTGAAACTCTAATGAATAAAACATGGAACACTGTTGACAGTCAAATGCCATGAAGGATACGACAAATCATCTTCGTTGCTTCTCCCTTTTCCTATCCCCACATGTCATTACCAGTGAAGCTCTGCCAGCTCTTCTATTTTTAGTTTTTATTTCTCATTAGAACATTGGAACTGAGCCCAATGAGCTTATCATTCCTGTTGTCCAAAATTTCACCAAGTTGAGATTTGAAAGTCATTAATGTCCAACTCTCAACCTCAGTACTTGGAAATTTAGTCCATATGTCTAAGGTTCTTCAAGTAAAGAAAAACTTTCAGACATTGTGAGAAAACCCACCCTTAACAAGTTTCCATCTCTTTCCAGTTGATGTGAAGCATTGTGTTTATTCCACTTACCTTCATCTGCTCCATCGCCTTCCTTGTCTTCTTCAGTGTCTTCTCTCTTTCCTCAAGTGTCTTCTTGATTTTTCTCAATTCCACCCCCAGCTGTTTCTGTTTTTAAACACAAGAAAAAGCTTGTGGTCTTATCAGAGTTACTTTCACATTTTGATTTTTTGGTTTGAGTTCTGACATTTTTACAACACATTTGTTTTTCATTTCTTGACACATCTTAATTTTTCTGTCACATTTGTCTTCATATTGACACAGTATGTGACACACAGATTTCATTCAAAAATATAAATAACAAAATAAAATTCAAAGGAAGGTTTCATTTAACAGTTTGATTGAAGATGGAGTTTGGGCTTGAAGAGTGCTACAAATAAAAAAGATAGTTCAAGGCACCGTAGTGTACACAGTCAGTCAGTCAGTCATTCTCCATCCCGCTATATCCTAACACAGGTTCACAGGGGTCTGCTGTAGCCAATCCCGGCCAACACAGGGCACAAGGCAGGAAACAAACCCTGGGCAGGGCGCCAGCCTACTGCAGGGCACACACACACACAAACACCAAGCACAATTTAGGATCGCCAATGCACTTAACCTGCATGTCTTTGGACTGCGGAAGGAAATCCACGCAGACACTGGGAGAACATGCAAACTTCACACAGAAAGGACCCAGGAAGCGAACCCAGGTGGTCTTACTGCGAGGCAGCAGCGCTACCATTGAGCCACCATGCTGCCCAGTGTACACAGTAGTTCTTGATATTTAGAAAACATTGCATTGACAATCATAAATCGTAAGTTCACATGTGAAAGCAACTGGACTTTATAGGTGAAGAAATGTCTTTAGCAAACTGAAAACCCAGGAGAACTTTAACACATAATGTAAAATGTTCAACACTATTTTAATATTTAGAATGAGAATTGTCATCAATCATTTTTTAGTCAAGTGAGGTAAATAAGGCCACTGAAATGCAAGCAATTCACAGGAGTTCAAACTTAAAGACTGAAGAGGAGTCTGATAAACCTGCTGATAAATTAAATGAACAACGATGGGATTTGAGAAACTAGTAAATTAAACGATTTTAAGATGAAGTTTATGATGTTCTACTTTAATGACAAAATAAACTACGTGATAAATGTGGAAATTTCAAGATTAAAGTTGACATTTTGTGCTTTTTTCCCCACTGTGTGCTTATTATTTTTTTTTCCCTGACCCTAATAAGATTTCATATGACACTCAGACGGTGGGCTACGACTTGCCTTTTCACGGCAACTTTGATATCTGACAACTTTTTTATTTCGGGCACTGTGCGACTTTGTGAACTTGAGCTTTCGAGTTTCTCCGACATGCTATGTCACTCGATCAACTTCCTTTTGTTATTTATATCACTGTTTAAACCAACAAATAGTACATTTTTCCTTTGCCTCCACTTGGTATTCGCTGAAATTCTTCCATTTTCCCCTGTGCTTTTGCCATTGCCTTTTCACAGAACGCTGAGCTTAAGGGCTATTTATATTAATTTGCATATTCAAAGAGGCGTAATTCTGGAAGGAGTTTGGGGCGGGACAGAAGGCGCGTGCATGTACGTTAATTTTCATGCTGACCGGGATTTATGTAGCGGAAGAACGTGGAAGTTGGCGTTTGCACAGATTTATGCATCTGGATTTTTTTGTGCGTAATCACATTTCTGCTTTTGTGCTTACATCATGTTATAGTGCAAATTCTACGCACG
>JANRMT010028174.1:16740819-16756241 GCA_026402145.1 Polypterus bichir lapradei
AGTGTGTCGTAAATCTGACCAGCTAATCTCCATCAAGATTGATTCTGGATTGACCATCTTGCAGAGCATTTTCTGCTACACATGTTAAGTGAGCTGCCTAGATGAAGAGAAAATTGATTTCTATGAAAGCATTGATGCACACCTTCAGTCTATTACTCATGATTAAGAGCCTAGAAAATTCTTATGGACAAGCAAACCCGGCAGTGGAATGAAAAAGTCCAAGTAACCACTAATGAGAACAAAGTGGCTTACAAGTTCTGACAACGAACGAGCCTTGAAACTCACCACCAAAAATACAAAGTGCTGAAGTTGGCATCAAAGTGACTGGTGGATACAGCAAAGGCCAGCACTACCAAGATCTCTACAGCCAGGTGGACAAGCCAGGTGGTGCAAATAAAATATATAGTACTGCAAAATCATGCCCCCATTTGACTCAAGATATTGGCCCAGTCAAGAACACCAAGAACAAAATGCAACAACACCCAATGGAGGAAACCTCCATTCTGCAATGTGGGAGTTACTATTTCTCAAAGATCAATAATGAGGAATTTACTCACCAGCCTTTACCAAGTATAAGGCCTGTTCCTGGTTCAGTTTTGCCAATCATCTTCTCAGAAGTCACAGCAGCCATTGCAAGAATGGAACAGCAACTAACGCTGACCTTCTTGTAACATGTTTTAAAATAATAATAATTCTTCACATTTATATAACACTTTGCTCAAGATCATTGAAGACAGTTTGCACCCCCCCCAACTTTTGTTGAGCTGCCCCACTATTTTTCAACTGTGCCATTCAATAAAGATCTTTCAAACACTTCCTTGAGAAACACAATCTCATCACCATCACTACAAACCAGTTCAGGTTCATCAAGGCCTGTAAAACTACAGTATTGACACCATTAATGCTACTCACCTGCTGACAGAGAGATACTTTGAAAAGAATAAAACACTTCACATCACATTCTTATATCTGGATAAGGCCTTTGACAAGGGCCACACTTTAATTTATTTGGCACGCTCTTCAATCTGACAGCTTGACTAACGCCCATGTACGATGGGTCCAGCACCTATACAACAACATCACAAGCACCTAATAATGTTCTGTTGTAATCTCACCTCCTTTTGCCATTCATCTTCACCAAGGATCCACCCTCTCGCCTTTACTCCTTATCATCTGAATGGACACAGCTAGAGCAGACACCCAAATGCATAGACACTACTTTATGACATCCCGCTCCAGGAGGAAACACGCCAAGACCTTGAGCTTTTAATGCAACAGTTCAAGCCACGAGTGGAAGAGAATGGACTACAACTGAACATCAAGATGGAATATATGGAGTGTGGCCCACAAACAGACTGCACCACACACGTTTACAATCAAGACCTCAGAAAAGCCAACCATTTCAAAAATCTTGGCTTGCATGTCTACTCTGATTGTGACACTACACCAGACATGCAAGCACAAGTTAACACTACAATGGTGCTAAGTCACTAGGATCATTTATGATTGAAAGATGCCAAACCACATCAGGGTGTTGTTATAAAAGATAGTTGTCTGCCCAGTCATCTTGTATGGTGCAGAATGCTGGCCAGCAACAATAATCCATGAACAAGTGCATGATACCATGGAAATGTGAATGCTTCACTGGACTGTCAGCCTAACCTGTCTCGACCACTACATAAATAAAAAACTTGAGAAGAATCATGAAAGTTGTGGAAAACACTGAGAAGATGCACAAAGCATTACTCTGGTAGCATGGCATGTGGTACACAGTAACACTGAATTAGTAGTGAAGACAGGCCGGCCTATGCCTCAGTCATTTCTACCATACAAGAGAACAAAGAAATGATGGATTGATCGACTGATATTTGAGAAGTCAACATTGCCTCTGATGATGCCTTAGATTAGAACAAGTGGACCCTGCACAGAAGCAGGGCAATGCTAGGAAGAAAAGCAGCAAGATGGCCAATCAGTTGGAATCTGCGCAAAGTTCAGCTCATTCTCTACATGTTGACGGCATGTTCACAAGTTGTGTGCCCCATAATAACTTCAATATAACTTTTCCTGCTAACAGTAAACAAGTATAACTTGTCAAAATTCAGCCTTGTCTTACAGTTGGTTGGAAATTGGTATGGAGTTTAGACAACTGGCTTAGGAGGAGGCTGAGAGCAAATAGTGAAATTTAGACTGACTCCGTTTGCTTAGATAATTTAATATTTTCTGATTCAGTTTTAGCCTTTAGGTCTCACTGTAGTCGGCCAAAATCAGCAGCACCAGTTCAGTCACAGGTAGAGGGGTTAACAGGGAGACAAGGATCTATGGAGTCAAAGTTTAACGTTAGCATTAGGGGTAATTATCAATCAATCATACCATTTCAATATTTCAAATTTAAAGTGGCTTAATGCCATCCTATCAGGTGTGATTCTGTATATTTTTGTTAACGAATTGGAAGAAATCTTTGTTTATCTCTAATTGGTATTCCTAGGAATTTGAACCAAAAATTAAACAAAAGGTGATTAAGTTTTGTTTAGCATGTGAGAAAATTCATAAAAAGATAATGCTCATGTTCAAATTAATTTTCAGTCCAGTGATCTTATGAAATTCACCTAATAATTTAATATGAATGAAATGATGAGTGTGGTTCTAAGATATTAAGCACTAATGATGGATGAAAAGGTTTGCATAATATATATATTTTTGCAACTTAGCATAATTAGTGCAATTAAGATAATAATAAAGGTGTTCAGTTCCCTTATAGAAGTGTTTTCCTAGTCTTAATTCTGCATGCATCTCCCTGTCATTTAGTGTTTAAATAAAGTACTCCACTGAGCAAAAAAAAAAGTAATTTCCTGCCATGCATAAAGAGTCAGTTGTGCTGTTGGATGCAAGTTGTGGTTTTCCGATTATGATGATCTCAGTGATCGTAATCTGAAAGATGTGTTAGCAGAAGAAACGATACTCAAACCTCCACAGCATTTGGCACATGATATCCTCCCTGTCATCTTAAGCAGTCGAGACAGAGAGGCTTGCTTGCTAGGCACAGTAAGAGTGCTGAGACTTTATCTGTAGCGCACCGTTTTCCTGTGGAGAAAATCCAGTAATACGCACAATGGTACATTTTGGTGTGTCTTCATGTGGAAAGTATACAGCATGTCACGTTTTTAAATGACACACTTCACTACTCTGTGGTGATGTTACTATTATTAATGTGGCTGATGCCTTTATCAAAGGTGGCTTACAACATTGGAGATACAACTGGTGACATTTCTTTTGTTTGATAAAGGTTTGGGGCAGCCACCCGTATAATATGGTATCCCGGCTGCAAAAGTCATTTTTATCAAGTAATCAGCACTGATGTGCATACAAATGAGTCCAGAACAAGAGGGAAAAAGGAAAAAGGGCAGGCTTTTAAAGGAGAAGACAGGAAGTGAGGTCATAAGGATCGGGCCCGTGTTCTTCAATCATTGGATCGAGCCCGGGCATGACATCACAGGGGCTGGAGCTGATAAGGTCTACTTCCATTGGCTCGGTCTCAAAAGTGACGTCAAGAGAGCCAGGTGGAGCCTCCCGGGTTTGGTCTACAGGAAAGGGAGAAAAAGAGTCAGTGCACTCTGCCACATCCTGGCATGCCTCAGAACTGCCTTCACTCAAGCCCTTTAGCTGCCTCCCATGTGCACGTGTCTGACACTGTGAAAACATTCAGATCAAACGAAAATTTGCACAATACGGTAAACAGATCTCTTCATTCAACTTTATTAAAGGTTTTCCCTGCATCCAAAGATAATTAATGGATACTACATATTATACTACACAAAGTCAAACATTTAATACTGCATGTCTGTCTTTGGGGTATCTCAGAAACTGATTAATGAAACCCAAATTAACTGATAGCCATAAAACAGAGAACATAAATCGACCTGGAATTAAATCTGATCCTACATTGGAATCCATTTATTAATAATCTGATTGACATCAAATTTAAAAACATGATACCAGCCTACAGTCAAGAAAGTGGCCACTTTTATGAGATGAACTGCATTTGTCCTCATGAACATGGAGGATTTCACACCATTTGAGCTGAACGTTTTCGATATTAAAACAGACTCTGTAATCTGCACATTCATGAATAATAACTGAGTTAATTCGTCTTACTAGAAGTTAATCTGAATGAGTTAATCTGACCTTACTCGAAGTTGTATTGATAATTGATTTTAATGTTGACACAGATGTGCAAACAGACTCCTTGCACAAATGTTCTACACAACTTTTGAACTTGGCAGGGTTTTTCCAAACTGTTAAAGGTCAGAGTCCATCTCGTAGTCAAACATCAGGTGCTATTATAACTCAAAGGTGCTCATTTTTGAAATGCTCTTATTCCTTCTTTAATTAATAAAAGTTAGAAAATCTAAACTGCAATATTACTTTAAAATTCATGAACTTACTCCTGACAAACAAAGCAGATCATTTGACATTTGACCATAATATAACCCTTAAAGATGACTGAGACCCTCTAATCACAAGTGATCAGAGCACAGAGACACTCAGCTCAGTTTAATAAAAGCACTCAGCTCTCGTGACTGTATGTGAATAATATACGGCCATTTCAAGCCATACACTGAGCCTCACTGCGGTAGACCCCTAAACCCTGCCATTCATACTTTAAACATCAGATTTTTTAATTGAATGAATACTTTTTTCTGCTACACTATATTTAGAATTCATGTAACTCTTATTATTGATTTAGTTTCCATTAACCACTAAACCCCATTCACCTGTTTTTCTTCTCTTTCCGTCTCCAATTCCACCATTTCATGATTTTTATGTCTAGTCATCATACACACCATGCAGATGCACATCTCATCAGTTTTACAAAATATTTCCAGACTTTTCTGATGTTGTGCACAGAGTTTCTCCTTTAGATTTCCATCAGGATCAATCAGTTTGTGGTCTTTCCAGGCTGCTATTTCAAAGTGAGGTTGGAGGTGAGTCTTACAGAAGGAGGCCATGCAGGTTAGACAGGACTTCACTGCTCTGAACTTCTTTTTAGTACAGCCATCACACTCCACGTCTCCAGGGCCAGCATAATTCTGAGATGGAGGAGGACTGATTGCTGTAGTCTTGAATTTCTTGACAACTTCATTCAGCACAGTGTTTCTATGCAGGTCAAGCCTTGCAGGGAAGGTCCTTCTGCATTGAGGACAGCTGCACACTCGCTTCTTATCCCAATAGTCAGTGAGGCACTTCAGACAGAAATTGTGACCACAGGGGATTGTGACAGGGTCAGTCAGGGTGTCCAGGCACACCGAGCAGGTAAACTCGTCCTGTGATACAAACAACTGTGCTTCAGCCATCATTAGGCTGAGGAGAGGCAGGCAGAGAGAATCAGTCAGGCAAACAAGGAAGTGACTTGTGAAGAAGCAAAAGTGAAAGTTTGTCTGTGCTCAGTGAGGAGGAGGAGGAGGAGATTTAAAGAGAAACCTGAGAGCACAAACAGAGAGAAGATCTGAGGAGATATCTAGGATTAATGGTTAATGTGAGATGTGGGCCCACTGATACTGAAGATCACAATGTGATGACAGGACATCCAGTAACAGAAAAGGTAAACAGTACTGAGGTGGCTGTTAATCTTTAATTCAGTTCAATTCACTGTTCATTTGTAATGCACATTTTGAAGTTCCTATTTGACTCTCTATACAATGACACATGTAAACTACTGAAAATGAAAGCACAACACATAAATCAGTATCAACAGATCTTTTTTTATGAGCACCAGGCTGTCCTCCACAGTCCAACACAGAAGCTATTAAACTGGTTTCTTCCTTTCAACCACGCTGCTTCTCTTGATTACACAAATTCTCTTTTCCAGAGTTAGTCCTCTTCTCTCAGCTGTCTCTGTAGAGCTCAGCACCACTGCAGTGAGGTCCTCTTGACTTAAAACATTCTGTCTTGTCAAGAATCTGCTACTGAGTTCTCAACCCTTGAGTGTTCATGGACAAACTGTCCTTTCCTTCATTCTTTGGGGTTCACCAAATTGGAATGGACAGTCCACTCTTTCACTTTCTTGACCATCTCCTTGATATTTCCAGTGTTCCTCCTTGGCTTGGCTTGTCCTATACATTTCTCATCACCCATGAAAAGAGCAAAACAGACACTGAGGATTCCATTGTTTTGAGTGTTCCCCTCAGTGGTTCTTCTTGTCTACTCCACTTCCTTGTTTGAACTGATCTGGGAGAAATTTGACAATATCCACTATCCCCATATTGGCACCAGAGGTTTTAAAGGGTGTATATGTATAACTTTTGTACATATTGAAAAACTCAATACCATTGACGCTCATTGATAACACTGTTTCCAGTACTTTTTCATGTGTGCCTTTCTGGAGAATGACAGGTTGTGAGAAATCCAGACCCCTGTTTGGAGTAACATAAGTCCAAGAGCAGATTAATGAATAGGGGAGCCTAGGCTATAGCCTAGGGGTCCTGACTGACTGTAGGGCCCTGTCTTGGGCTTGTCATTGGATTTAGTTCTTTAAACCCTCGTTACTTAATGAATGAACCTTCATGATTGGGCCATACCGGCATTACATATTGACCATACAAACGTAAGTATTTGGGATTCAGCTTACGTTACATTTTTAAAGATTTATTCAAGAGTTCAGTAGACCCCCGTGAAGATGTAGTTCAGGGTTCACGGCTTCAGTCATATTTTCCTTAGAACCTAACTAATTGTTAACGGAAACCGCAAATATCTAATGTTTTATGGCTTTTTTCGTGGCAATACTGTACTGTAGAGAGAACAGGAAGCAACAGTAGAGGAAAACGAGGCTTGGGATAGTGAAAGAAGCCACTAGAATTTGAAACTGCAACTCCCAGCAGTCCCTGCAGTGGCTCTGATTGGTCTTCTGCTGAGGGTGTGGGGGCTGTTGGGGTCAAAGGATGTCAGCGCGGCTTTCATAAAAGGGGGCCGGTGACCAAATGAAATAAAAAGTTTTTGTAATTTGTGTTTCAAGTTCCTATCTCTCTGCCTGCCTTCTGTGGGGTTGCCTGTACTTATTCATTTTGTCCTGGATCGTTTCGTGGTTGGCGTCTGGATTGTCTGCCGTCTGCCTCTGTACATGAGTACTATAAGTGGATTCATGGCTATCCTGCAAAGAAAGGAAAGCTCCTGAACTCGTCCACCCATCTTCACCGTTTCAGGAACTACCGGTAGGACTATCTTTACATTCTCATTCAGCGGACTCTCTATCTTCACCACTATATTTCATCCATTGCCGTTTTTCCTGGACTTTACTGTGTGTGTTTTGATGGTGCTGTGTTGTATTTAATGTATAATCACGGTTAGTGGAACAGGGGAGGTATCGTTTTCATTACATTCTTTATTTGCTGTTTGATTACCGGTTTGCTTTGTTTCTGTCTCTGTTTGTGAGTGTGTGCAGGTCAGGTCAAGGCTGGGTGCGTCCCTGGAATCTCCACCATAAAAATAAATAAATCGCCATCTTCTCAACGGTGTGAATCTTAGTAGCACCGGACCGTTACAGCGTTATTCATTTCTCCTTGCTACAGTTTGACTGCTGCTCTGTGAAGCCTCTCCAGCTGAGTGTTCTCGTGTTTTCCGTTTTGTTCTTCTAATTCTTAAACTGCCGCAACTGGCTATTGTCGGTTCCCAGTGCAATTTACCAGCACGCCGTAGCTGTTCAGTCAGTGCCGTACATTCGTTGAGCAGCCAGCTCATGACCACTGCTGGCCCCTGCTGCCGCACTATCTCTGGGATTCAGACGAGCCTGCAAGCATCAGCGTCGACCTCTGTGTGTTTGCGTGCAGCCATTTAAAGCTCACTTGGCTCGGTGATTTCATCCATGGCGTCAGTTGCACCTTGTACATATTGTTCCTGTGGGTTTTTTTTTATAGTTTTTACAGTTCATTAGCAGTGTGTAAAATGATCAGTGTTGCACTAATTGTGATGTTCTTTGCATGAAAAAAAATGTGTTCCATAAAAATTTCACTTTCTTTGTGAATTGTGATGTTTACTTAAAAAGTGCAGCAAAAAAGTATTTTGCGTCCAGGGATGCATTAACCCCCAAGTATGTGGCAATTTAAGGCTTAAAGCCCCAAGATGCCGTCAAAATGCCCTGCACCTTCTAAGGCTTCTGGCAATGAAAACGCACTTGCATGAATTACAGTATGTGGTTCACCAGGTTGGCACGTATAACACATTCCAAACAAAGTCCCAGCATAAGCACAGCACAATATGATGCGTCTCTTCTCTTTATCTTTCTCCACCTTCACTCCTCGGGTCAAGCTTCGTCGCTCCTCCTCCCGACTCTGGCTTCCCGAGTAATGGCTGCTGGCTCCTTTTATAACACGCCCGGAAGTGCTCCAGGTGTTTGATTACTGGTTTCCAGCAGCACTTCCAGGTGTGGTTGAAGAACTGCCCATAAGGGCTCAGCAGCTCCTGCTGCAACACCCCTTGGCGGCGCCTGTGGATCCCAACAAGGCTGCCCAACACTCCAACTCCCATGCAGCCCTGCAGGAGTCGGAGGCACCGCTGCAACCTGGGGGGAGGTTACCATCTAGCGACCTGGGGGAGGTAATGCTCTAGCCCCACTTGCTTCCCCGGTCTTCTCATTGTGGAGGCATCCCAGCCGAGCAAGAGCCCCGGCCACATGCTACAAGTACATATAGCGGTAACGTTGGTATTTTACTGTACATTCTAGCACTGCTGGTGACATATCTGTACAGTACTGTGCAGTATATGGGTTTACCTTAAAAAATGTAAGTGTTTTTGGGGGCATATTCAGGGTTTAAACTAAAAAATACGCATTTTTTAACCACATCCAAAATTTGCGGTTTTTACACAATTCGCGATTGCTCTAGGAACATAACCCCCACGAATTTTGTACAGCTGAAAAAAAATGTAGAATGTTTCAGAAAGCAAAACTTGAATTTACTGTTTACCAAGCACTATGCTGAATCGACACAAATGAAGTGATGTGTAAGCATTCCCTATGGTAGTCTCTTTACATTTCACAGATTCTCACTCGCTGTTTCAGTATTGTTAGCCTCGCGTCTCATTCATTTGCTGCTTGTATTGTGAGTGTGGTTGGTTAATTAAATGGTCAAAAACTGAGAGATGGAATTATAAATGTCTTCGATTAGAAAGCCTAGGACTTGCTGGCTCGCTACGCTCTCTGTCTCTGCCTCTCACTCACTCATGTTGGAAGCAGCAGGACTTTGGATATAAATTGGTTTGCGACACGCCATTGATTCTGGGGGTTTCTGGTGAGCTTACCTCTTTCATAAATCTTGTTCTCTTTACCCAATTTTCTTATTTGTTGTTTCATTATATTGATAATAATAGTAATAATAATTCATTTTATTTAAAGGCTCCTTTCAAAGCACTCAAGAACACCTTATAAAAAGTCAAATGAAATTTTGCCAAATCAAATAATTAAATAAATAATATAAATACTAAAATGAATAATCAATAAAAATAAAATAATACAATCATTAAAATAATATCATATGTATGTGATCATAAAATCAAAGGGAGTAGGCAGGTAAAAAAAAAAGATACGTTTTAAGTCTGGATTTGAAGATGGGAAGTGAATCAATGTTGCGGATATCTTGAGTCAGGGAGTTCCAGAGGCGAGGTGCTACAAAGCTAAAGGAGCTAAGGACCATGGTTAGCGAGCAGAGGGCATAAGAATACTTTAAGAGTGCCATCAGGTGTATACATACTGTATGTAGCAGATATGAAAAATATGAAGGTGCCAGGCTATGAAGAACTGTGCATGTTAATAGCAGAATCTTGGAATTAATACCGTATTTAGCAGGGAGCCAGTGAAGCTGACAAAGAACCGGGATAATGTGTTCTATGGAGGTGGTTGCAGTAATAACATCAGCTGCAGAATTCTGGACCAGCTGAAGTCTATGCAAAAGCTTGTGAGGGAGACCAGCCAATATAAAATTACAGTAATCAATATGTGATGTTCCCACAGCATGGACAAGAACAGCAGTACTAATAGGTTTGAGGAATGGATGGCAACCATTTATATTGCAGAAGTGAAAATATGTGGTCTGGGTAATATTGTTATACTGTATAGGTAATATGTGAGCTTTGAAAGATAGAGTGCTGTCGAGGATGACATGCAGGCTCTTAACCTGAGGATAGAACCATCAATGCTCAAGGAAAAACTGTCAGGTTTGGTGAGAGCTTATTTAGTGTGAACGAGGAGAACCTCAGTTTTATTATTATTAAGTTTGAGAAAATTAGAAGAGAACCAGGTTTTTATTTAAGAAAGACAGTCAGAAAGGATGAGGGGAGGAAGGGCAGAATTGGGCTCTCGTCGAAAAATACAGTTGTGTGTCATGAGTGTAACAGTAAAACTGAACCTGGAATAGCTGACCAATAGAAGTTCGCCATGCTAATATGGGGGAGCATTTTATAAAACTGCTAAAACTTCATTATGTTAACTTGGGTCTCTCATTTTAGTGTATTCCTGTTAAGCTAAATGTGCATTGAATTATCGTTTCTATCACCGTTCTTCAATCCGTACTAATCCCTGCTTTTCTCTGCTGTTCTTTTTCTAGTTTTTTTGTGGTAGTGATCTGCGTCACCACCACTTGATTAGGGCACCTTGCAGTTCTTACATTGATGGATTGAAGGTCAAATGTTCACATGACCATCACCATCAAATTCTTTCACGTGAAGCCTGAAAGCCATGAGGACTGATTGAGATCATTGAGGTTAGTTAGAATGCCCAGTGGGGTCTCTTGGCATTGGAACCCCTGCAGATTTTTTTTTTTTCTAGGCTATCTGGAACTTTTTTTTCTGTTCTCCTGTCCATCTGACCCTACTTTATGCTTTGTTTCTTAGTATTGCCTAATCTTATTTTTGTTTCATATAAACTTTTTTCTTTATCTTGTAAAGCACTTTAACCTACACCATTTGCATGAAAATGTGCTATAGAAATAAATGTTGTTTAACTGTTGTTGAACACCAAATCTCTTAAAGATATTGCCAAGTAGTAGAAGATGCAATAATATACTTGCATATAAGTCAGGTCTTCAAACCCGAAAAATCGATCATAAAATCAGACTCCAACTTATATGCCCATTCAAAACTGCAACACTTAATTTTTTTTTATATCTTCTTGCCTCCTCCAATCTCACATCAGTTACTTAGACACATTGAATTTTGTTACAGCAGCGCAGTTACCAATTTCTTTCACCACTTCAATGACTTTTAATTTAAAATCAAATCGAACGCTCCATTGTACATAAGCTGTATGAGTGTGCAAAATACAAAAAACACAAAACAGTGCAAACGTCTCTTCAGAACAGTGTGGGTATTACCGTGTGGTCACGTAGGCACAATACATAGAAAAAAAAGTAGTGTGCTCCAGGGTTACTCTCTCAGGTGGGCGTTAGCATATCATAATTTCTTGGACCAATAGCATGACTTTTCCGCATGCGACTTATATGACTGAAATTATAAAATACCAGGAATTATATGGTAAAATCAAGCCCTGACTTATCCGTGGGATAACTTAAACGTGAGTATATACGGTAGATAATAAATAAAAAAGGGTCCAAAACAGACCCTTAGGGAACACCACTAGTGACTGGGACTGGCTGAGCTCTAAAATTTTTGAGTTGAACAAACTGTGTGTGACCGGAGAGATATGATGGAAACCAAATGTACGAAATATCACAGATTCCAATGGAGACTATCTAACAAAAATTATGGTTGACTGTATCAAACACTCCTCTCAGGTCAAGCAACACCAAAATGTTAAGCAGTCCAAAGTCAGCAGCCATTAGCAAATCATTAGTGATCTCTGTACTATAGAATGGGTGAACTATACTGTACTATGGACTGGAACTGCTGAAATGGCAAAGGTCCAGAGACCACTAGAGAGCTGGTGGGGGCCAAAACAGCAGTTAAACAGAGATCCCCTGGGATTTCACTCATCAGCTTTTTGCCGTTCTTCTGCAGCCCACGAGTGACAGCAGTGACTGGCTGACATTCCATCCTTGGGCAGCAGGAGAGCATTTGCCAATCGAAATCTGCCTACAGCCACTATACGAATATTTTTTAAAAATTATATTAAATATTGTTGTTGCAAGTTCATTAATTGACCACCACTCATGTCGGTAAGAATTTAACTGGACTAAAATGCACTTTCTTGAATTCTTGATATTTTTATTAAGGTCAACAGAAAAGATTATACAGTTTATAACTGTGGCCTTCATGCACCTATCGGTGGGCATCTGCACATGCTGCAAGGTCCTGAAGAGATAAGCTGAAGAGAGACCAGATTTTAGAGAGAGGCAAAGGGAGTTTGTCACTAATTTAATATTAGAATCTGCTTAGGATTTTAACCTTATTTTATGGAGTTGTTTACCTAGATTTTAACCATCACTTGGCGCTGTTGTTTTAATTATTTATTTATTTATTGATTAATTTTGAAGAACTACACTTTTGGAACACTGTTTGGTTTTAATAAAAGCACTTTGCACTTTGCACCAGCCCTTTGCTGACTCTGCGTGTGTCTTCATTTGCCCACCTCATCCTTGGGTATGTTATCAGTGCTTTCGGATTCAAGAGGCTCCCTGGAAGCAACAAGGGGGCATGGAGCCAACCCAAAGAGCCACAAGGACCCACACAACTGATTGATTTCCAAATGATGAAGACTGTCCCTGAAAACAGATACTGTGTGTACCGGCATGATGTAAAGAGGCGATCATGCCAGTGGGACTGTACATTTGGTTGGGTCCTACAAAAAAAAATGCAATTTAAATATCTAGACCTAACATCAGCATGCATATTTCTTTTCTTTTGAATCAATGAAAGAATTTATACAGAGCAAAGACAAAACACCTTCAGAATGAGGAGTAACGAACCTAATGGACTGCTGAGTGGGGTAAGGCTACCAAAATACAACACTAGTGTATTAATACTGTACTTATGACACCATTATTTCATCCTTTCATGTTTGACCTCAGAGTAGTTGCATCAATCAGCAGCTACCTACCTGGTGTTAATGGTACGGCTATTTGTTCTGCCCCTGACTGAGAAATTATTAAAATAAAAGTTAGCAGGCTTCCTGATGCTGATTTTGTTATGCATAATCTAGGTAAAACAATTAGAGATTAAACTTATAACATGTTTTAAATTTAGCACTTAACACTAGAATCCCTGAAGCCTACGAAAAAACTTGGAATCGCTGCCCACTTTAAATTCCTTCACACCTCGCCATCAGCGTCTTTTGTTTTGTAAATGTATCAATCAGCACTGGCATCAAGCAGCAAGCACCTGCCATGACGGAGCTCAGCTTGGGCAAAAAGTTCTCCTGGCTCAAGCCAAGGCTCCTTATCTGCGTGTGATGTGCCTGGTGTTGTAGAGGGTAAATAATCCAGTATATCGTTGTTTGGAATACATGCATTTCATGTGTGTCCCATGTCTACAAAGATCTGGGTAAGTGTAGGATGAAAGAAAATGCTGAACACATAACTAAAACAGAAACATCTTCCATGTTATACTTAAAATGATGCAAAGTGCATAATGTGTGAAGACTTTAGTCCAAATATCAAATAAACATGTGCGCTTTTATTCACGAATATAACCAAAGTAAAAAAAAAATCATTCAACTTACATGTTGCTGTCAATGAGTTACAAACCCAAGATTAAATGTCTATTGACAGAAAGTTTATATGCATTCTTGGAATGGCGCAGAGGTAAGAACTGCTGTCTTATAATCAAAAGGTTTGAGGCCGGGTGCTCCGCGTTTTGAGTAGTGAGCTGCTATTATTATTACTATACAGTGATCCCTCGCTATATCGCGCTTTGACTTTCGTGGCTTCACTCCAATGTGGATGTTAAATGTAAGCATATCTAAATACATATCACAGATTTTTCGCTGGTTCGCAGATTTCTGCGGACAATGGGTCTTTAAATTTCTGGTACATGCTTCCTCAGGTGGTTTGCCCAGTTGATTTCATACAAGGGACGCTATTGGCGGATGGCTGAGAAGCTACCCAATCAGAGCACGTATTACGTATTAAATAAAACTCCTCAATTATATATGATATACTTCCCCTCTTGGTGCTTCGCATATTTAAAAGCCTGAACAGCACGTATTGATTTTTGATTGTTTGCTTTTCTCTGTCTCTCTCACTCTCTCTGACATTCTCTGCTCCTGACGGTGGGGGTGTGAGCAGAGGGGCTGTTCGCACACTGGCCTAGAGGATAAGGACGCTCCTCTAAAAAATGCTGAAAGACTACCTTCATATTGCTCCCTTCCTTGCAGCTGTTTTGTCGGGCGGTGCTTTGCATACTTAAAAGCCCAACAGCACGTATTGATTTTTCGATTGTTTGCTTTTCTGTCACGCTCTCTCTCTCTGACATTCTCTGCTCCTGACGCGCACTCCTTTGAAGAGGAAAATATGTTTGCATTCTTTTAATCGTGAGATGGAACTGTCATCTCTGTCTTGTCATGGAGCACAGTTTAAACTTTTGACTAAAGGGTGTTATTTCATGTCTAGAGGGCTCTAATAATGTTAAAAAATGTATTTAGAAGGTCGTAAACAGATTTTCTATGCTCTAACTGCGAAAATATTCGATTTATAAATAAAGAATCCTACTTCGCGGAAATTCATTTATATCGGTAGAGTCTGGAACGGATTAACCGTGATAAACGAGGGTTTACTGTAATATAATAAAAACATACATTTGATTTCAGTCTGTAACACCCGGTCTAAATTTTGGCTACATATAAAAGTTAGCACTTGTTTTTTATTATTCAGTTTTATTCTCTCATTGACGTTCAAACAAGGAAGTGGAGTGGACTGATACACCATAAGCATGGCAGTGCCAGATATAAACACTAGCGTGGCGAATTGCTCACATACTAAAGTGACTTTAGCTGCAGTTGGAAGTCCCATTTTACTTATGGTGCCAAGCAGAGTTGCACTGCGGAGCAGCTGTCTTTTAGCCGCTGCTCTGAAGTGCTGTGAAGAAGCTGTCTGTTGTTACAGTCCTGTCTTTCTCCCATCTCTGATAATGCTCATGGGACATTATATCTTTGATTGTCGGTACAACAAATAGTTCTGAGCAGGCATCAAGCACAGTACCAACTGTGGTCATTGCTGCTCTTGTAAAAGGAAAAGCGATGAACATCATCAACTCAGAGAGGGAGAGGCAAGTTCATTGTAACACATGAACGTCACTGACAGAATAAAACTGTAAGAGCCAATCTCAGGAAGTTAAAGTTATGAGTTAAACCCATATAAATGTTTGCTTAAATTGAACAGAATAGAATTTCTTTCATAGTTATAGACATTGGTATTGTCTTTCCCCCTATAAGTTAGTAAGAGATAGGACTTTCTTGCTATAACTGAGATACACTGTGATAATTGTGT